>OZ010584.1:26573085-26625585 GCA_963932145.1 Acanthosepion lycidas
GAAAAAACATAGCAAAAGAAAGAAAGATGAAATGACATCTCTGAAAAAAAAAATGTTAACCTTATCTTCATTCAAATAGATCCCCAAATCACTAACGTCAAATGACGTCGCGGATGCCAACCAAGAACGATTTAATAAGGCCTCCCCATCTGCTACTCCCACTCAGAACGGCTGTCACTAGCAATTAGATAATACGGCCGAGATTGGGTCGCAACTTCTTCCGTCGTCAGCTAAGCTGATGCTTGAAAACCCAATTCACAGGGGCCATCGTTTTTCTTATCAAATGAAGCGACAGGACTGGAGTGAGCAAGGCATTAATTCAAGCCATGTGTCTCGTCCTGATATTCGCTGCCCACGAACACCTTGCTGCAGCAAGAGCCAGATAACTCATTGGCGCACCAGATAACACCCGTGCTAGCTCAGAGGAACATTGAACCGGTCTTGAGGTATCGTCAGCGGCGACAGATTTACGTACAGACCGGGCGTCCTAATCTAGCAAGTGTCGTAATTTCGTAGCCCCCGACCTATTACAATAAATAAATAACCATTAATTACCAATTAACTATGAATATTTCCTGTATGGTAACACTTGGTTTCAACATCATATTTACCATATGACTTCTCTGTCCAAACTCAACGGCACAGCGTTTTCCACAAGTTAGACATGGAATGTCCTCACGTAGAACTGGAAATCATTGTGTCTCTCCCGTGTATACGCGTTTAAACCAGATTGCTCGTCTTGTAAGTATTCAGCGAAGAGTCCGGAGAATACTCCTGTCACTATTGTAAATCAGTTTGATGAGGTCAAATTGGCAACTGATCTAAAAAAAAAAAAAAAAAAAAAAATGACATACCGTCTGTTGTTAACTGGTGCAAGGAATGGCTTGCTAATTTTCACGCCTCCAAAACAAAACTACTCTGTATTAATAATCTGAGAGAACCCTTTCTGGCTTCCATTAGCATGTCTGATGCTAACCTCTAGGAGAGTGACTCATTGCACCTTCTAGGACTAATATTCTCAGCTCACATGAAGTGGAAAGACTATATTGAATCCATTGCTAGGTCAGCTGCTAAAAAAGTTGGTTCACTGTGTCGTGCGAGACAATTTTCCTTTCCAAAATCTAACTTTCATATCTATAAGTCTGCCATTCGTACATGCTTAAAATATTGCTACCATATATGGTCCGGTGCCCCTGCTATCTATCTTGACCTTCTTAATAAGACCCAAAGAAGAATCAGCAATATTAAAGGTCCTGATCTGGCAGCTCAGCGTCAGTCACTTCTTCACCGCCGAAATGTTGCTTCTTTGTATCTTTTCTAAAAAAATACTTTCACGGTAATTGTTCATATGAGCTCTTTCCTATTGTACCTAAACTTTTTGAATTCAAGCGCAGTACTCAACTAGCGTTGAGATCTCATCAAGTTACAGTTGAGCTCTCTAGATGTAGCCGTAAGTTTTATGCTAACCTCTAGAAGAGTGATTCATTGCACCTTCTAGGACTAATATTCTCAGCTGACATGAAGTGAAAGACTATATTGAATCCATTGCTAGGTCAGCTGCTAAGAAAGTTGGTTCACTGTGTCGTGCCAGACAAGTTTTCTCTCTAGAATCTATATTACTTATGTACCAGTTGTCCTTCCTTTGAATATATGCTACCACATGTGGCCCGATGCTCCTGCTATATATTTAGAGATTCTTGATAATATTCCGAATCAGAAAAATTATTGCTCCTGCCCTGGCATGTCGATATCATTCCTCTTTTCTCCCACGCCGCATCGTAGCTTCCCTGTGTTCTTTCTATAAATACTTTCGTGGAAACTGTTCGGAGGAACTCTCCTCTATGGTAAATAGACTTCAGGAATTTAAACGTAGTACTAGAGTGGCATCAATTTACAGCTAAATTAGCTAGCAGTTTCTTTTCTCGCACTTCTTCATTGTGGAACTCGCTTCCGGCTTTTTCTAGCCAACTTCAAAAATTTGAATGCAATGTCAATCGTTATCTACTGTCTTTCTGATTACTCTTTTATTGTTCTCGCTCCATAGTAATGTTTCTGTTTTCTAATTCTTTCACGCTCAGCAACCCTTTGTGTCTTAGTGACTTTCCTGTCTTGCTTGGGGTGAATTTGATAATGAAAAATCCTTCATCAAACCCTATAGATTGGCCCTACCAAATCGCAAAGAATAAGATTTACCAAATAATAAAAGAATTGACAACAAAAATAGACAGTACATGTAAATAGAAAGGAAAATCACGATATAATCAAGATGTTGATTTTCCACAGTACCTTAAACATATGGTTAGGAAGGAAACTTCCGTAAATACTGGAATGTGTGATAACGATTAGTGAACCTGCGAAGTCTGATTTCCTGAAAAAAATCCTGTTTTAAGAAAAATATTTTATACATTTCAACCGACAGTAACACTAAGTGTACAGTCAATGAATGGTTTAGTTTGGTTTATTTTGTTTTACAGCATATCAACCTCAACTGGTTATTTAAACCGACAAGTTTATTAATGCTGGTAAAAATCTGTTTCTGGTAATATCTTTCCTTCAAAATTGTATTGCTGGTAATATTTTTTTTCAAAAAAGTATTGCTGGTAATATTTTTTTTCAAAAAAGTATTGCTGGTAATATTTTTTTCAAAAATGGATTGCTGGTAAATAGTTAACTATTTGCCCATAACTGGGACCCTAACAGGTGCTACTACCCCGGGTCAGGGTGGACCTGGGAACACCAGCAATTACGAGGCAGTTCAACGCTCCTGAAAACCTCCTGATCAGAGGACTTGCTCTTGGACGTAGTTTAACGTCTTACCCAGGACGCAAAGTAATGATGTAGGTAGGTTTCAATATTATTGTAAATGCTTATAAACATTTAAAATTCAAAGGGTTTATCTTTTTGAAAAAAAAAGACCACATTGGAAACAGCGAAACTCTTTCAGCCACCTGATAAAAATAATGAAGTAATAATGATTATATGCAAGGCTGAAAAAGAAATTAAGACCAATTTTAGAGGAACGAAGTATGATTCCTGGCAGGTCTTCTATTATCACAGTGTTGATCAGCTAATAACAAAAATATTGCAAACAAAAAGAAAAAGAATATAAATGAAATTAGCGGGATTATATCCCTAAAACACATATAAAATATGAGAAATAAATAAAAAATACAAAATTTCCAGCATCTCTCGTTTATATACACGTATAATCGCAACAACGTAACGCAACATTCTGTCTGATTAAGTCCTACAAGACGTCATGCGTAGCATGAAAACCCTTTTTTTTACTCTTTTTCATACATCTCATCCCCATATATATATATATATATATATATATATATATATATATATATATATATATATTATTTTAAAGAAAAACAGACCACTTTAAGGTTCCATTATAATAATTTATTTCCCTAGAGAAAAATTTTAGGGGAAAGAAGTATGATTATTTGCTGCTGGACGTAGTTTATCGTGTTACCCAGGACGCGGATGCAGTTTATCGTGTTACCCAGGACGCAGTCAATGAATGGTAACTGCTGTATTCGATAATGGCGATTAAAGATGGCGAATTATTAATTGCCATAACTGTCATATACTTTTCGTATGGATGATATGTCTAACCTATCATCTGCACAAACCTGCTTATAAATGGCTCCAAGCAAATATTGCCCCTGAAAATCCTTTGATGGGCGTAGGATTTTCCCAAGTCTTTCTCTTTGCTGTTCATGACGAGTAATGGTCGATTACCCCAATACGCTGGCCGAATGACAACTAGTATTCACAAGTGGTCATCCATCAATGGTTACGGGCCAGGCTTGGCGCTGATTAACGTCGATAATCAGATGAGAATAGCCGTTTCACCTTGATCTGGCCGTAAGCTTCGAGCCAATAAATCCTACAATTCTATGATCTTTTTATCAAACGCTAAGGACCGGCGCTACAGAATTAACAACTGAAGAGCTTTTACAAGATAATAAAATCATATTACTTGAAGACTTTTGAAGGCTGTAACTTAAGAAATCATTATCCATATTACCGTTATCAAAATTATTCTTATCTGTACTAAAATTATCATCTCAGGGTTTTATCATTATTATCATTATCTATATTATTATTATTATCATCGTTATCATTATCATTATAATCATTATTTATATTATTACCATTATTGTTGTAGCATAGCTACGGGCGATAATGAGTATGTCCCCATTCAAGGAAATACAGTAGTAAATACTGTATGTTGGTCTGCAGTTGGAGATTCGTCTCCGGCTGTGCTGGTTAAACTCTCTGCTTCCGGGCAGAGAAGATCCCCAGACGAGGCTATGTCGAAGGGCAGAGTCTCGTCTCGGGAAACTGCTACCCAACCCCGGGGTCAACGGGGAAATTTTGGCTGAGTCTACGCACTCGGATAGCCCAGATTATATTCGGCCTTGTGCCACATCTGACCGCGTGAGGCGGTTGGTTGATATCCTGCAGCTGGAGATTCGTTTCCAGCTGTGCTGGTCAAACTCTCTGCCTCCGGGCAGAGAGAATCCCCAGACAAGGCTCTGTCGAAGGGCAGAGTTTTGTCTCGGAAAACAATTACCCGACCCATTTTATACGGTGTCTACGGGGAATTTTTGGCCGAGTCTACGGGCTCGGATAGCAAAATCGAAACAGCTTCGATTACGGCCATTATCGCGTTTTCGAAAACGGTTATACGAAAGTATTTGACTTTAGGAAACAAGCGCTTCAACCGAATCACACCGTTCTATGATCACATAAACTGTCCTCTCCACATAACATATGATTTGTATCTGATGTCTTCGGGTAGCCCAGGTCTGATCGGTCGACTCCGACACATGGAGTTGATTGGCAACGAGGTTTATTGATTTTCCCCGGTTCTCATCGATGATCTTTGGTGACATTCTTAACATAGTCTAGACATTTCTCACATAGTCTGGCCGTCGAGGATATTTCCTTTTGGCCACTGAAGACACATCGTTGCCAGAGGCCCGTAGCACTTTTCTTGGTTTAAACATGAAGGACCTGGCGTTACTGGAGAAGGCTGCAATCGCAGAACGTGTGCGGCTGGGGGCTAAAGCAACGAAGAACGGCGTGCCTGTTCATCTCATGCGTTAGCGTCGAAACTTTAAAAGAAAAGAGACAAAGACTTTTAAAATATCCGTTCTCAACTACCTGACGGAACCTGTAGATTTCTATCATCACATATCAACCTGTTGAGTGCTGATTATTACCCAATAGGATAATTAACTCAAAACAAGGTGGAAACTTATTTGTTTTTTATTATTATCCCTTTCACGCCTATTTGCAAAAAACGAAGGCGTCATTACCTTGATAAGGTCTGATCGTCCATAATATTATTTTTTAAATCGGTATTAGCCCAAACAAGTCAGTACAGCCATTAAGACTCGGGGGGGCTACATGGTATGGAGAAATTAAGAACAGAAACATTAGTAAAGGGAAAAGAGAGAAGAGCAGTCAGGAGGACAGTAGATAGCAACTGACATTGCATTTAAATTTTTGCAGATTAAAGTTGGTTGGAAAGCATGGAGCTGGAAGGGAGTTCTCCAAGCGAGAAGTGAGGGATAAGATATTGTCAGTGTGGAAGTCACGGCTACGTCTAGCCAGCTCAACTGTAAAGGGAAGCAATCTCGCCGCCAGTCTAGTATTGAGCTTAAATTCATCCAGTCTTGGTACCTTAGCGTAGAAGTCATCCAAAGAATTAACATGAAATTATTTATAAAAAAAATAAAAAGTAACAGAGAAGCAAACTTACGACATTGGGTAAGTGACTGAAACCGAATCGCCAGACCAGAATCAATAATATTGCTGATTCTTCTTTGGATCTTATCAAGGAGCTCCAAGTAAATAGCAGGGATACCGGGCCATATATGGCAGTAATATTCTAAGCATGGATGAATGGTAGAATTATAGATATGCAAGATAGATTCCGGAGAGAAAAATTGTCTCGACCGATACATTGAAACGACAGCTGATCTGGCAATGGATTCAATATCTTCCTTTCACCTCATGTCAGCTGAGAACGTTAGCCCTGGAAAGCGCAACGAGTCACTTTCTTGGAGGATAGCATCAGCCATGCGGATGGAAGAAATAGCCGGGGGGTCTCTCAGATGATTAATAGAGAGCAGTTTAGTTTTCTTTTCTTATTTTTTTTCTTTCTTTTGACCACTGAAGATTACATTCCTGTCCGAGGTCTGGTGCACTTTTCATATCTTAAGCAAGAAGGACCCGGAGATATTGACGAAGCTTTCCAAGTCTCCGAATCCGTATGGTTGTCGTCTAAACCAACGAAGAACGGCATGATTTTTTCATCTCCTGCGTAGAAGTCGAAGCTCCCATGGTGGGGGTTAAAAAAAAAATAAAGACAAGATTTGGTCAGCTTTTTAAAATATGTTCTCAAATACCTGACTCACACTGTATTTATACGTGAATATATGTGCGGGCGTCTATGTATGCCTGCGTCTATTTGGTGAGCGCGGTTATGGAGCGATGATCTAGGAATTTTAGATGGTAGGAATTCAAATCGATAAAAATTCTAAAGATTATTTTCCACTGTAAGAAACAGTATTCGACGTCTCATTAACCAACACTACATATATATATATATATATATATATATATATATATATATATACATACATACATACAGATATATATATATATACATATATATACATACATATATATATACATACATGTATATATATATATATATATATATATACATGTATGTATATATATTTATGTATGTATATATACATACATGTATATATATGCATACATATACATACATATGCATATATATATATATATACATACATACATACATATGACGTCATATATTACGAAATGGACAAAGTCCGACAATTTATTTATTAAAGACATTTTTATGTTTAACGTTCTTTTTATAGATACAAGTATTTAAGTAAATGCTCTGTTTATAATAAACAGTATTAAATAACATTTACCGGCCTCAATGTCCGAGAAATTTTCATAGAAAATATTCGTTCTTTGACAGGATTCGAGCCTGCATCCTATACGGAACCGTCATTTACGCTGACGTGCCTTACCGTTAGGCTACAAAGAAGCGTTCGATAGGCAAGGTCGAATTTACTGCTTCTTTGTAGCCTAACGGTAAGGCACGTCAGCGTATAGGATGCAGGTTCGAATCCTGTCAAAGAACGAATATTTTCTATGAAAATTTCTCGGACATTCAGGCCGGTAAATGTTATTTAATACTGTTTATTATAAACAGAGCATTTACTTAAATACTTGTATCTATAAAAAGAACGTTAAACATAAAAATGTCTTTAATAATATACATATATATATATATATATATATATATATATATATATATATATGCTCCTTCGCTATGATCAAAGTTGCCTTTTTTTCCAAACGATCATCCCGGATTCCTCCGGTAATCCTTACTGGTCTTTGATCAGACAGCATTACTGACCTCTGCTGTTATCTTGATGAAATCGTCTGTCACGAGGGGAAAAAAAACAAATGGGACAATTTAAGTTATTCTATTACGGCTGAGAGATTTTAAAGGATTTTCCTTACTCACTCAAAATCGGTAGAAGAGAAAAAAAGGGATTTTGGTAAATATACTTTCTGTTTTTTTCTTTCTTTCTTGTTCCATTCTTCGTTCTGCTACTACGCTTTGTTTCATCCTTTGGTTAAAAAAAAAAAGGTGGAAAAAGAGAAGCCTTTTGATAGGCTGACTTTATTTCATGGTGGGTGGTAGTTTGGAATTGGTACGGAAAATAACTACGACATTCGACACAGGTGGCCAACTCAGGCCAGTAATAGATTCTGTGTTGACAAAAAAAAAACTGTTATATTATCTTCTTCTTCTTCTTCTTCTTCTTGGTTTGCTTCTTTATTGCTTACTTTCTTTTTCCATTCGTTCTTCTACCATTATCCCACTTTCTTACTTTCTTTCTTTCTTTTTGTCCGTTTACTCTCCTTTTCTATTCATTTTTTGTGACTTTTCCTTTACCTTTGTTCACTTCTTTCTTTCTTTCCTTCTTTCTTTCCTTCTTTCTTTCTTTCCTTCTTTCTTTCTTTCTTTCTTTCTTTTTTTTTTGTCCGTTTACTCTCCTTCTCTATTCATTTTTTGTGACTTTTCCTTTACTTTTGTTCACTTCTTTCTTTCTTTCTTTCTTTCTTTCTTTCCTTCTTTCTTTCCTTCTTTCTTTCTTTCTTTCTTTCTTTTTGTCCGTTTACTCTCCTTTTCTATTCATTTTTTGTGACTTTTCCTTTACTTTTGTTCACTTCTTTCTTTCTTTCTTTCTTTCTTTCTTTCTTTCTTTCCTTCTTTCTTTCCTTCTTTCTTTCTTTCTTTCTTTCTTTTTGTCCGTTTACTCTCCTTTTCTATTCATTTTTTGTGACTTTTCCTTTACTTTTGTTCACTTCTTTCTTTCTTTCTTTCTTTCTTTCTTTCCTTCTTTCTTTCCTTCTTTCTTTCTTTCTTTCTTTCTTTTTGTCCGTTTACTCTCCTTTTCTATTCATTTTTTGTGACTTTTCCTTTACTTTTGTTCACTTCTTTCTTTCTTTCTTTGTTTCTTTTTGTCCGTTTACTCTCCTTTTCTATTCATTTTTTGTGACTTTTCCTTTACTTTTGTTCACTTCTTTCTTTCTTTCTTTCTTTCTTTCCTTCTTTCTTTCCTTCTTTCTTTCTTTCTTTCTTTCTTTTTTGTCCGTTTACTCTCCTTCTCTATTCATTTTTTGTGACTTTTCCTTTACTTTTGTTCACTTCTTTCTTTCTTTCTTTGTTTCTTTCCTTCTTTCTTTCCTTCTTTCTTTCTTTCTTTCTTTCTTTTTTGTCCGTTTACTCTCCTTCTCTATTCATTTTTTGTGACTTTTCCTTTACTTTTGTTCACTTCTTTCTTTCTTTCCTTCTTTCTTTCCTTCTTTCTTTCTTTCCTTCTTTCTTTCTTTCTTTCTTTCTTTCTTTTTTGTCCGTTTACTCTCCTTCTCTATTCATTTTTTGTGCCTTTTCGTTTACTTTTGTTCACTTCTTTCTTTCTTTCTTTCTTTCTTTCTTTCTTTCTGTCCACTTACTCTCCTTTTCTATTAATTGTTGTGCCTTTTCGTTTACTGTCTTCCACTTCTTTCTTTCTTTCTTTCTTTCTTTCTTTCTTTCTTTTTGTCCACTTACTCTCCTTCTGTATTCATTTTCGTGCCTTTTCGTTTACTTTTGTTCACTTACCACCCCTTTTCCATTAGTTTTTCTTTTCTTCTTTTTCTCCTTCTCTCATTGGATTTCTTTAACATTCTTCTTCCTTCTTTCCTTTCTTTCTTTTAGTAAGCATAGAACTTACGGTGATATATACCATTTCAATTGTAAAATGATGAGACCTTTTCACAAATCTGTTACTGCGCTTAAATTCATAAAGTCTAGGTACCATAGTGGATATTTCATCAGAAAAATCACTATGAAAATATTTATAGAAAGGACACAGGAAATCGCAGCGACGGTGTAGCGAAGAACTGAATCCGAGATGCCAGGGCAGAACCAATAACATTATTTGATTCTTATTTAGACTTCAAGAATCTCGTCTATAGCAGGAACACCAGAGGGAAAACGTGGCAGAAATATTCAAAGCAAGGACGAAGGAATGGTTATGCGAAATTGTTTGACTTTAGCAAACAAACGCTTCCACCGAATCACACCGTTCTATGACCACGGGTGCTATTAAACATGAACTGTCCTCTCCACATAACACATGATTTGTATCTGATGACTTCGGGTAGCCCAGGTCTGATCGCTCGACTCCGACACATATAGCTGATTGGCAACGGTCTTATCGATAATCCTTGGTGACATTCCTGACATAGTCGAGACATTCCTCATATAGTCTGACCGTCGAGGATATTTCCTTTTGGCCACTGAAGACACATTATTGTCAGAGGCCCATAGCACTTTTCTTGCCTTAATCATGTGTCTGATGATCTCGGACAGCTCACATCTGTTTGGTCGACTCCGACACATGGAGCTGATTGGCAACGGCTTTTATTGATTTCTTATCGATGGCCCTTGATGGTTGAATTAGACATTCCTAATATAGTCTAAGAGTCGAGAATGTTTTATAAATATATAAGGCATATTCTGACAAGAAAAAGAAATTGTCTAGCACGAACCAAATTTCTTCGCTGCAAACTTAGCAATTGATTCAATAGACCATTTCCTCTTCATACCAGCTGGAAACGTTAATGGGAGATGGTTCAACAAGTCACTCTCCTGGAGGTTAACATCAGCCATGCTGATGTAAGGTAAAAAGAGTTCTCTCAGTCGATTAAAAGAGAGTAGTTTCACTTCGGAAGCGTTAAGCAACTCCTTGCTCCGTTTAACAACGGATTGTAGGTCATTTTTAAGATCAGCTGCCAATTTGACCTTATCGAACCGATCAGGCTGACTATTAAGACAGGGGTAAATAGTTTTGTCATCAGCATGGATACCGCGTTGAGAATTGATGACATCAGGAAGGTCGTTGATGGAAAATAGGAACAACGTTGGTACAAATATATGGATGAATTGATAATACATCTTTTCCAACGACAAAGACTTCAGGAGACTAACAGGGTATTCGATAATTTAGCAGAACGGAGATCGTCCTTGCTACTGGTAGCATATAACATATTACAATCTGGCACATGCTACTTGGAACGGAGATGGACACCACCAGGAAAAGTAGATTGCGATGAGATATGCAATTAAGGAGATTTACTCAGCACGACACTCCGACAATCTAATAGGTCATTGATAACACCAAGTTGATTTTAAAAAGTTTCTTTCATTTTCCTTTTTGTCCGTTGATGCCAATATCTTATATTCATTTTTTCTGATTTTGATTTTCCAAGAGAATTCTTACCGTTTTTTCTATTACAGATTCCAGAGATGAATAATGGTAAATTCCCAATTGATTCCGTCGATGTGTGGCGCTTTGATCGTCTTTATTATTTTCCCGTTGGTCATCTGCCAAAAATGTCCAAAGGAATGTGTATGTTAGTATATGAAGGAGATTTACTCAACAAGACACTCCGACAATCTAATGGGTCATTGAAAACACCAATTTGATTTTAAAAAGTGTCTTTTATTTTCTTTTTTCTTGTGGGTTGATGCTAATATGTTATCTGAATTACATTATTTTTTCTAATTCCGTTTGTAACGAGATAATTCTTACCATTCTTCTGTTTCAGATTCCAACTAACAACAGATTGTGGATCATTTTTCACATCAGCTGCCATTGTTACCTTACAAAACCGATTAAACTTACCATTGAGACAGGTATAAATAGTTGTTTTATCGATAACGATTTGAGAATTGGTGACATCAGGAAGGTTATTGATGAAAAATAGGAACAAAGGTACAAATATATGGATGATTTGACAAAACGACAAAGACTTCAGGAGACTAAGAGGACGTTCGATAATTGAGCAGAACAGAGATCATCCTTGCTGCTGATAGCATATAACATATTACAATCTGGAACATGCTACTTGGAACGGAGATGGACACCACCAAGTAAAACAGATGACGCTGAGATATGCTGTGAAGGTCTGAACAGCAGTTTCGTTTTGGCGGTGTTAAAATTAACAAGTCATTCTTGCCTCAACTAACGATAGACTGTAGATCATTTTTCACATCAGCTGCCAGTTTAAACTTATCAAATCGATCTGGCCTAAATAGTTGTGCTATTCGTAATGAGTTGAGAACTGATGACATCAGGAAGGTCACTGATGGAAATTAGAATGGTTTTTCTTCGCATAATTGGAAAATGTTCAGATTATATTAAATCTAAATCTTCTCTTTATTTCCCATCCGGATAATCGAAGTCCAAACAAGCAACATACATTCATTGAGTAAATGATTTTTTTTTTTTTTTTTTTACAAGTGTGGGGTTTATCTAAAGCCGAAACACATGCTGGGTTGTAAAAATAAATTTGAACTAAAAAAAGGGAATATAGGCATTAAAATTTTTGTGAATAATAATGATTTTTGCCAGAGTCATATCCTACTATTTAACCCATATCTGGGAGGGAAGATGGATTCATATATTTCCCAGGGAAAATTGCGCGTAAGTGAATGCAACGAGACCAACTGGAATTCGAATTCGGGCCTCCGACTTCTCATTCATTACACCAGCCGCACAACTACATTACTACGCAAGAAGCAGTCAAATGGTTCTATCTGGTTCTATCATTGTTACTGAGCACTGTGTTTGATCCTTTCTGGGTGTCCCCTCTTTTGTCTTAAACCAACAATGCTACTTCTTCTTCTTCTTCTTCTTCTTCTTCTTCTTCTTCTTCTTCTTCTTCTATGCGCCGTGTCCCCTCAGGACGTTGGCGATCGCAACTCTCCAAGATTTCCTGTCTTTTGTAGCTCTCAATAAATGTTATCTTTTCGCCATCTCTGCCAAACTCTGTTCCATTCACTCAAGTTCGTCAGGTAGGTTATACGTGGTTTTTCTCCGTCACTCTTACCATCGATGCGTCCTGTGAGTGTCTAATTTTCTAAGTTCTCTTTCCTCATTACCTACCCTCGAAACGTTTAACTGTCGCTCCCTGAAGTTAAGTATAAGTGTCTTTTTTTGTTTCCATTTCCTCTAAAACTGCTCGCATTTTCGATTTGGAGCATTCTCATCATCCTTCTGTAGAACCACATTTCTGTTACTCCACGTGTCTCCTGTCAAGTAAGTGGTTCGCTGCATTCCTCTGTCTCGACATTTTTTCTTCTTTCTGATTCTAATGCATAGTACACAGAATAAGGTATAATTGTTTGAGTAAACAATTCAGGTTCTTTTTAATAGCAGTGAAATTGATATCGACCAGCATGGAGCACCGAAGGTCTTGAATAAAGAATGCCTGCCGACAAGAAAAGGACCATAGGAAAGTTGGCTCCCTGTGCCGCGTCAGGAAATTTTTCTCCCCGGAATCGATCCTCCAGATCTATAAATCAACAATTCGCCCTTGCATGGAGTATTGCTGCCATATATGGTCTGGCTCCCCTTCTGTTTGCCTCGGGGTTCTTGATAGGCTCCAGAGGCGGATATGCAATATAATTGGCCCTGCTCTGGCATCTCGTCTACAGTCACTTTCTCACAGACGCGCCGTCGCCTCTCTCTGTTCTACAAATACTTTCATGGAAATTGCTCCGAGGAGCTGCATTCGCTGATTCCCAGACTTCATGAGTTCAAGCGCCCTACGAGACTGGCATCCCTTCACTGTCGAAACTCCTAAATGTAGCCGTCTCTTCTACTTCAATAGCTTCATGTCTCGCACCTCTCGCCTGTGGAACTCCCTTCTCTATTCCATTTTCCCTTAGAGCTATAATCTCCAGCTTTTCAAGTGTAATGTCAATCGACATCTCCAGTTGCCTTGATCTTTCCACTATCCTTCTCCTCATCCTTTCTTCTATCACTCATATCTGACCTTGCTCTAAAATTTCTATAACCCCTTGCGTCCTAGTGGCTTCCTGCCTTGCTTGGGATGAAAAAAAAAAAAAGAATTTCATTTTCCCGGGGAGCTAAATGTCGATTTCACTGCTTAATTAGAGAAAAAATATGGACATCTACTCAAAACCACCAAATAGAAAGTTTTTTATTAGCGAGAAATAAAGTCTGATTGAAAAACCCTTAATTGTTTAAGTTTTAACGATCAGAAAAAGAATCTCTGGAGAGCTTATTTCAACTGTAAGCCTGAAGAGGAACCTAAGGTTCACAGCTACATACCGTTTCTGAAGTATTTGTAGATGTTTTAATTTTAAAATCTGTTGTATAAAAATGAATGTGTATCTAATTTTAAGTACCAAATATCATGTGAATTCTACACCTGGTTTTCGTTTAATTATTTAAAGAAAAAAAAAGATGGAGAAGAATTATTTAAAGAAAAAAAAGATGAGGAATAAGCAACGTGGTTGTTATTTGAAAGGAAAAAAAGAAAAATAAAAGGAATCGGCGAGCGAAGAAGAAGAATGAAGAACCACAATAACAACAGTTGCAACAAAGATTAGAAGAAGAACAACAACAACAACAATAACAACAAAGATTAGCATAAGAAGAATCGGCGAAGAAGAAGAAGAAGAAAAATAAGAAGAAAGTTTGGAAGAAGAAAAAGATACAGAACAAGAGGCAGAAGAAAAGAAGAAGAAATATAAAAAAGAATTGGCCAACGAATAAGAATGATTAGAAGAAGAAGCAGAAAAAAGATTGAAGAAAAATAAAATGAATCGCCGAACAAAGAAAAAGCAGAAAGAAAAAAAGAAGAAAAGTAAAAAAAAAAAAAATCGAGAAAACGAAGAAAAAAAGGAAGAAAATGAGTAGAAGCAGAAGAAAAAGAAGAAAAATCAAATGTACGGCGAACGAAGAAAAACAAGATGAGGGTGAAGAAGAAGAAGAAGAAAGATTGGAAGAAAAAAGCGAAGCAGAAGAAGAAAAAAATAAAAAGAATCTGCAAACGAAAACGAAGAAAAAGCAGAAGAAGCAGAAAAAAGGAGAAAAAAATAAAAAGAATCAGCGAACGAAAACGAAAAAGAAGAAAAAATAAAAAGAATCGGCGAACGAAAATGAGGAAGAAAAGAAAAAAGAAGAAAAAATATAAAGAATCGTCGAACGAAAATGAAGAAGAAAAAGAAAAAGTACTATAAAAAAGAAGAAAAAATAAAAAGAATCGGCGAACGAAAATGAAGAAGAAAAGGAAAAAGAAGAAAAAAGAAGAAAAAAATTTAAAAATCGGCGAACGAAAATGAAGAAGAAAATAAAAAGAAGAAAAAAGAAGAAAAAATATAAAGAATCGGCGAACGAAAATGAAAAGAAAAAGAACCATAAAAAAGAAGAAAAAATAAAAAGAATCGGCGAACGAAAACGAAAAAGAAGAAGAAAATTTTTTAAAAATCGACGAACGAAAATGAAGAAAAAGCAGAAAAAAGAAGAAAAACAAAAAAATCGGCGAATGAATAAGAAAGATTAGAAAAAGAAGAAAAAGAAGCAAGGAGACTGTTATTGAAAGAAAAAGATGAAAAAGAATGAGCAACGAAAGAAAAAAGTTGAAATGGCAATGAAAAGAAAATAAGAAGCATTGGAGAAATAAACGGCGAAAGAAGAAAAAAGAAGGTCAAGAACAAAAACAAGAAGAAACTTATACAGAACAAATGAAAAGGATTTTTCTTCAAAAGCTAATAATATATAATGATCTACATTTTCTTTTACTTTTGTTTTCTTCTTTCTTCAGAAGAAAAACAAAACGAAGCAGTAACAACAACATGGCGTCAAGCGTATTCATATCGAGGCTTTTGATGCAAACTGGCAGTGTTTATAAACCTTGCTTCGAAACAACAAAGTTATCTCCCTTGCTTAAAAGCACACATGCGTAATTTTTATTTATTTTTTTATTTTTTATTTTTTTCAGAACTAAAGATCGAAAACAAACAGAAGTCTTTCTGTTACGGATATACATGATCAAACGATCGCTATTATCGCTTAAGCACGTTTATATAATTGCTTTTTCTCACATTTCTTCTTCTTCTTCTTCTTCTTCTTCTTCTTCTTCTTCTTCTTCTTCTTCTTCTTTTCGATGTTTGATAATTTCCTTCTATATTGTTTTTTTTCTTTTGTCTACTTTCTTTTTGTCTACTCTTTCTTCTGTACCTTTTTCTTCTACTTCTCTTCCATCATCATCATCTTCTTCTTCTTCTTCTTCTTCTTCTTCTTCTTCTTCTTCTTCTTCTTCTTCTTCTTCATCATCATCATCATCTTTGTGCCTGCTCCTTCAGGACATGTATGATCATGGCTCTTGCAACTTTTGTAAATGATAACGACCTAGAATATGAAATCGGATAGCCGAGTTCAATATCCCGTCGGATTCTCCCAGCTATGGTTTAAATAGTAGGACGTGTATCAGAAAAGATTTTATTGTTATTTTCAAATAATTAATAAAGCCATATTCAACCGTCACAAAAGGATTATTCTTATAATCCCAAATAAGTTTCGGTTATAAATAGCCTCAAAGGGTTGTTAAGCCGTAAAAAACAATTCAGTCGATCAAACTCTCTTTGATTTCCGGTTGCTTTTCAAGTTTATTTCAACTCTATATTTCTAACGTCTGTCTCTGCGTAAACTCTAAAAATTAACCTTTTTTAGTTATCTTTATTCAGAAGTATTACTTCCAAAAGCAAAGGAAATTACTATTATTCACTTTAAACTTGGCTTTTGTGACCTGGATATCAAGCAGTGGAATCTGTTAGATGAAAGTATGCAAGTCCCGGATCAATGAAAGCGTCAACAGTGTTTTTCAAGATTTTCACTCGGCTTTGCCACGACGACAATGTGACCGGTCTGTTCGAGGTAAGTAGAATCCGCTGCAACCCCGGCGAGTGGCGCCACTTGATTGACACATCATCCAGGAGACTAAAAGCCGTGATGCTTCATAACAGAAACATGTAGATATGTTCACCTATCGTCCAAATGCACACTTCTCCCCTGTTTTTCTTTTTTTTTTTTCTTTATTTTTTTACCATGAATAGATTGTTTATCCCTTGTTTCCTGTTTAGAATTGGGTTTCCGATTGCTTTTCCTTCTCGTTCACTCCCAGTAGCTCTTTGTGCCTTAGGAACATTATTGTCTTCCTTGGGATACATTGATTGAAAAAAAAAGGTGTTTATTTATACAAAGTCCTACCTGCCATCTCTCTATAAGAAGGAGTGGTTGTTAGGCTTTAATATAATTAGTTTGTAATTGTTACATATTTTATATAATGTTAGTGTTTTAATCGCTGTGCATATTTTCGTCCTCGATTGAGCTCTGATAAGTTCAGCTGTTTTTGTTTGTTTTTTTTTTTGTTTGTTTGTTTTTTGTTAACTGTGAGTCAAAATTACCACTTTACAATAATACTTTTTTTCTTACCACTTTTTGTTTATTTTTCATCTTGTTTGTACATGTCGGTTTTTATCTCTTTAATACGTTGAGAGGAGGATGGCGTAATGGATAACGGCTTGGGTTGAGAGAGAAATCAGAGAGCCGAGTTCGAATTCCAGTCTAATCCATTACATTCACTTACGTGCTAATACCCTTGGGAAATGTGTGAATCCTCTTCTTCTCCCTCCGGCTATGGGTAAATAGCAGGACGGGAAGGCAACTGGTCTAGGAGAAGGACAACTCTGAATTCAAACCCGGAGTGGATCCCCGAAGGCGGATCCCCGAAGGCGGATGGACGGCACTTTGTGCTACTTTCTGGCAACTCCTGCAGCCGCGCTGGTACCAAAACTGTATTGGTTTATCCTCTCCTTTGGACTCTGCTAGCAAGGCCGAGAGGGGGAACTAGACGTCTGGGCATATATCCATATATCCCGCCCATGCTCCATCGTCTCTCGAAACGGACGGAAACGGCGACGACGACAAATACGTTGGTTTCACTTGCTGCCCCTGACACCATATCTGAATTAATTTTGGTACAAAACATTGTTTCATATATGAAGCAAGGATGTCATAGGTATTATTTATTACCCACAAATCCTAAATTAAAAAATGAACACCAACTCATTGCATTTTGTTTAAGAATTCACGGAAATTGATAACTTTGCTTTTAAAACGAGTTGAAATTAGTTCTGAGTTGAAATTATAATAGATCTGAGTTGAAATTAATTTCGAGATGAAATTAGTTCCGATTAGATAATTCAGAATTCATCTTTTCTGCATCTTTCATTTTTTTCTTTTTTTTTTCTTTTTTTTTTTTTGCAAATGAATAAAATGGTACTTTTTTTATTTACTTTTATTCATTTAAATCCGGATCAATAAAAATACAATGTTCTTTGTAGCAAGAACAGTAGATTGCTTAGCATTTGTTTTTGTTTTTTTGTTTTTTGTTTTTTTTTGTTTTTGTATTTTTGTAAAAAAATCTCGTTCAAAAGAAGCCGTTATTGATCAAAATTTAAAGAAAATCAATAAATTAAATTTTAATTTCGTTTGAAAGTTTGCTGAAATTAATTCCTAGTTGAAATTAATTCCTAGTTGAAATTAATTCCGAGTTGAAATTAATCTTGCATCCCGACTTTTCGACCGATATATCGGCCCTGTCGTCTCCCAAAAGTTAACGCCTTGCATTGGGTGAAATGCTTCAAAACAAAAGCTTCTCCTATTCTGAAGTCCAATGTCGGCATTAGTGCAAAAACATAGCAAAAAAAGAAAAAAAAAAGTCCTTCCGGAATCTTTATTGGAGACATATATACATCCTTTCTGTGATTCAAACAATTTATCTTTAGAACTTCGCTCCCAGCGACTACGTTATTTGTAATAAATAAAAAAAAATCGCCGTGTTCGTTTTTCCTTTTTCTTTCTTTCTCTCTTTCTTCGTTTCAATATGAATAGAATTCACGAGATCCGGGTGGAGTTGCATATAATCCAATTTCCTTTAGCCTCGCCTGGCTTTGACAGGTCCACCGTGCAATGTTCCACTAAAATAATAAATTATTGAATTGAATAAGAAACACGAGAAATTAACGGAAATGGAATCAACACCAGTTGCTTCGCATTTGCGAATTTTTCTCTAAAATGGTTTCTCCGCTAACAGAACTGAAAAGTTTGAAGACTAAAAGTAACTCCGACAAATATACCCATTTTAAAGAAACCTCTTTAATTTTAATACGCAAGATTATACCTACGAATTATGATATATCACAATATTATTATGTCAAGAGATTTTCTCCGTCAACAAAACTGAAAAGTATGAAGACTAAAAGTAACTCCGACAAATATACTTGTTTTAAAGTCACCTCTTTAAATTTATTGTACAAGATTATATCTACGATTTATGATACATAAGAATATCTTTATTATTTCAAGAGAAATATTTTCCACCAACAGAACTAAAACGCTTGAGGAATAAAAGTAATTCCGACAAATGATAAGAATTTAGTAATGCTACTAGAATGCCAATTAGGTCTCATCGTTTTACTGTTGAAATAGGTAAATCTAACGGTAATTTATATTGTAAAGGTTTCTTTTCTCGCACTTCTCGCCTGTGGAAGTCTACTTTCCTGTCGCCTAAAATATTTCAAAATTTTAAATGCAGCGTAAATCGCCATCTTCCTTAAACCTGTTCTTTTATTGTCCTTTTTTTTCTTTTTTTTTTTTTTCAGTAATGTCTTCTCATTTTTTTTCACTCTCAGTAACCCCTTGCGTCATGGTGTCATTATCATCTTGCTTAGAGATGAAATAACTATTTTTAAAAATCCAAAATCATTTCTTTCGGGTTATTGTTGTGCAGAAGGTTGTGTAAATGGTTTAAGAGCTAGAGGATCAAAACGAGAAAATGACTGGCTAATCGGGTCCGAATCCTGGTCGGGATTGTTGCACTCACTTTCATACAAATACCCACGAGAAGTCCATCTTTAGCATAGCTCGGAGCATAAATTCTATGCTTCGAGCCACCTAACTATAGGTAAACAACTGGTCAGACGGAACTGTCTAGCCGTGGCTGGCACCCTGTATAGAAGGAAAACTCTGAATTGGAAAAAAAAAAAAAACATCACTATCTTTGGCATGGCACCTGATTGAATTGTAACTAAGATCCCCTGTTGCAGTGTAACAGGTAAACTCTGCATTAGTTTGAGATACACGAATGGGCTTTAGCAGATTTGCTTGTTTGAAAACGAACAGTCATGTTGATGATGAGAAATCAAACTGATTTACCGTGGGCTTTCAATTCGAGACCACGCTGATGATCACCGAGGCCCATTACTGAACTACGGTCCACCAACACGTGCTCTCACCAAAAGACTCGAAAGTCTATTAACTGTTAAATATATTTTATGCATCGAGACATTCTCCATATGTGCGCTTTCTATAAATACTTCCAGTGATAATCGTTCGGATGTACTCTTCGGTATGGCAACTTTATGAATTTAAGCGCAGTACTAGATTGGCGGATAGGTCTCATCAATTTACAGTTGAGTTGGTTAGATGTAACCGTCAGTTCTATGCTAACTGTTTCTTCTTTCGCATTTTTCTCGCTCGCGGAACTCACTTCATGCTTTCCAAAAACGTTTATGCTTGCTAATTCTTTCACAGCTAGTCAAACCTTGTCACAGGCCTATCTCTTTTTCTAACGCTGTTTCCACAATGTTCAAACTAATGCTACCAGTTCAGACCTTTACAGCAAAGACCCGCCAGGCCAAACAAGAGCGAACCATATTCATCCCATTTATCTTCCATTAGTAAGAAGGAAGTCCCGGAGAGGTTGTTTCAAAGAGCTGCCGCTTTGTAAAAAAGACCACCAAGAGTTTGCTTCCCCAATCACTACAATCTTTAGCTCTTCAAATCCAGCCTCAACTGTTATCTATCTTACATAGCCTCATAATCTACAACGATGGCTACTGGTCTATCGCAGAAGGAAATGGCAAACTATTGCGGAAAAAAAACTGCCTCGTCAGTCATGTATCGAAAGATAAATGATCGCGTAAGCGTGTATCACGCATGGTACATAACTGACTGAATCTTTTTCTTCATTTTGTCTCTTCTACACTCCATCTGAAAACATTTACATAAATGTTTTCTAAATCAAGAACAATTTTATGGCAAAAAATATGACAAAGTGGAAAAAGTTTTCGTGCGATGCCTTTTGTCTTTTAGGGCTTCAATGGAGAAGGCGGTTGGGGAAAATAGATGCTTTTTTATAGATCTTACTGGTGCCTATATTAAAGTCACAATCCTATTAGTTTTGGTCGTGGTCTCTGGTTGAGGTTTATTTACGACTGGATTTTGTGGTCAGTTGATCTGCATATGAAGACGCTTGTGAGGCATTGACGCCGCTCTTTGCGGCTGAAGATAATTTTATTGAACAATCTTTTTTTGTTGTTTATCAAGTTGGACATGTGTACAATTTTATTTTTTACTTCACTGAATATATTTGTCTATTTTTTTTTAAATATTACACTTTGTTCTCAATTTCCCTCTTCGACATGTGAATGTTGGTAAAACAAATTAAGTTGGAGTCAACATCAGCGTCACTCTGCGAGACGAAATGCAAGAAGAGGCAACAATGCCGGAATCAGCTCTCAACCTAACCTCACGACATTGACTTCCACTTTCACTTTGTTTAGTATTACGTGGTCTTCGCCTACTTTACTGGCTCATTAACCCTACTGAGCACTTGTCCTTGCAATTATGTCTATTTTTATTGGGCGGTCCCTTTTCTTAGAGGGAAAAAAACAAACAAGACAAAGCAAAAATGTTTCCAGCCTTGACAGAGATCAAAGTCGTCTATGCGGTTTTGTGGGCGAGGAATAAATTCCCCACTCGAGAACCCCTTTTCTAAAGACGCCAACGTAACTCTTTCTCTATCGCTGTTTCCACGTACAATGTTCAAACTAATGCTACCAGTTCAGACCTTTACAGCAAAGACCCGCCAGGCCAAACAAAAGCGAACCATATTCATCCCATTTATCTTCCATTAGTAAGAAGGAAGACCCGGAGAGATTGTTTCAAAGAGCTGCCGCTTTGTAAAAAAGACCACCAAGAGTTTGCTTCCGCAATCACTACAATCTTTAGCTCTTCAAATCCAGCCTCAACTGTTATCTATCCTGCATAGCCTCATAATCTACAACGTCCATAAACAACATCATTTAATAACCCTCTACCTTGACTGGCTCTTGTTTGAATAATAGCCTAAAAAATAAAAATCAATCTGTGCTTTTTCTATAAATACTTTCATGGTAATTGTTCGGATGAGCTCTTCGATATGGTAACAAAAACAGATCCAAACTTACAATATTCCTTACATCAAAACAACGCATTCTTACTAAATTCCCCATAATAGCTCATTGTCACCATAAACTCCCAAATAAACCCCATATGTACATTTCATTGTCTGTGGGGGAGGAGTAGAATAAAACAACAATTTAAAAAACTAGCCCCAATGAACATTTACAATATTATGAAAGTTAAGTAAGAATTTTTTTTTTTTTTGGTGTAAGGAATATTGTATTATATGGGTCAGTGTTTGTGGCGAGCTAAGTTTAACGTTTAAGACAGAACAAGACCGTCCTGTCGCCCATTCCTCATCTTGGCCTTGTGCCACGTTTTGTAAATAAATTACAAATAAATATCGTAATTACACTTTAAGAATTTAAGCGCAGTACCAGATTTTCTAACAAGATTTCACCAATTTACAGTGGTTAGATGTAATCACCCTTCCCGCTTGTGAAACTCTCTTTCGGATCCATGTTTTCCTCTTAACTTTGATCTTTAAAATTTAAATGCTATATAAATCGTTATCTACTGTCTTCCTGGTTACTCTTTTACTATTCTCATTCCTTACTAAGGTTTCTGCTTTCTAATTCTTTCACACCCAGTAAACCATTGTCTTCGAGGCTTTACTGACTTGCTTGGGGTAAATCCGATTGTAAAAAAAAGTCTGTAGACTAATAATGGAAATTTTATTTTATTTTACAAAACAAAAGCATACTTTTAAAAACGTCATCTCCTTTCTTGTCATTGCACTTAATTCAGTGATGAATAGTAATCTGTTAATGTGAGTAGATCAATAAGTCCGTAGCCTATTTATGAATATACTGTATTTATTTTACAAACATTTATTTTCCACATAATCTCTTTCTTTTTCATTTGATTCAATTCATTGATGCATAATATTCTGAAAGCATTACATCCTTTTAAAGGAAAAAAGGGGAACCTCGACGTGGTATAATAGTTAAGAAGCTTGTCTAGCTAGAACAATTATGAATGAGTTCGATTCTCACTAGGTGCCCCATGTTTTCGGGTTTGGGCCATATCTAAGCTACACCTAGAAAATCATCTGGCTTTTAACACTTCCGCTGCTAACTCCGGAGATCTTCATTTTTCTTATCTTGCTCCAGCTGGCTAAGTACGGAAACCTACGTTTTTTGCATATCGCTGGTATGAGTGTCCCGTTGCGCAATCCATCGTAAAATCACAAAGGACAATGCTTCAAAAGATTTCATGTGTATACCCATTACTGATCTGGTAAGTCATTCCCAGGTATATCCATGAAAATGGAATTCTGTAAAACATACTGGTGCCAGTTTTCTGTGTAATAAAATATGTAGGTTGAAATTTGGCATTTTCTTTAAAAATGGCTGGCCAGATGGGGGCAGCACTGGGCAAATAAGTAGCAGTGAAAGTGTTAAAGGAAAAACAAAAAGGATGTTATATAACTTGCTTGTTTCATAAATGATGAAATTTTTAAAACTATTAATTAAGTGATTTGTCCAAGAAATGTTCTAAGAAAAAAAGTGCTTTTCCAGAATCAGTCCAATGATGGAAAGAACAAAGTCTCATCAATTTACAGTTGAATTGACTAGACGTAACTGTAAGTTCTATGCCAAGTTTCTTTTCTCGCACTTCTTTCCTGTGCAACTTTCTTCTGGCTTCTCGTTTTTCCAGTTAGTTTCTTTTCTCGCTCTTGGAACTCACTTCATGCTTTCCCAAAATTGACAATGTGAATCATTTTCTACTGTCTTCCTAATTACACTTCCATTGCTTTCGCTCCGTATGTTTCTGCTTTCTAATTCCTCCACACTTAGTCGCTTTGCTGCCTTGCTTGGAGTAAATCCGATTAAAATTAAACTATTTGATAAGCTGCCTTCCATACCAGATACAATAAGTGAAAAGAGAATTGCCAGAAGCTGCTTGAGAAGCAAAAGACAGATTCACCGAGCTGGATACAATATCGACGGTGTATCAACTCCCATGGATGACAAGGGAAGATGGCCTCATAAAATCAAGCAAATCCGAGCTTGACACGATAAGGACCTTAATTAAAAAAAAAAAAAAAGTTTTCTGATGACGATAAAGTACATCCGGCAGCAATGCTACTTATTAAGTTGGTGCAAAAATAATGACGTAATAATGTCGTTTTTTGACGTTACGTCAAAAAACGACATTATTACGTCATTATTTTTGCACCAACCTAATAGAATACACTAGCAGCATGGCCCGGCGTTGCCCGGGCTTGTTTCAAAAATTGTACGACTCATACAGCAATCGCTATAACTTAAAATATTTTTGCCCTTCTTTGCCTTTAAAGGAGTGCCCTTTGCCATGCTGATGTTGCTACATGCCTTACTTCTTGCCTATCTCACACTGAGAATGTTTTCTAAGCTCTATACCAAACATTAAACCTGTTACGAAAAAAGAACTAAACAAAATGAACGCAAAACGATCAGCTTTAAAAAAGGACTCGTAAATGGAAAAACCGAATGAAAAAAGAATGTTAACAACAAATACTTTTTCACACCCGACCCAGTTCTGCGGAATCAGAATCAACGTTGAGTTTAAGCAAGCGAATGAGCCAATTGGAGTAAAGTGCCATGCAGACTTAAATTTTTCCCACTTGTGACGAATGCAGCTATCGATTTTTTTTGCATGCTAGCATGCTAGTTAAAATTCGTGTCAGTCAGCTGCTGGCTCTTACGCTGGCCAATAGAATCTTCCTGCCTATTCGTGGCAGCCAGCTATAGGCTCTTACTCTGGCTAGTAGAAAATGATCGCAATCTACATGAAAACTGCCGTAGAAGCATGAAAAAATCGATTATTTCCACTATCGATAGGAGTTGGAAAATGCAAAGTCGGTCTTGGCCTTTCCACTAACTTGAAGCATGTGCATGTAAATTTTGGTGCAAATCCGTCGAAAATTGCGGCCGTGCATTCGTTACACACACACATACACACACACACACACACACACACACACACGTCCTGCCTTTTACAGATAGAGATATGCCACATATGGTTCGCTGCTCCTGATATATATTTAGAGATTCTTGATAAAACCCAAAGAAGAATCGGCATTATTATTGGTCCTGAGCTGCTGTGTCGGCTTCAGTCACCGAAAAGTTGCTTCCCGGTGCCTTTTCCATAAATACTTTTAATAGTAAATTTTCAGATGAACTCTTCTCTATAGTAATTAGACTTTATGAACGCAAGCGCAGTACAACATTAGCCCAATTACAGTTGAACTGGCTAGATGTAACCGTAAGTTCTATGCTAACGGTTTCTTCCCTCGCCTCTTTTCTCGCTTGTAAAACTTTCTTCCAGCCCCATGCTTTCCAGCCAACTTTGATCTTCAAAATTTTAAATGCAATATCAATCGTAATCTTTCTGATTACTCTTCTATTGTTCTCCCTCTCCAATAACCTGTTTTCTAATTCTTTCACACCCAGTTACCTCGTGTCTTAGAGGCTTTATTACCTTGCTCAATAAAAAAAATGTCTGATGTTTCTTCTCGGAGACTGAATAACAGCAAATCTTTTCAAACCTCCCGAATCTTAGTGCTGGGAAAGATATGAATCCATCTTCCACCAGCTATGGGTTAAATAGTAAGGCAGATTGGGTTCTCTTGCCTTGAGGTGGTAACCAATCCAGTAGACCTGAAGAAAGATAGGCTCCGCCAGGCTATCTTGCCTAAGGTACACAGCAAGCAAGTTATGAAAATTAAATTCAGATGTTATTGTAATTTTGAAAGGATGTATGTCAATTCATGTTTTCTTGTATATAGGATCAGAATTTATTTGTTCTTTTACTTATCTCCAGCAATATGTATCCATGAAGAAGAAATTACCTATGAGAACATGGACAATGCTGATGTGCTGATTGAGCCAACAACAAATTATGATGGAATTAGAAACAGTTGTTGGCGACAAACTTTTCAAGTTTTCCAAACTGAATCAAGCTCCATCTCTAAATGTGACTTTCATGAACCCGAAACGTCCACTTCGCATGCAGCTTGTGAACGCCACAAATGTAGCTCATTATAATATAACTCTTACTTATGGAGATGGTAGTTTTGATGTGTTTACGGTAAGTGAATTGTTTTCACATGAAATCTAACTTGTTCTTTGGCATTGTATACTTATTTAGATTTGAATGATATCTTGCAACTTCAGGAAAGTTAAAATATATCCTGAAGTATTAGTAGAATAATTATGGTATATGAGAATATTACTTAATGTACAATAATGGACAGATTACCTGATACTAAATGCAGAAGGTTTTCATTAAATGTGGGAAAGCATACCCAATAAGCTTGCTGGGATAGTGAGTGTTATCTATTTTACACATATACCTCACATTAATATTGTTTTCAGGCAATGAACCTCATTAATGATTATTGATTCTGTCTGGATTATATTAAATAAGTGCATTTTCACTTTAATTTTATCATGAACATTTGTGTGGGAATACTTGAAAACAAAGAATTCCATGTCGACTGGTAAATAAGGAAGTCAAGTTACAAAGTTGTGATAAAGTATTGTATAATAGATGGGGGGGGGTTAAGACTGCAATGAAATTTCCTTGGCTTGAGTAAATGCTGCATAGAGCTGGATTTGTTATCCACAACAGGTAGATTATCTAAGTTTTGCATTAAATTGATTTCCTCATGAAGATTCAGTTGTGGGAATACATGAAAATAAAGAATTCCATGTGTTCATTTCAATCCTCTTGCACCTGGTGTTATGAAGTTGCCTTCTTGATGCATTACCATATTTAATAATTGTTAATGGAGAGTGGTTATCAGTTAATTGGGAAACTAGCAGAGATGACTGAAGAATATATTTTCAGTAATGATTGAAGTGGTTTACTCAAATGTTGTTTTCCTTTGTCTGGCAAGATAGTGTGAATGTCTGCTTGCTTATTATGAAAATAAATTTCAATTGTGGTTGTACTTGCAAAAATATTTATAACAATTTATGTTTTGCTGTATATAAGATGAGAATTTATTTTTTCTTTTATTTATCTACAGCAATATGTATCCATGAAGAAGAAATTACCTATGAGAACATTGACAATAGCATTGTGATGATTAAGCCATCAACAAATCTTGATGAAATTAGAAACATAGTTGTTGGCGACAAACTTTTCAAGTTTTCCAAACTGGATCAAACTCCATCTCTAAATGTGACTTTCATGAACCCGAAACGTCCACTTCGCATGCAGCTTGTGAACGATGTTTGAAAGATGTGATAAAATGTTTTCATTGTTGTATAGTAGCTGAGGAGTTAGGATCACCGAATCTCAGAAAAACAACAGTTCTGAAATCTCCTCTGAATCAAAGAAAACTCAGAAGATCATGACAACGTCGAACCATCACAAAGAGTAAAAAGAACTCACATGATGCCCAAGCATCTAGTGGATTTTCTTCCATACACATAAAGCAAAAACCACAGGAGAATGTCAAAATAATGAACCTCTCCCATCCTAGCCATTTCAACACCCACCACCCTGTATAAAATACCGTTTAATTACTAAAGATTCAGTTTTTCTGAATAAAGCTTTTTGGGTTTATGTTACATGTTGTTTATTCATTGCAAGCAGTATACTCAAATATGCTATTAAAATGCCATGTACCAGAATAAACAAGAACAACTAATAGATAGAGTAGTTCTGATAGAAGCTATTCCTCAGTATACCTTGATACGTCACCCTGACAGAAGGCAAGATACGTTCTCCCTAAGAGACCTCACTCCAGTGGGAGGTAAACTGAAAACCTCCCAACAGCCCAGGATGCGAACCGCCTGACACTAACTGACAACTCCAGGGACTACTTTCAATCTCCTAGTCCAAGATTGTTGTGGTATGATTTGAGTACAGAAAGGCAATCAATGGTACAATAACAGGTCTATCCTACCACTGAAAATACCAACACTGAGGGTGAACTAAACTACTAGTGAAGAAGGTTGAAATGTAACAAAGTGAGGCACCGAATCTCAGAAAAACAACAGTTCTGAAATCTCCTCTGAATCAAAGAAAACTCAGAAGATCATGACAACGTTGAACCATCACAAAGACCAAAAATAACCCCCATGATGCCCAAGCATCTAGAGGAGTTTCTTCCATACACATAAAGCAAAATCCAGGGTAGAATATCATAATAATGAACCTATCTCATCCTAGCCAATTCAATACCCACCACCCTGTATAAAATACCGTTTAATTACTAAAGATTCAGTTTTTCTGAATAAAGCTTCTTGGGTTTATGTTATATGTTGTTCATTAATTGCAAGCAGTATACTCAAATATGCTGAAAGTTTTAGGAAGGTAAAGCCTGTATAAGTTATTGACTAATAAAGAAGAAAGTATAATTTGAAAGATGTGATAAAATGTTTCCATTTTTGTATAGTTGCTGGGGAGTTAGGATCACAATTAAATTTCCTTAGCTTGAGTAAATGTTCCATAGAACTTGATTTCTTGTCTCCATCACATAAATTATCAATGTTTTGCATTTAATTTTAGTTTCCACATGAAGATTTATGTGTGGGAATACTTGAAAATAAAGAATTCCATGTCATCATTTCACTCCTCTTGAACATGTTCATATGAAGTTGCCTCCTTCATGTATTGTAGTAATTCTTAACGGAGAGTGGTTATCAGTTGTTAGACATGTAGAGAGGATAGAAGAATATATTGGGTTGGTGCAAAAATCATGTCGTTTTCTCACATCGTAACATAGGTGAGAAAACGACATTATTTTTGCACCAACCTAATATTTTTTAGTAAAATTTGAAGTAGTTTGCTATTGTTCGCATTTGGCAGGCGAGACAGTGAGTTGGACTGGTGATTGTTATTCATGTTTTTTAAAGCATTACACCCCAAACAAAGCGGGGTACCACTCGCACACAAGGGATTACAGAGAGTGAGAGCAAGAGTAAAGAGGGGGTATTAGAGGAAAGAATCAGAAGATGTCGATTGACATTGCATTTGAGTATTTAAAGATTATAGTTATCGAGGAAACAAGTAAGATGAAGGGAGTCAAACAGACTGGAAGTGCGAGAGAAACTGTTGGAGTAGAAGAGTCGGTTACATTTAAATGTTTTGATATTGAAAGGGTGGGACCGAGATGCCAACCTAGTAGCCCGCTTAAATTCATGCAGTTGTGCTACCAGTGAAAATAGATCGTCAGAGCAGTTGTCATGAAAGTACTTGTAGAAAAGACACAGGGAAGCCACAGTACGTCTGTGAGAAAGTAACTGTAGACGAGATACCTGGTCAGTAGCGATCACACAGCATATCCGTTTTGGGATTTTGTCGAGAAACTCGGGATGAACAGCGGAGGCTCCTGATCATATATAGCAGCAGTAATCAATGCAAGGACGAATGGTAGATTTTCTAGATTTAAAGGATGGACTCAAGCGAGAAAAACCTTCTGACGCGGCGCAGAGAAGCAACTTTCCTTGCCGTAGAAGAAGCTGTTGATTCAATGGAGATGTTCCACCTCAGGTCAGTGGAAAACGTGAGACCAAGATGGCGCAGAGAGACGCTCTCGTGGAGTTGAACACCAGCTATGCTGATGGGAAACAGGATGTTTTCTCTGTGGTGGGTAAATGATAACAGTTTCCTTTTGGAGGCATTAAAGTTTACAAGCCATTTCTTGCCCCAGTCAACCACAGACTGGAGGTCCTTTTCGTGACCAGCGGCTAGGTTAGGTTTTTCCTTTACTACTTTGTCTAGGAGCTTCTGCAATTTGCTTTCAGTGTCTGTCATTAATACAGTGCCATCTGCGTATCTTAAATTCCTAACATTACACCCCATCCAAGATCATTATTTCACGAATTTTACATTCATTAATTACTTTTTTCCAATCACTATAAATTGGCTGTCCTTCCCAATCACTTAAAAATCTTATATGTAACAGTATTCCGAGAATTGACCTACTAAGAATAAACCTCTTCAATCAAAAGGAAAAAAAAACTCGCTGCCGTTGTAACCACTGAGTATACTTTATTGATAAACGCTATTAATTCGAAGCAAATAGGCGCTTAGCTTTTTAACTTTTGACCTCTTGATCTCTTACCCTAGATGTCACGAGTGAACTGTAACTTGGCGGAGTATGTTAGTAGTTTTAGTTGTCGGGGATGGGGGGTGCGAAGTTAAATAGAAAGTGAAAACACTTGGTAGTGACACGACTGAAATAATTGCTTATTCTTCCAAAAATAAACGAAGTCCACTCGGCCAGTATAACTAATCTGGTAGAAATGATTGCTCACTGAAAAAAGTATTAAGATGGCTACGACTGCGGTAAAAAAAAAAAAAAAGGCGCGAAAAAGTTTACTGATGGGGCAATGGAAGTGGTGAGTAAATGCCCTGAGGAAATGGAAGTAATTTTCATTATTATTATTATTATTATTATTTCATGCATTTTCTGCGTTCAAACCACATGTCTAAGGGCTTGAGTGATAGCAAAGCTCTTCAAATAACCAGAAACTTTTACAGTAGCCACGTAAATACAGCCTTAACCCATTCAGTTATCATCGAAGACATTGTGGCATTCTTCTTCTTCTTCTTCTTCTTCTTCTTCTTCTTCTTCTTCTTCTTCTTCTTCTTCTTCGTTCTTGTCATCGTCTTCTTTTTGTCGTCTTCTTTTCTGTGGTCTTTTCTTCTTCTTCGTCGTCGTCGCCAACGTCTTCATTGTCGTCGTCTTCTTTTCTGTGGTCTTCTTTTTCTTCTTCTTCATTGTCGTCGTCTTCTTTTCTGTGGTCTTCTTTTTCTTTTTCTTCTTCTTCTTCTTCGTCGTTGTCGTTGTGGTCGTCGTCAACGTCTTCTTTTCTGTGGTCTTCTTCTTTTTCTTCTTCTTCATCGTCGTCGTCTTCTTTTCTGTGGTGTTCTCCGTCGTCGTCGTCGTCGTCAACGTCTTCTTTTCTGTGGCCTTCTTCTTTTTCTTCTTCTTCTTCATCGTCGTCGTCTTCTTTTCTGTGGTCTTCTTCTTTTTCTTCTTCTTCGTTGTCGTCGTCGTCGTCGTCAACGTTTTCTTTTCTGTGACCTTCTTTTTCTTCGTCGTCGTCGTCGTCTTCTTTTTCTTTTTCTTCTTCCTTGTATTCTTATCATTATTCATCGTCTAATTCGTTTTCGTCTTCTTCTTCGTCTTCCACTTCATTGTCATTGCCTTATTCTTCATCTTCTTCGTCTTCTTCGTTTTCTTCATCTGTCTTCTTATTATTCGTTCTTCTTCGTCTTATTCTTTTTCATCGTCTTCTTCATTTTCGTCGTTTTCCTATCTTCTTCTTCATCTTCTTTTTCTTTGTTGACCTCTTCGTCTTTACTTCGTCGTCATCGTCTTATTATTCGTCTTCTACTGCGTCTTCTTAATCTTCATCTTCTTCATCGTCATATTCTTCTTCGTCGTCTTTTTCTTCGACTTCTTCAATTCGTCGTCTTCGTTTCTAGTTCATTTTTCTTCGTTGTTTTCTTCGTCTTCCTTTTCTTCGTCCTCTTCGTCTTCTTCTTCATCTTCTTCTTCGTCTCCTACGTTGTTGTCATCATCCTCTTCTTTTTCTACTTCGTCGTCGTCTTGTTGTTGTTGTTGTTGTTCTTCTTCTTCTTCTTCTTCTTCTTCTTCTTCTTCTTCTACGTCGTCGTCTTTTCCGTCTTCTTCTTCTTCATTGTCTTCTTCTTGGACTTTCTTCTTCGTCGTCTTATTCGTCGTCTCATTTTTGTTTTTATTTTTTTGTCGTCGTCTTGTATTTTTCTTCATCTTCTTCCTCATTTCTTCGTCGTCTTCTTCCTTTTCTTTTTCATCTTCTTAGGTGTCTTCGTCTTCTATTTTGTTGCCATCGTTTTATTATTATTCGTCTTCTTCGCTTTCTTCATCTCTGTTTTGTTCTTCAGCGTCGTCTTCTTCGTTTTCTTCTTCGACTTCTTCATCTCATCTTCGTCTTCTTATTCGTCTTCGTTTTTCATCTTCTTCGTTGTCTTCTACTTTTTCTACTTCGTTGTCATGGTCGTCTTATTATTCGTCATTTTCTTCGTTTTCTTAGTCTTCGCTTTTTTCTTCGTCGTCGTCTAATTCTTTCTTCTTCATTTTCTGCCTTGTCTTCTTTCTCATCTTATTTTTTTCTTCTCCTTTTTTGTACTCTTCTTCGTCGTTGTCTACTTCGACGACTTTTCATTTGTCGTCCTCATCTTCTTCTTCGTCTTTCTTCTTTCTTTTCTTCGTCGTCTTATTGATTCTTCCTCTTCTTCTTTGTCCACTTCTTTTTATTATTTGTATTTTTCGCCTTCTCAATTTCTACTTCGTTGTCTTCTCTGTTTTATTCTTATTCGTTGTAGTCATCGCTTTCTTCGTTTTCTTCTTTTTCATCTTTTTTGTCTTCTTATTAGATGTATTCTTTCTTCTTCTTCTTCTTCTCTCTTCTTCGTCTTCTTCTTCTTCGTCTTCTTCTTCGTCTTCTTCTTATTTGTCTTCTTGCTCGTCGTCTTCGTGTTTGTTTTTTTGTCGTCCTCTTTTCCATCTTCTTTGTCGTCGTCTTATTACTCTTCTTCTTCGTCTCTGTCGTCATTTTCGTCTTCTTCATTTTCTCCGTCTTCTTCATTATCTATTTCTTAGACTTCTTCTGCTACGTCTACTTTTTCCTCTTCTTCGTCCTCTTCGTCGTCGTCTTCTTAATCAACGCCTTCTTCTTTCTACTTGTTCTATTTCGTTTTCGTCGTCTTCTTTCTATTAGTCGTCTTCTTATTCGTCTTCTTCTTTTTCATTGTTGACGTCTTTTTTTTTCTATTACGCTGACTTCTTCATGCTTTTTTCCGTTGTCTTCTTCAGCCTTTTCTTCGCATTCTTCTTCTTCGTATTCTTCATCTTCCTCTTCTTATTTGCTGTCTTCTTCTTCGTCTTCTTCGTCGCCGTCTTTTTTGGCTTCATCTTTTTCATCGTCTCCTTTGTCTTCTTCATGTTCTTCGTCTTATTCTCATTCGTCGTTATTATTATTATTATTATTTTATGCATTTTCTGCGTTCAAACCACATTTCTAAGGGCTTGCGTGATAGCAAATCTCTTCGAGTAGCCAGAAACTTTTACAGTAGCCACGTAGATACAGTCTTAACACATTCAGTTATCATTGAAGACATTATCGCAGTCTTCTTCTTCTTCTTCTTGTTTAATACAGCCCCTTACTAGATTAACCGAAGTCTAGCGTAAGGTAAGCTTATAATCGAATGTTAAACGCCACTTGACTTTTTTTTGACAGTAAAGTTCACCCTGTACAAGGCCTGAGGGGCACATGAAGTAGATGGTTAAGTCAAGGGGTAGTTTATATGGATAGGAATGGAAGATAACGGTTAGCTCTAGACATGAACAGGTTAAGATTGTAGTGATTGGGGAAGCATCCTCTTGGGAGTCTGTTCCACGGGGCAGTGGTTCGTGGGAAGAAGCTGCTCAAGTGGAACTTACTTCTCACGGATGGAATACTAAGGGAATGTGGATGGTTTGCTACTACGTAAGTGGCATGACGTGTCCTAACCATAAAGGTTAGACCTGGTGGAACCAAGGCATGTAGTTCGTATTAGCACATTCCATAGAAGTAGCTATGCAGCAGTGTGAGACTCACCACATCCCGCCTGTGAGAGAAAGGATGGACGGTGGAAAATAATTCTTCTCCAACAAGGACTCGGAGACGTTTTTGAACTCTATCAAGATTAGAATGTGAGGACTTGAAAGTTCCCTCAAAAATATGGCAGCAGTGGTTCCTTTTCGGCCTGACCTGACACTTTATACATAAAGTCTTTATTTTTTTTTTTAATATTACGAATGTAATTGATAAGATATCGTAATCAGATTTGTTCTATGTAGTCAGTATTTATCAAAGATTTTAATAACATTGCATTTGTGTATTTGAGGAATCTTGTTAATGAAAGAAGTTATGTTAAATGAACCCCTAACATTTCCAAACTGGTGGATTTGAAGGAATGGCCCAAATTTCCTGGCCACATCGTTCACCAGATATCACTCCACTGGACTTATTTCTATGGGGTTATGTTAAAGATATCGTGTATCGAACAAGGATAGGGTACATCACTGATCTAAAGCAAAAGATCACTGATGCCATTGCCACCATTGATGAGGCTATGCTACAGCGAACATGGTAAGAAATCGTGTATCGTCTTCATGTGTTTTGTGCAACTAATGGTACCCAGATAGAAGTGCATTAACTTAGTAATAAAAAAAATCAATATCTAATCCTCATTTTATATCAATTTCAAAATATTTGTCTGTTCATTTGCTTTGGTAATAAATATTTTAAACTGTATAGAGACTTTATGTTACACCCTATATATATTTATATATATATATATATATATATATATATATATATATATATATATATATATATGAACTTCAAAGGATGCTGAGATAAGTGCATAACGTCTTAAGGAGATTACTGTGAAGAGGACTAAAGAGTCAGTCTTCTTGATTTAAGATTTTTCCTTAATATGATATACAGGCTATCCATAAAGTCTCTTTAGAATTAAAAACAAATGTTACAAAGGCAATTGATAATGATCTCGTAATCAGATTTGTTCCATGTACTCAATAGTTATCAAAGTTTTAATCACATTGCTTTTGTGTATTTCAAGTACCCTGTTAATGAATGGCATTCTGTTAAATGAACCCCTAACATTTCCGGACCGGTGGATTGGAAGGAATGGCCCAAATTCCTTGGCCACATCGTTCACCAGATATCACTCCCCTGGACTTATTTTTAAGGAGTTATGTTAAAGATTTCGTGTATCGGACAAAGATACGGGACATCCCTGATCTAAAGCAAAAGACCACTGATGCCATTGCCACAATTGACGAGGCTATGCTACAGAGAACATGGCAAGAATGGGTGCATGGAGAAATTGTCTATATAAGTGTGTTCGGAGTCACAGTGGAGTAATGGATATTGGCTCGGATGGAGGAATCGGAGAGCCGAGTTCGAATTCTGGTCGACTCCATTACATTCATTTACGTGCTAATACACTTGGAAAAGGTATAAATCCTCTTCTTCTCCCCCCAGCTATGGATAAATAGCAGGACAGACCGGGTTCTGTAGCCTTGAATGGAAATTGATGTACCACAAAAGGTAATGGTAACCTGCTGCGGGATTATGCTAAAGATATCGTGACATTACTGATCTAAAGCAAAATGATCACTGATGCCAGTGCCACCATTGATGAGGCTTTGCTACTGCGAACATGGCAAGAAATCGAGTACCGTCTTGATGTGTTTCGTGCAACCAATAGTGCACATACAGATGTGTATTAAACTTGTTGAATAAAGACTTTAATATCTAATCCTAATTTTATAACAATTTCCACATATTTGTTTGTTCATTTGCTTTTTTAATAATGTTTTTTAAATTGCAAAGAGACTTTATGTTGCACACACACACACACTCTCTCTCTCTCTCTCTCTCTCTCTCTATATATATATATATATATATATATATATATATATATATATATATATATATATATAAGTATGAAATTCAAAGTATGCTGAGATAAGTGCATAACGTCTTAAGGAGATTACTGTAAAAAGGACTAAAGAGTCAGACTTCTTGATTTACGATTTTTCCTTAATATGATATACAGGGTGTCCATAAAGTCTCTTAATCAGATTTGTTACATTTACTCAGTAATTATCAAAGTTTTTAATCAGATTGCATTTGCGTATTTTAGGAACCCTGTTGATGAAAAAGGTACTGTTAAATGAACCCCTAAAAACGGCTACTCCTTAAGAAAAGGCACAATGTGTGTCATGGTTTACTGAAACAGAATTGGATACGCAGACTCAGCGAAACTACAGAACCAAGTCCCGGGGAGATCCACCGTCACGTCCTTCAATTCGTGCACGGCACAAGAAATTTATGGAGACAGGGACAGTGTTGGTTAAAGATAGGAGTGGACGACCAAAAACCTCTGAGGAAAACATCGGTCGTGTAAGACATGTCTTTCAGATTTCTCCTACAAAGTCCACCCGTACTGCTGGCAGACAGTTACAGGTGCCACGTTCAACAGTACAAAATGTCTTACACAATAACTTGCGATTGTACGCTTAACAAAGAGCCACTCTTACAGGCGCTCGAGCCAAATGATACAGCAAACATGGCAAGAAATTAAGAAACCATCCTGATGTGCTTCGTGCAACGAATGTCGCCCATATAGAGGTGGATTAAATTAGTTAAAACTTCAATATCTACTCCTCATTTTATAACAATTTCCGCATATATTTCTGTTCATTTGTTTTTTAATAATGTTTTTAAATTGCAAAGAGACTTTATGGACACCCTATATTTAAAAAATACTTCAAAGGATGCTGAGATAAGTGCATAACGTCTTAAGGAGATTACTGTGAAGAGGACTAAAGAGACAGTCTTCTTGATTTACGATTTTTCCTTAATATGATATACAGGCTGTCCATAAAGTCTCTTTACAATTTAAAAAATATGTTACAAAGGCAATTGATAAGATCTCTTAATCAGATTTGTTCCATGTACTCAATAGTTATCAAAGTTTTAATCCCATTGCATTTGCGTATTTGGGATACCCTGTTGGTGAAAGAGGTTATGTTAAATGAACCCCTAACATTTCCAGACCGGTGGATTGGAAGGAATGTCCCAAATTCCCTGGACACTTCATTCATTAGATATCACTCTACTGGACTTCTCTCTATGGGGTTATGTTAAAGATATCATGTATATAGAGAGGTGAATTAAATTAGTTAAAACTTCTGTATCTACTCTTAATTTTGTAACAATTCCCATATATTGGTCTGTTCATTTGCTTTTTTAATAATGCTTTTAAATTGCAAAAAGACTATATGGACACCCTACATACATATATATATATATATATATATATATATATATATATATATATATATATATATGGAGAGAGAGAGAGAGAGATATGCAGTTCAAAGGATGCTGAGATAAGTGCATAACGTCTTAAGGAGATTCCTGTGAAGATGACTAAAGAGTTAGTCTTCTTGATATACGATCTTTCCTTAATATGATATACAGGCTGTGCATAAAGTCTTTTTTACAATTTCAAAAATTGATGAAAAATCTTAATCAGATCTGTTCCATTTACTCAGTAATTATCAAAGTTTTTAATCCGATTGCAATTGCGTATTTTAGGAACCCTGTCGATGAAAAAGGTACTGTTAAATAAACCCCTAAAAATGGCTACTCCTCAAGAAAAGGCACAATGTGTGTCATGGTTTACTGAAACAGAATTGGATACGCAGACTCAGCGAAACTACAGAACCAAGTCCCGGAGAGATCCACCGTCACGTCCGTCAATTTGTGCATGATACAAGAAATTTCTGCAGATAGGGACAATGTTGGATAAAGTGGGGAGCGGATGACCAAGAATATGTGAGGAAAACATCGATCGTGTAAATCGAGTTCCGTCTTAGCGCGCTTGATGTGTCCATATAGAGGTGGATTAAATTAGTTAAAAAGAATTTCAATATTTGATCCTGATTTTGTAACAATTTCCACATATTGGTTCGTTTGCTTTTGTAACAATTTTTTTTGAAATTGTAAATAGATTTTATGAGCATCCAGTATATTGTTTATATTTTCTTTATAGAAAATACTCTCTTGAGTAGATGAGCAAGTGTACACAGTACATTGTTTTAAATCATTTTTAAACAGGGTATTTTTTATGATTTCGCACCAAGCAATATAGAAATTTCGGTCAAGTCTGCTAGAGATCTTGTTAATCTTCATTTCCGTTCCGTTTTTTTTTTATCATATACACTCTACGTTCGTGTAACAGACGATCCAATGTATAGTGAAACGTCGAAATATTCACTTATAAAAAATGATTTTATCATGCATCGCGTGTATCATACGAGTTCCTTTTTTGAGAGACCAAATTACAATAGACTAACCTCTTTTCCTTTATCTCTTTATCCCATCTTCTAGTTAAATAAGTTTTATGGGGTCCTCCCCTTTTCTATATAAGTGAACTCTACCAAGTGTACCCGGACTGCTACCGTTAAATACCCAGAGTTACAGTCAGTGAGGGTAGTCGTATGGCAGTCGATGTCGAACGACCGGTTGAACTCTCTGCTTCCGGGCGAGGAGGAACCCGAACGAGGCTACGCCGAAGGGCGTAGTTTCGGTCGGGGAGGTAAACCGACCCTGAACCCGTTTATACGGGTTCAAAGGGTATATTTTTGGCCGAGCTCACGGGCTCGGAGATCCCACGTTAAGCCGGCCTTGTGCCACATGATACTCTCGTGGGGGGGTGACTAAATACTAGTCGTATGGCAGTCAGTAGTCGTATAGAGAGAGAATATACGAACGGAGAGAGAGTGAGATAACCTCTTGTAGAATCAGTTACAAGCACTTAGACTCTAAGGAAGTCCTACTTCGAGACTGTATATATCTATATGTATTTGCTACTAACCACGTTCCTGGACTTACTAACAGTATTACTCTTTGTATGATTGTGTAAATACATTTTATTTCTTATATTTAATTATTGCGTTTGTCGTTCCTTGGAGACCGAATTCATCTCGGAATCCACAACAATGAGTTAAAAAATGAAAAAGAGAATGATAAAAGTATCGTTAGTACCGATATTCTCGTTGTGTAAACGCGTACAGGCATAAACAACCAAACGAGGAACACCTTATAAACTTATAAACGTAAATAATGGTAAAGATGCATATTCGCTATGTTTTTATTTTATAATACGATATTAATATGTGAATATTATATGCATTATTATTGGATAGAGTTAAGTAAAACATCAGTTTTATCAAAATTATGTTTATTTTGAATACATCTGTACTTTTTGACTACAGTAACTGAATATATAGTTGGTCAACGGCATCTCGAGAGTCAGTAGTATATACACTAATTTTATATCGCGTGTACGATGCGACCCCCTAAAGATTAGCTTCAAAATTAGGTCTTCAAAAGTCGTATGTTATGCGAGTATATATATATATATATATATATATATATATATATATATATATATATATATATATATATATATATAACATCTATTTTTACGTGATAGCACAGCTGTATCTATGAGAAGGAATTTTTTAATGGTCTCTAATTCCAATACCTGGTCTCTATTATTATTATTATTATTATTATTATTATTATTATTATTATTATTATTATTATTATTAACGTACCATGATACTCTTGCTGTATACGTGTCTCGGATACTGAAATAGAAACAAGAAAAAAATTGACATTTTTAAACAAATTTATTAAGCAAGGCAATAAAGCCCCTAAGTCGCAAGGGTTACTGAGAGGAGCGAGAACAATAGAAGAGTAATCAGGAAGACAGCAGATACCGATTGATATTGCATTTAGATTTTTTAAGAACAAAGTTAACTAAAAACCATGGAGCCAGAAGAGATTTCCATACGCGAGAAGTGCTAGAAAAAAAAACTCTCAGCATAGAACCTACGCCTAGCCAACTCAACCGCAATTTGGTGAGACCTTGCCGCCAATCTAGTACTGCGCTTAAAATCCATAGGGAAGACCTCATCCGAACAATTACCATGAAAGGGTTTATAGAAAAAGGCATAGGAAAGCAACTCTAAGGTCGTGGAAAACTGACTGAAGACGAGATACTAGATCAGGACTGATAATATTGCAGATTTTTATTTGGATTTTTTTTTTACGAATAAATAACCGGTTATCACTCAGCCTCTCATCAGAGCTCGATCAAGATAAATAAAATTACTGTGCACACCTGTTAAAAATGAACTTGAAGATACACCCATGTCATTATATTATCGAGACAAGTATACCTTTTCATAAGGAGATAGCATTAAGTCCGTACAACAACAACAACAACAACTCCCTGTTTACACACAGATGGTTGTTTTGGTCTTAAGGAAGATTATTTCGAGGACTTTCAGATGATAACAAGAATAGTTTCTTGATTTTGTTTAGCGGCATATTTAGGGGTTATTTAATGCAGAAATCTAAATATTTTTAAGACAGTTTTATGGTTTAAATATATTTTGAACACAGTTGAATGCCTTCAACTTGATATGAAAACATTTTGCTTTAAATATGTATTGATGGTAATTTTACTATAAATAGATATTGTTGGTGGGTTGATTTTTTAGCAGCGTATCAACCTCTATGGGTTATTTAATATCGAAATCTAAATATTTTGAACACAATTTTATGGTTTCAACTACAAACAAAATGTTTTGTTAGTCATTTTAATTTAAGAATGTATTGTTGGTTACTTTATTATAAATAATTATTGTTGTTTGGTTGATTTTGTTTTGCGGCGTATCAACCTCCATTTTCTATTTAATGCCGAACTCTAAATATTTTTTTTACATAATTTTATGCTTTCATCTACAAATATTTTATACATAATTTTATACTTTGAGAGAAAAGGTCTGATTTCAGATATATATTTTGTCGATCATAAAATGTATTGTTGGTAATTTTTCTACAAATAAGTATTTTTATATTTTTTAGTGTTGCATTGACTGTCATTTTGAAATATGAATGTTGATAATTTTTATTATAAAAATGTACTGTTGATTTTTGTTTGAGGGTTTATAATTTACCCGTATTCATATAACTCTAGATATATATTTATAAAACACTCCATATATTCAATTAAAAGTAAAATAAAATTCATTCTTGATAATGACTAAAAGTATAGCAGTATAGCCGAAAGCGCTTGGATATATAAAACATTCGGACAATTTTTATATAATTTATGCCCTGAAAAGAAAAAATTTAGAAAAAAACATTAAAAATTATATAAAACGCTTAACCACAACAACTGTTTAGTCATTTTTAATAAAACTTCCGTATATATATATATATATATATATATATATATATATATATATATATATATATATATATTTGAAAAGATTCTTACAGGTACAAAATTTTATTATAGCAAGCAATAAGCGGAATGGAAAAGACATAATTATGAAAACTAAGAACTAAAACAAACAACCGGTTTCGTCCCAGTACTCCTCAGGTTTGATACACTGGGATTATTTATTCATAAACTTAAAAACAAAAAACTATTCAATGAGGGGGGAGGGCAAAAAAAAATATATATGATAGAAAGAACTAGAGCTTCTTGGGTTTGAATGTGATTGGGCTCTAGTTCTTTCTATCATATATATTTTTTTGCCCTCCCCCCTCATTGAATAGTTTTTTGTTTTTAAGCTTATGAATAAATAATCCCAGTGTATCAAACCTGAGGATTACTGGGACGAAACCGGTTGTTTATTTTAGTTCTTAGCTTTCATAATTATGTCCTTTCCATTCCGCTTATTCCTTGCTATAATAAAATTTTGTACCTGTAAGAATCTTTTCAAATATATATATATATATATATATATATATATATATATATATATATATATATATATATTAAAAAGTGCAGTTTAGTTAATATTACAAACAAGTAGTGATACAAAAAATAATTCAGTAAAGTTATTGTAATCAATGGCGAAATCACTTCGCAAAAATACTAAATAACACATTAACGCACTAACCACTTATTGAACGACGCAATATTTGTTTTATTTAATCTGTTAGCGAAGTAATTTCGCCATTAACTACATTAACTTTACTATTTTATTCTTTGTATGACAAAATGCTCCTGAAAAAAAAATATTTCGGTTGAGCTCTTCGGGGTGAAAAGTGAATTTGTAAACAGCGACTATTACTGCTTCTGATGCAAGACTCTTCGTTAAGAGGAATCGAATTCTCCAGTCACTGGCGTGTTTGTCTAAAGATAAATAAGTCATCACCATCATCCCTGTCTTATGCCAATAGCTTAGGGGTAAAATCTCCGACTGATACCAAATAAATCGGGTTTCGTTCTCTGCTTGAGGCAATCGAATGCCTAGCAACACTGAATTAGCTGTGAAACAGTCTTTCTGTCGATGACTATGTATATATATATATATATATATATATATATATATATATATATATATATAGTGCCATTCGATAAAAGTGACTCACCTGAATTTTTACTTAAAATTTTTGTCGCGTATTGTTTTGGGGGTCAAACTAATTTTTAATCTTACTAATATAAAGATCCCTTCCCGACCACCCAGTAAAAAAGTTTACTCACCCTAAAGTATTCTATTGATAATTATAATTTTGGATATAAATGAGATTTAGGGAAAAACTCTGTGCAAAAAAGTGACTCACTTATTTTCTGCAACTAGTAATCAATAGAAACATAACCGAACAGTTTTAAATAAAGAATAATAGAGGTATAATTTATTTATAATAGGTAATATAGTTCGGAATATTTAATAATCTATAGGTCCTCCTTTATTTTGAATAACCTTTTCAACCCTTTTTGGCATTGACTTGATTAGGTTCTGGCAAATCTCATCTCCAAGCCTTGAATTCCATTCGGATATGAAATTCACAATCAAATCCTCTTTGTTGCTCAACTGCTTTCTCGAGAGCCTGTACTTTATAATGCTCCATACATTTTCTATGGGGTTCAGGTCAGGAGATTGGGGCGGCCATGTCATAATACTCACCTGCTTCTCATCAAAGTTTTCCTTCGTCAGTTTTGATTTGTGACAGGGAGCATTATCTTGCATAAAAATGAGCTTGGTGGGGGTCGATTTGCACCTATTTCAGCTAAAATTCTCTTGTACTGCTCGCTCCTGAGGGTCTTTTTAATAGGTTTTAAGAAACCGGTTTCATGAAAAGAAAAGCATCCCCAGAACGGATGCTTGACAGTACTTACTGCTAAATTCAAAGAGCTTTCAAAGCTTCTTCTTTGGATTTTAGATCATCCTTTGAATGAATTTAGCTCAACTTTCGTTTCATCGGAGAAGAGAACATTTAGTAAAAAAAACAATAAGGTGAGTCACTTTTATCGAACAGCACTATATATATATATATATATATATATATATATATATATATATATATATATATATATATATTCTGTCCTCAATCCCAGTCAGGTGAATTCAATTCTTGTTAACATCACCTATTAGTGATGTTAACAAGAATTGAATTCACCTGTATCCTAGGAAAATAAAAGACAAAAACTTCAAATTCTCGAGTCATTTCTATATCCAAATCAAGCAACCAGATGGCGTGACTGTTCGTTTTTTTCACACGTTCGTTCATATTTTGGCGGCCGTCTATATCTTTAATTTCTTTTTCTCGCTTCTTTTTTTTTTCCACGGCCAACATAAAATGGGTCCAATTGCGATTTTTGTAAAAACTACTTACTACCCAAGCTGAAAAATAAAGAATAAACAATTATTGTTTGAAAAAGAAATAGTGAACAACTCAGCAGCAATTGGACAAGTTTTATAAAACTAATGATAGATAGATCGATAGATAGATAGATAGATAGATAGATAGATAGATAGATAGATAGATAGATAAAGGGAGATAGATATATATAAAGAGTTTGACATAGATAGATAGATAGATAGATAGATAGATAGATATGAACAGATTTGCATAGATAGATAGATAGATAGATAGATAGATATGAACAGATTTGCATAGATAGATAGATAGATAGATAGATAGATAGATAGATAGATAGATAGATAGATAAAGGGAGATAGATATATATGAAGAGTTTGACATAGATAGATAGATAGATAGATATGAACAGATTTGCATAGATAGATAGATAGATAGATAGATAGATAGATAGATAGATAGATAGATTTGCATAGATAGATAGATAGATAGATAGATAGATAGATAGATAGATAGATAGATAGATAGATAAAGGGAGATAGATATATATGAAGAGTTTGACATAGATAGATAGATAGATAGATAGATAGATAGATAGATATGAACAGATTTGCATAGATAGATAGATAGATAGATAGATAGATAGATAGATAGATAGATAGATAGATATGAACAGATTTGCATGGATAGATAGATAGATAGATAGATAGATAGATAGATAGATAGATAGATAGATAGATAGATAGATATGAACAAAGTAAAACCGAGAGATAGATATGGAGATAGATAGATAGATATGAACAGATTTGCATAGATAGATAGATAGATAAATAGATAGATAGATAGATAGATAGATAGATAGATAGATAGATATGAACAGATTGACATAGATAGATAGATAGATAGATAGATAGATAGATAGATAGATAGATAGATAGATAGATAGATAGAGTAAGAGTGCCAAATTAACGGACCGAAATAGATAGATTAATTTATATTTATGCCATATATTAAAATAAAAAATAAACAACTCAGCAACATTTGGACAAGTTTTATGGAATGAATAATATAATATGGAGATACAAGTTACCGCAAATCATTAGCAAAAATCCGAAAACATTTCTGGCTCCAAACCTTTATACGTCAATTTAACAAAAAAAAAAAAAATGGCGCCAGAATGAATCGACAAACATTAAGAAAAACAAGAAATCACATATTTGGAAAATAAAATCTTTTTTGGTTTTGTTGTTCACTGAGAGTCATTTGAATTTGGTCCCGACTTAAAACTCATCTTTTTCTGCTCTTATTTCATGTGATGCACCAGAAATTACGACGTTGTGTCATGAGACCCTATCAAGCGGCTTTACGTATTTGTCCTCCCACGCAAAATTAAAAAAATGGAAAAAGAAAAATGGATGACAGTGTGTCACATTGTGTCATTTGTCGGGTAGCAAACAAAAATGGTGGATTTTATCGTTTTTATTTTCAGCATCACTTTTTCTTTTCTTTTCTTTCTTGCTGCTTATCTTCTTTCTTTTTCGTTTTTCTTTCTTTCTTTCTTTCTTTCTTTCTTTCTTTCTTTCTTTTATAGAGGTTATCATTTACACTATTCTTTCTTTTTGATTTAACTTCTCTCTTTCTTCCTTTTCTTTCCATTTTTTTTATCTTTCTTACTGTTTATCACTCTTTCTCGTTCTTTCTTTCTTTCGTTGTCTTTTACCCTTTTCTTTCTTTCTTTTTTTTCCTTTTGATTTAACTTATTTCAATCGTTCCTTGTTTCTTTTCTTTTCTTTTCTTTCTTACTGTTTATCACTCTTTCTCGTTCTTTCTTTCTTTCGTTGTCTTTTACACTTTTCTTTCTTTCTTTTTTTTCCTTTTGATTTAACTTATTTCAATCGTTCCTTGTTTCTTTTCTTTTCTTTTCTTTCTCACTGTTTATCACTCTTTCTCGTTCTTTCTTTCTTTCGTTGTCTTTTACCCTTTTCTTTCTTTCTTTTTTTCCTTTTGATTTAACTTATTTCAATCGTTCCTTGTTTCTTTTCTTTTCTTTTCTTTCTCACTGTTTATCTCTCTGTTTCGTTCTTTCTTTCTTTCGTTGTCTTTTACCCTTTTCTTTCTTTCTTTTTTTCCTTTTGATTTAACTTATTTCAATCGTTCCTTGTTTCTTTTCTTTTCTTTTCTTTCTCACTGTTTATCTCTCTTTTTCGTTCTTTCTTTCTTTCGTTGTCTTTTACCCTTTTCTTTCTTTCTTTTTTTCCTTTTGATTTAACTTATTTCAATCGTTCCTTGTTTCTTTTCTTTTCTTTTCTTTCTTACTGTTTATCACTCTTTCTCGTTCTTTCTTTCTTTCGTTGTCTTTTACCCTTTTCTTTCTTTCTTTTTTTCCTTTTGATTTAACTTATTTCAATCGTTCCTTGTTTCTTTTCTTTTCTTTTCTTTCTTACTGTTTATCACTCTTTCTCGTTCTTTCTTTCTTTCGTTGTCTTTTACCCTTTTCTTTCTTTCTTTTTTTCCTTTTGATTTAACTTATTTCAATCGTTCCTTGTTTCTTTTCTTTTCTTTTCTTTCTCACTGTTTATCACTCTTTCTCGTTCTTTCTTTCTTTCGTTGTCTTTTACCCTTTTCTTTCTTTCTTTTTTTCCTTTTGATTTAACTTATTTCAATCGTTCCTTGTTTCTTTTCTTTTCTTTTCTTTCTCACTGTTTATCACTCTTTCTCGTTCTTTCTTTCTTTCGTTGTCTTTTACCCTTTTCTTTCTTTCTTTTTTTCCTTTTGATTTAACTTATTTCAATCGTTCCTTGTTTCTTTTCTTTTCTTTTCTTTCTCACTGTTTATCACTCTTTCTCGTTCTTTCTTTCTTTCGTTGTCTTTTACCCTTTTCTTTCTTTCTTTTTTTCCTTTTGATTTAACTTATTTCAATCGTTCCTTGTTTCTTTTCTTTTCTTTTCTTTCTCACTGTTTATCTCTCTTTTTCGTTCTTTCTTTCTTTCGTTGTCTTTTACCCTTTTCTTTCTTTCTTTTTTTCCTTTTGATTTAACTTATTTCAATCGTTCCTTGTTTCTTTTCTTTTCTTTTCTTTCTTACTGTTTATCACTCTTTCTCGTTCTTTCTTTCTTTCGTTGTCTTTTACCCTTTTCTTTCTTTCTTTTTTTCCTTTTGATTTAACTTATTTCAATCGTTCCTTGTTTCTTTTCTTTTCTTTTCTTTCTCACTGTTTATCTCTCTTTTTCGTTCTTTCTTTCTTTCGTTGTCTTTTACCCTTTTCTTTCTTTCTTTTTTTCCTTTTGATTTAACTTATTTCAATCGTTCCTTGTTTCTTTTCTTTTCTTTTCTTTCTTACTGTTTATCACTCTTTCTCGTTCTTTCTTTCTTTCGTTGTCTTTTACCCTTTTCTTTCTTTCTTTTTTTCCTTTTGATTTAACTTATTTCAATCGTTCCTTGTTTCTTTTCTTTTCTTTTCTTTCTTACTGTTTATCACTCTTTCTCGTTCTTTCTTTCTTTCGTTGTCTTTTACCCTTTTCTTTCTTTCGTTTTTACTTTTGATTTAACTTATTTCAATCGTTCCTTGTTTCTTTTCTTTTCTTTTCTTTCTTACTGTTTATCACTCTTTCTCGTTCTTTCTTTCTTTCGTTGTCTTTTACCCTTTTCTTTCTTTCTTTTTTTCCTTTTGATTTAACTTATTTCAATCGTTCCTTGTTTCTTTTCTTTTCTTTTCTTTCTTACTGTTTATCACTCTTTCTCGTTCTTTCTTTCTTTCGTTGTCTTTTACCCTTTTCTTTCTTTCGTTTTTCCTTTTGATTTAACTTATTTCAATCGTTCCTTGTTTCTTTTCTTTTCTTTTCTTTCTTACTGTTTATCACTCTTTCTCGTTCTTTCTTTCTTTCGTTGTCTTTTACCCTTTTCTTTCTTTCTTTTTTTCCTTTTGATTTAACTTATTTCAATCGTTCCTTGTTTCTTTTCTTTTCTTTTCTTTCTTACTGTTTATCACTCTTTCTCGTTCTTTCTTTCTTTCGTTGTCTTTTACCCTTTTCTTTCTTTTTTTCCTTTTGATTTAACTTATTTCAATCGTTCCTTGTTTCTTTTCTTTTCTTTTCTTTCTTACTGTTTATCACTCTTTCTCGTTCTTTCTTTCTTTCGTTGTCTTTTACCCTTTTCTTTCTTTCTTTTTTTCCTTTTGATTTAACTTATTTCAATCGTTCCTTGTTTCTTTTCTTTTCTTTTCTTTCTTACTGTTTATCACTCTTTCTCGTTCTTTCTTTCTTTCGTTGTCTTTTACCCTTTTCTTTCTTTCTTTTTTTCCTTTTGATTTAACTTATTTCAATGGTCCCTTGTTTCTTTTCTTTTCTTTCTTACTGTTTATCACTCTTTCTCGTTCTTTCTTTCTTTCGTTGTCTTTTACCCTTTTCTTTCTTTCTTTTTTTCCTTTTGATTTAACTTATTTCAATCGTTCCTTGTTTCTTTTCTTTTCTTTTCTTTCTTACTGTTTATCACTCTTTCTCGTTCTTTCTTTCTTTCGTTGTCTTTTACCCTTTTCTTTCTTTCTTTTTTTCCTTTTGATTTAACTTATTTCAATCGTTCCTTGTTTCTTTTCTTTTCTTTTCTTTCTTACTGTTTATCACTCTTTCTCGTTCTTTCTTTCTTTCGTTGTCTTTTACCCTTTTCTTTCTTTCTTTTTTTCCTTTTGATTTAACTTATTTCAATGGTCCCTTGTTTCTTTTCTTTTCTTTTCTTTCTTACTGTTTATCACTCTTTCTCGTTCTTTCTTTCTTTCGTTGTCTTTTACCCTTTTCTTTCTTTCTTTTTTTCCTTTTGATTTAACTTATTTCAATCGTTCCTTGTTTCTTTTCTTTTCTTTTCTTTCTTACTGTTTATCACTCTTTCTCGTTCTTTCTTTCTTTCGTTGTCTTTTACCCTTTTCTTTCTTTCTTTTTTTCCTTTTGATTTAACTTATTTCAATCGTTCCTTGTTTCTTTTCTTTTCTTTTCTTTCTTACTGTTTATCACTCTTTCTCGTTCTTTCTTTCTTTCGTTGTCTTTTACCCTTTTCTTTCTTTCTTTTTTTCCTTTTGATTTAACTTATTTCAATCGTTCCTTGTTTCTTTTCTTTTCTTTTCTTTCTTACTGTTTATCACTCTTTCTCGTTCTTTCTTTCTTTCGTTGTCTTTTACCCTTTTCTTTCTTTCTTTTTTTCCTTTTGATTTAACTTATTTCAATCGTTCCTTGTTTCTTTTCTTTTCTTTTCTTTCTTACTGTTTATCACTCTTTCTCGTTCTTTCTTTCTTTCGTTGTCTTTTACCCTTTTCTTTCTTTCGTTTTTCCTTTTGATTTAACTTATTTCAATCGTTCCTTGTTTCTTTTCTTTTCTTTTCTTTCTTACTGTTTATCACTCTTTCTCGTTCTTTCTTTCTTTCGTTGTCTTTTACCCTTTTCTTTCTTTCTTTTTTTCCTTTTGATTTAACTTATTTCAATCGTTCCTTGTTTCTTTTCTTTTCTTTTCTTTCTTACTGTTTATCACTCTTTCTCGTTCTTTCTTTCTTTCGTTGTCTTTTACCCTTTTCTTTCTTTCTTTTTTTCCTTTTGATTTAACTTATTTCAATCGTTCCTTGTTTCTTTTCTTTTCTTTTCTTTCTCACTGTTTATCACTCTTTCTCGTTCTTTCTTTCTTTCGTTGTCTTTTACCCTTTTCTTTCTTTCTTTTTTTCCTTTTGATTTAACTTATTTCAATCGTTCCTTGTTTCTTTTCTTTTCTTTTCTTTCTTACTGTTTATCACTCTTTCTCGTTCTTTCTTTCTTTCGTTGTCTTTTACCCTTTTCTTTCTTTCTTTTTTTCCTTTTGATTTAACTTATTTCAATCGTTCCTTGTTTCTTTTCTTTTCTTTTCTTTCTCACTGTTTATCACTCTTTCTCGTTCTTTCTTTCTTTCGTTGTCTTTTACCCTTTTCTTTCTTTCTTTTTTTCCTTTTGATTTAACTTATTTCAATCGTTCCTTGTTTCTTTTCTTTTCTTTTCTTTCTTACTGTTTATCACTCTTTCTCGTTCTTTCTTTCTTTCGTTGTCTTTTACCCTTTTCTTTCTTTCTTTTTTTCCTTTTGATTTAACTTATTTCAATCGTTCCTTGTTTCTTTTCTTTTCTTTTCTTTCTCACTGTTTATCTCTCTTTTTCGTTCTTTCTTTCTTTCGTTGTCTTTTACCCTTTTCTTTCTTTCTTTTTTTCCTTTTGATTTAACTTATTTCAATCGTTCCTTGTTTCTTTTCTTTTCTTTTCTTTCTTACTGTTTATCACTCTTTCTCGTTCTTTCTTTCTTTCGTTGTCTTTTACCCTTTTCTTTCTTTCTTTTTTTCCTTTTGATTTAACTTATTTCAATCGTTCCTTGTTTCTTTTCTTTTCTTTTCTTTCTTACTGTTTATCACTCTTTCTCGTTCTTTCTTTCTTTCGTTGTCTTTTACCCTTTTCTTTCTTTCGTTTTTCCTTTTGATTTAACTTATTTCAATCGTTCCTTGTTTCTTTTCTTTTCTTTTCTTTCTTACTGTTTATCACTCTTTCTCGTTCTTTCTTTCTTTCGTTGTCTTTTACCCTTTTCTTTCTTTCTTTTTTTCCTTTTGATTTAACTTATTTCAATCGTTCCTTGTTTCTTTTCTTTTCTTTTCTTTCTTACTGTTTATCACTCTTTCTCGTTCTTTCTTTCTTTCGTTGTCTTTTACCCTTTTCTTTCTTTCTTTTTTTCCTTTTGATTTAACTTATTTCAATCGTTCCTTGTTTCTTTTCTTTTCTTTTCTTTCTCACTGTTTATCACTCTTTCTCGTTCTTTCTTTCTTTCGTTGTCTTTTACCCTTTTCTTTCTTTCTTTTTTTCCTTTTGATTTAACTTATTTCAATCGTTCCTTGTTTCTTTTCTTTTCTTTTCTTTCTTACTGTTTATCACTCTTTCTCGTTCTTTCTTTCTTTCGTTGTCTTTTACCCTTTTCTTTCTTTCTTTTTTTCCTTTTGATTTAACTTATTTCAATCGTTCCTTGTTTCTTTTCTTTTCTTTTCTTTCTCACTGTTTATCACTCTTTCTCGTTCTTTCTTTCTTTCGTTGTCTTTTACTCTTTTCTTTCTTTCTTTTTTTCCTTTTGATTTAACTTATTTCAATCGTTCCTTGTTTCTTTTCTTTTCTTTTCTTTCTCACTGTTTATCTCTCTTTTTCGTTCTTGCATTCATTTAGCCCTTTTCTCTCTTTCTTTTTGCTTTTGATGTAACTTCTTTCTTTCTTTCTTTCTTAATGTTTATTTCTCTATTTCGTTCTTTCTTTCTCGTAGGCTGTCTTTTTCCCCTTTTTCTTTTTTTCTTCTTCCTTTTTCATTGAACTTTTTCTTTCTCTTCTTTCTTACTGGTTTCTCTCTCTTTCTATTTATCTCTTTCTTTCTTTCCGTTTTTTTCTTTATTTACTTACGGTCACATCACGTTGAAACACCAATTCCCGTACGATCATCAAAGTTAAGCAACGTTTCATCTAGTCAGCTCCAAGATGAGTGACCGCTTGGGAATATCTGGTGCTGTAGACTTGGATGTGCGATTGGCGTAATGGATAGTGACGCAGAATTGTTAATAGGAGAGCCGAGTTCAAATTCTCATTGCTTCTTTCTATTCAATTAGTTGCAAGGACTCTTGGGAAAAGGTATGAATCCATCTCGTCTCTCCCCAGCTATGGGTTAATTAGTAAGATTTGTAGCAATAAATAATTATTTAGTGTCACTAAGCTCTTACAACCTCCAAACAAGTCTCAGTCTGCTTACATCTATCTATCTATCTATCTATCTATCTATCTATCTATCTATCTATCTATCTATCTATCTATCTTTCCCAGTTTGCTTATATCTATCTATCTATCTATCTATCTATCTATCTATCTATCTAGCTAGCTAGCTAGCTAGCTAGCTAGCTCCTTCTATTCATATCTATCTATCAGGTGTAACAGCAAAAGTGTCTAATATTTAGATTAAGTTCTAAAATGTTGTATCTTAGAAATGATTAAAGATATGTTACTGGAATTCTCCGAGGTTTTTTCTCACGTGCCAAACGGCTTATGGAATGAGTTGGTTCTTTTCTAATTGATCTCTTAGCTCTAAATTAAAATGGTGATCCCTCTTCCTGTTGTGACTTCCGTTTCCGGTTTTCCTCTTTCTTGTTCCCTCTTTTTTTAAACTTATTCACCATTCACTTGATGGTTCTTGAATGGAATCCAGAGTATGAATGTTGGTACCATTACTGAAGGCCAAAATGATCTTTTTCCTCTCGCCATTGCTCAGTTGGGAAGGCATAGTGTGGCTGACACATAACAATTTTAACCTATTCTCTTTAGTTGAATAACTCAAAGGGTTTTCCAGTGATTCTTACGACAAATGTTGTCAAGATGACTAAACGTCTCATCTGAAAACGTGAAAAAAATAAACACAGTTTAGTGGGTGGGGGGGGGGTTTCAGATATTAAATATTTTCTGGGATGGGCAGTTATACTGTGACACGATTTGGACAATTTTGCTGTTACATCCGGTACTCATCTATCTATCTATCTATCTATCTATCTATCTATCTATCTATCTATCTCCGTCTGTTCATATCTATCACAGTTTTTTCATATCTATCTATCTATCTATCTATCTATCTATCTATCTATCTATCAGTGATTTCGTATCTATCTATCTGAGTTTTTTCATATCTATCTATCTATCTATCTATCTATCTATCTATGATTTCGTATCTATCTATCTATCCATCTATGATTTCGTATCTATCTATCTATCTATCTATCTATCTATCTATCTATCTATCTATCTATGATTTCGTATCTATCTATCTATCTATCTATCTATCTATCTATCAGTGATTTCGTATCTATCTATCTGAGTTTTTTCATATCTATCTATCTATCTATCTATCTATCTATCTATCTATCTATCTATGATTTCGTATCTATCTATCTATCCATCTATGATTTCGTATCTATCTATCTATCTATCTATCTATCTATCTATCTATCTATCTATCTGGATTTATGTCTGTCTGTTTTGTTTTCCTTATGCACACCCACATAACGACCCTGTTCCCAATCTACATTTGTTCACATTCCTTTCTACCTACTTTAGAACCAATCGCAAACATTGTTGACTGAGTTCTGAATTCTGAGTTCTCCGATCTTCAAACTTGTCAAGCGGATGAATGTCATTTTCTGTTTTATTCCCGCGCCCGTCGTGGGCTTGAACATCGCACCACCATATTTCTCTCGCCAAACTTTATCCGCTCGAAACGGGTCGCGTTTATTTCCCCTTCACCTTCCATTTAACATTCAGCGATAAAAGTAGGGGAGTAATTCATTAATGGGCTAACCTGAGTGTTCATTCTGACTTCAATCCTCACTGGGAACCCCATACATGTGACCATGGGCCAAAACAATTTAAACTATCAGGTT
>OZ010584.1:26630585-26643085 GCA_963932145.1 Acanthosepion lycidas
TATCTATTAGCCCCTTCATCTATCTATCTATCTATCTATCTATCTATCTATCTATCTATCTATCTATCTATTAGCCCCTTCATTTATCTATCTATCTATCTATCTATCTATCTATCTATCTATCTATCTATCTATTAGCCCCTTCATTTATCTATCTATCTATCTATCTATCTATCTATCTATCTATCTATCTATCTATCTATTAGCCCCTTCATTTATCTATCTATCTATCTATCTATCTATCTATCTATCTATCTATCTATCTAGCTGGCTAGCTAACTAGCTAGATGGCTATCTAGATGGCTAGCGAGATATAGCAATCTCTCCGCATTCATCTAAATCACTTCATATCTATAGCAACGTATTGATATCTATCTATCTATCTATCTATCTATCTATCTATCTATCTATCTATCTATCTATCTCAGCCTGTTCATATATATCTAGATATCTATCTGCTCATATGTATATGTCAATCTCAGTCTTCTCATATCTATTTATCTATGCATCTATCTATCAATCTATTTACCTATCTATATCATTCTGTTTACATTTATATCTATCTATCTATCTATCTATCTATCTATCTATCTATCTATCTATCTATCTATCTCTCTCTCTCTCTCTCTATATATATATATATAAATATATATATATATAAATACATATATATATATATATATATCGCAATCTGTTCGTATTCATCTTAATAATTTCATATTTATGAGGTATTCATAATTATGCATGCATGTGTGTATGTATCTAACTAACTTACGAGCTTTGAATGTCTATTGGGACTTAAACTCAAGTGGAGGTACTCTTTGTCTGTCAGTAACTCTAACACTCTCTGTATGTCTTTCTCTCTGTCTCTGTCTTTTTGTCTGTCTCTCTCTCCCTCTCCTTACATATATATGAAGAGAGTTGAAAGGTTTTCAGCCCAACCAAGAAAACCTTCAGAAAAGAAAAGATGATGTGCGATTACTTGGTCAGAATTTGTGAAGTGGTTCGAATGTTTTAGGCATCGTTCATGATTCTTTGTTCTTTCTGCCACTTAATCACCTTAGACATTTTCATCTCGCCTTTCTTTCTTTGACTTTGTTTGTTTGTGTATTTCTGCGTATGTGCGCGTTAAAGTGTTTTGTTTTTCTTGTTTATCATTGAAACCCTTACCCCAGCTGTTTATTGGTCTTTCTGTCTGATGCCATCTTGCTCGTCAAAGATATCTACTGCGAAAAACAACATCAACAACAAAAACGGTGTTAGAATTTAATTTAGGTCAGCAATAAATACTAAAGTGTCTCAAGTAACAGAATGTGGGTAGAAACTACTGACCTTTGACTGCAACACGCGTGGACATTTCATCCGTACACGTGCCGACCGGTAGATAATATCTATCTATCTATCTATCTATCTATCTATCTATCTATCTATCTATCTATCTATCTATCTATCTATCTATCCCAGTCTGTTCATATCTATCTATCTATCTATCTATCTATCTATCTATCTATCTATCTATCTATCTATCTATCCCAGTCTGTTCATATCTATCTATCTATCTATCTATCTATCTATCTATCTATCTATCTATCTATCTATCTATCTCAGCCTCCTCATACCTATCTGGCTATCAATCTGAACATATCTATCTGTCTATCTCAGCTCATATCTATTTGTTTATCTATCCACCTACTAATCTATTTATCTATATCATTATGTTTGCATCTATCTATCTATCTATCTATCTATCTATCTATTTCGGTCTGTTTATCTCTCCCTCTCTCTCTCTCTCTCTCTCTCTCTATCTATCTATCTATCTCAGCCTGTTCATCTGTCTGTCCATCTATCTATCACTTCATTTATCTATCTGTATCATTCTGTGGACATCTATCTATCTATCTATCTATCTATCTATCTATCTATCTATCCGTATTCATCTATTAGCTTGCTCATACCTATCTATCTAGCTATCTGCTCATATCTATCTCAGTCTACTCATATCTATCTGTAAGTATTCATATCTATCTATCTATCTATCTATCTATCTATCTATTTCGGTCTGTTTATCTCTCCCTCGCTCTCTCTCTCTCTCTCTCTCTCTATCTATCTATCTATTTCGGTCTGTTTATCTCTCCCTCTCTCTCTCTCTCTCTCTCTCTCTCTATCTATCTATCTATCTATCTATCTCAGCCTGTTCATCTGTCTGTCCATCTATCTATCACTCCATTTATCTATCTGTATCATTCTGTGGACATCTATCTATCTATCTATCTATCTATCTATCTATTTATCTATCTATCCGTATTCATCTATTAGCTTGCTCATACCTATCTAGCTAGCTATCTACTCATATCTATCTATCTCAGTATACTCATATCTATCTGTAAGTATTCATATCTATCTATCTATCTATCTCTCTATCTATCTATCTATCTATCTATCTATCTGTCTATCTATCTATCTATCTATTTCGGTCTGTTTATCTCTCTCTCTTTCTCTCTCTCTCTCTCTCTATCTATCTATCTATCTATCTCAGCCTGTTCATCTGTCTGTCCATCTATCTATCACTCCATTTATCTATCTGTATCATTCTGTGGACATCTATCTATCTATCTATCTATCTATCTATCTATCTATCTATCTATCTATCTATCTATCTATCTATCTATCCGTATTCATCTATTAGCTTGCTCATACCTATCTAGCTTGCTATCTGCTCATACCTATCTATCTCAGTCTACTCATATCTATCTGTAAGTATTCATATCTATCTATCTATCTATCTATCTATCTATCTATCTATCTATCTATCTCACCAGCCTTGAATGCCTATTTGCGTCTTAAACTCAAACCAAACCACAAGTGAAGCCCGTACATGTCGCTAAATATGCTAGAAAAATGTTCGCTTCCCTGTACCGCTGCAGTAAAAATTTGTCTCCTCGAACTATCATCGACCTTTACAGGAGACTATCATGCTGAAAATGGCGTATTCTTACCCTAAATGGGCAGGAACGACCAAGTCTTCCCTTTCGAGTTTCGACAGTGTCCAAAAGCCTCTTGCTATTCCCATGGAAAATGTCGAAACAAAATTCATTCTTTAGTTCCACCGTTTCTAATCTAAGACCCACCATACCACGCCCATTTTAGCTAACCACACTCATTCCCGTCGTATTCCACTGGTGAGATGTACGTTCCACACGAACAGCTTCTTTCCACGAACCGTCGCTTTGCGGAACCGACTCCCACGATGGTGCTTCCCTGAACATTACAATCTTAAGCTGTTCATGTCTAAGGGTAAGTTATCTTCTCCACATATCCCCTATTAATTTTGCCTCTTACTCTATAACCCTCTAGATCGAGTGGCTCTTAGGTCTTGCACAGGTGAAAATTATTGTAAAAATAATCTAAAAAAAATTAGTTTTGAAATCAGATATAACTTTGGATTTGTTTCTCTTGTGAGCTTTGTTTAAAATGTGTGGATATGCGGGTGGTGTAATGGAGAAATCGGAGATCCGAGTTCGATCTGCAGTCGGGTCAGCTCCATTTCACTTCCACGATATACTAAAGGCATGAGAATCATGATAGAAAATTGAATAACCTGTTTAAAAAGTTTGAGTAAACTAAAATGTTTTTGAAATACATCGGCGCGTGTTGAAATCATCACATTATTTGGTATTACTGATTAAATTGTTCTTAAATTAGTCGATGGATTTTGTAGGTTAATTTTTTTTAAGCATTCAACCCCAATCAAGGCGACCGACAAGGAAGATTTAATTTTTGGTTAAGTTTTTACAACAACATCCTTACGTTTTTCCGTTTTATAGGAGCAAGCTAGTACAGACATTTTTCTTAACTTTTATTGTCCCAAGCATTTTTCGGACAATTTTATACCCATTTTCAAGTGTGTTTTGCCTCCGGTGTTGTTACGTATGTTTTGGCTCCTGTATTTTATTTTTGTGTTGTTTTGCAAGTTGCGCGCGGTTAGAATTCGCGTGATCATCTTTCTATTTAAAGAAAAAATAATTAACATTCCATTTCCTTTGTTAAATAAGGAAAGATTGATAGTAGGAGAGAAATGTTTGATATACAGGGCCTCTCTAACAGCGAGATGTTTCTGATAATAGGATTTATATACATATATATATATATATATATATATATATATATATATATATATTTTAAGCGTTTCACCCCAAGCAAGGCGGGAAGCCACTAGCACGCAAGGGCTTACAGAGACTTGGTGTGAGAGCAAAGAGGTGTGATAGAAGAAAGGATGAAGAGAAGATTAGGGGATAGATCAAGGCATCTAGAGACGTCCATTGACATTACATTTGAATAGTTGGAGATTATAGCTATCAGGAAAACAAGAAATGTGAAGGCAGTTCAACAGGCAAGAAGTGCGAGATATAAAGCTATTGGAGTAGAAGAGACGGCTACATTGAACAGTTTCGACAGTGAAAGGGTGAGAGCGAGATGCCAGCCTATTTGAACGCTTAAATTCATGAAGTCTGGGAACCACCGAAAGCAGCTCATCGGAGCAGTTACCGTGAAAGTATTTGTAAAAAAAGACAGAGGGAGGCAACGGCACGTCTGTGAGAGAGAGGCTGCAGACAAGATGCCAGATCATGGCTAATTACATTGCATATCCGTCTTTGGATTTTATCAAGGACCTTGAAGCAAATAGAAGGGGCTCCAGACCATATATGGCATCAATACAAACTTTTAATTTTTCCCCCCAAAATTAATGAAAATTTATTATGCTAAGCTATGCACCCGAGTAAAACCAACTGTACTTTGTACCCACCCCCTTTACCTGTTTACACGTCTCCCTTAAATTTGGTTTCAATCGGTCAATGTATGGCTATTTTAGAGGGTGTGACAGATGAACTAACGGAATACACGGAAATTTATATATAGATAGATAGATAGATGCTTGGGTAAATGCAGAACAACGGCCTCAAAGAGAGAGAAGAATGATAAAGGAACAAGAAAGGAAGTTGAGGAGAGCCATGATCGCTGACGTACCGAAACGGCACAACATATAAGTTAAAATTAGATGTCTCTAATGCTATACACGACAAAAAAACAAACTGATTAAACTTTTTGCCTAAGAAAATACATGAAAGTTTTCCATAGCCTATATGATCATCAGAGTGTTATGTCGAATAATGACCCTTAAGGTCATCTCTCGGAGCAACGAGAATTAACGAGACCTCAATATAATTTGATTTTAAAAATACTACACTCATAAAGAAAAGAAAATAACTCACTCAGAAGGAAAATACTAGAGAGTGCCGCTATTGAATATTATCTAAATATTAATCTACGCCCAAGTTTTTTCCCTATTTCACCTTTTTTAACAGAATTACTACTCTCCCAAACAAACGTACACAACAGTATCGTGAAATCAAAAAAAATGGTTGAATCTGTCAACACAGCAATAAAAACAATATCTCCACACGTGACAGTAATTGACGTAATTTTCAGTTAACAGTATGAAAATAGCGTTCTCTAAATTCTTCCAGTTACTAAGGACATTTTGTTTTTGGTATTATTAGTTTAAATAAATTCATTTTGTTTTTCGCTTTGAGAAAGTCCACATTGGACGGAATTCGTCAGCAACTATTAAAGTTTTCCTATTGTCATTTATATTTATAAATATTCTCTTTTTCTACAGGTTAACTCTGAGAAATTTTTCATATTTGTATATGTATATAAAAGCACATAAAACGCTACAAGATCATCAAAACCTATTTGCCAATTAGTGTAACGCTAATTCTAGATATAAATTTAAAGAATCGAGGTTTTGAGCTTAATATTATATAAATATGCGCTGTATTATTTTCCTACTCTGCTAAAATCTAATTCTTTGTTATTATTACTTGTTTTTGATATTATAGCGAAAGTTGTTTCTTTTGCAAGTTTTGCTTCAAAACGAAATCAAAAGAAACAAAATGTCTGACGTCTCTACCGTTTACGTTTCGGGTCAACCACATAGAGAAAGGTCGTCGTCATGTTCGCTACGATAAACACCAGCAAAGATATGCGTTATATTGTCCGGCCCATTGAAGGAAAAAAAAGAAACTGCCTCTCTTCGGCTCTCTTTTGCACCTTTGTTTTTCTTCCAAGTAGCTGTCATTATGATTACTTCTTTAACCTTCTCAGAGTGGGGACCGCGTCCTAGGTAAGACGATAAACGACATCCGGCAGCAACGCCTTTGATAACTAGGTTTTGAGGAGCGTGGAACCATCTTTTAATTGCTGGTGTTTGTAGGTCCACTCTGACCTGGGGTAGTAGCACCTGTCAGAGTCTCAGCTATGGGTTTATAGTTAACACCCCTAAAAGGGGGCAAAACCTGATGAAAGTATAAAAATAGGTTTTAATTCCAGCAATAATTTTTTGGAAATTTTTTTATCAGCAATAAAATTTTGAAAAAATATTACCAGCAACAAAAATCTTGTCGGCATTAAATATCCCAATAAATTTCTACCGTGGCTCTATGAATCTTAATAAAAATACAAACTTTATCGTTTTTATAAAACTTTACCGTTTATAAAATCTTACTCTTAAAACTGTTTTTTGTTAATTTTTCAGAAAAATAGAGCACTGTGTAATTTCTAGTCTCTTTTTTTCAACATTTCGTAGGTTATCTAAAGCCAAGTGTAATTCAAAAATACGCTTTTAAGTGGGCGCCCGAGTGGGGTCGTCAGTGATGTTTTGACTTGGTTCATAAGAGAGTTTCGGGTTTTTCAACATCATACTCCCCATCACAAAGTCGACCCAATCAGGGAAGATCAATGCCTGATTCCCCCTCACTATCAAACGCTAACAACTACTCTGGCCTTTTTAAAGAATTAGACGAAGAAAGGCCACGTATTCCGCACATCCGATTGGATGTTTGTAACAACCAATCCGCTGCGTATATATTTTTAGATTGTAAGAATATTTTGGAGATAATAGTTATTTACAAGTCCGCGTCCATAGCCAAACTAAACCAACTCAAACCAAATCATCCCCGAACAGAAAGCAGGACCTTCTATGAGTTATGAAGATACCGTCTTATTCTGTCGTATATCACTTTGTGGATATTTTTAAAGCACATAAAAGACTAAATGCCAACACATTGGCTAGAACTCAGCCAATATTTCCATGGTTGTTTACTCTTTGAGGATTAACTGACTCATATTATTCAAAATCTAAATTCAGGCGGTTCTCATTCCTGTTAGAGGAACCGCTTACTGATTGACCATGTTTTCAGGGGTGTAGCCGTAGTCAATACGCTTAGCCAACCGTGAGCTGGTGAAGCTGTTTTAACACATAGTTGGCTGTTTTTAATTCAGAATTATCCTTCTCCGAAACCGGTTACCACCCAAGGCCATAGCACCCAATCTGTCCTGCTATTTACACATAGCTGAAAGAAAGAATAGAAGAATTCATACCATTGAAAGTGAATGTAAATGAATGTAACAAATTCGATTGGAATTTGAACAATGTACTCAGATTCCTCAATCCGAAACGTTATCCACTATTCCACAGTGCCTCTATGAATCTTAATAAAAATATAAAACTGAAGTAGTAATGATGAGATTAACCGTACACTATTTACATTATTCGGACTCGTGTCCTCATCCTTGTTGCCATATTTGTTACATCGTTTCGGTCTTTCAGTATCTGTCTATATTTCTGAGATGAGGTATTATGTTCACTATTTACATTATTCGGACTATTGTTCTCATCTTTGTCGCCATATTTATTACAACGTTTCGGCTGTTGTACCCTTCTACGCTCTTGTAATACATATGGCGACAAAGACAATAGTCTGAATAATGTAAATAGTGTACATAATACCTCATCTCAGAAATATAGACAGATACTGAAAGGCCGAAACGTTGTAATAAATATGGCGACAAAGATAAGGACAATAGTCCGAATAATGTAAATAGTGTACATAATACCTCATCTCAGTAATATAGACAGATACTGAAAGGCCGAAACGTTGTAATAATTATGGTGACAAAGATGAGGACACGAGTCCGAATAATGTGAATAATGTACATAATACCTGATCTCAGAAATATAGACAGTTTATAACCGTTTATAAAACCTTACTCTTAAAATTGTTTTTGTTAATTTTTAAAGAAAATAGGCTTCGTAAGTGCAATGTGTAATTTCTCGTATTGTTTTTTTCAACATTTCGTAGGTTATTTAAAGCCAATATATATATATTTTAGATTGTAAGAATATTTTGGAGATAACAATTATTTACAAGTTGACGTCCCTATCATTGAAGCCAAACTAAACCAACTCAAACCAATTGAGGGACTAAATCATCCCCGAATAGAAAGCAGGACCCTGTTATGAAGCTACCGTCTCATTCCGTATCCTAAGATATATCGCTTTGTGGATATTTTTTAAAGTCTATTAATGATAATAATGATGAGATTAACCGTTTCCAAGCAGGCATACATTGGTCGACGAATTAGCGTCACTATCGGTTGAAATTTATAAAAACTTACTCTTAATTTTTTTTTTGTTTTTGTTAATTTTACAGGAAAATAGGCTTTGTAAGGGCACTGTGTAATTTCTAGTATCATTGGGAGTTTCCTTCCTAACCTTTTGTTTAAGATAGTGTGGAATTTCGACATCTTGTTTATATCATCAATTTCCCTTATAGTTAATAGCCGGTTCTTTCTGCCAGTACGCACCGGGTTTTTCCCGACAAATAATAACCACCATTTTGTTCTTTTTTTTTCACCGTTGCTTCAGATATCACTCAGGACATTATATATCCTTGCACAAATTAATTGAAACAACCGCTTTAGTTTCCTTTCTTTCACCATAAGGCCAGTTTAAAACCCACTGTAGTGACAGTGTGTAATCGATTTCTAATTTTTCCTCAGATTAGATCATTTCCAGTGGTGTGCAGTAATATGGATCTATTTTACTATCTATGATGAAATTACTTTGAACTTGAAAAATATTGTGTTATCCGTGAGTGTATCAGATTTTTATCACACGCTGGCACTATTGTCTCGGCTGTCGATTAGTTGTCCTAGGACCATTGTCTACGATGGACGTTACTCCAAGGACTGTGCACTTAAACTCTCCTGTGGTCAATCTGCAAAGAACGATTCCGTGGAATGGATATACGAAATATTAACATCCGGACTGGGTGATGTTTCATTGGGAAATACGAATAAGAGTAAATAATAACGGAATTATTCGTTTTGTTTCAATTAATTTCCATAATGTTGGACGAGTTTACACTCTACTAATCCAGGATTCACTAGTATCTCATCGCCCAAGATTCTGGACGGTGTTTTTAATCTGGCAGACATTTCGTTATTTTGGCGGGAAATCGACGTCTGAACAAAAAAAAAGACTTACCGTATTTTCCGGTTTACAAGACGCTGCGGCTTTGTAAGTCTGATGAATTGCATCGTGATTACGATTCCAATGTAATAAATTATAATAATGGAATATTAGTGTTTGAGCTTTTTATATTATATTCTTGCGCTGTCCCGGACATTGAGCTCTACCTGGATTCTATCCACTTGGAAATTTATATATATATATATATATATATATATATATATATATATATATATATATATTAACTAATAATTTTATGAATATCTATCTACCTATCTATCTATCTATCTACACACACACACACACACACACACACACACACACACACACACATATATATATATTAGTTTTTATTTCATTACGTATATTCGGGCAGTTTGAAAAAAAAACAGTTAATACAATTTGTAGATAAAAAATATTAGGCAAACAGATATCAAGGGAAATATATATATATATATATATATATATATATATATATATATATATATATATATATATATCACTATATACATATATATATATATATATAGTGATAATTATATATATTTTATATATATAATTATCACTCTATATATATATATATATATATATATATATATATATATATATATATATAATCAAAACTCTTTGGGTCATATCGCTGGAAACAACCAACGGTTTTATCCACTTCTCCATGTGTTCTTGAGGACATTAGTGAATTAATTTTTGGGACTTATAAACTTAATATCTCATAAATATTTTTTTTACCAAAGCTCGTATTACAATTTATTGTTATTATTGTTTTTCTCTAGCACTCCATATTACTGGTTCCTATATTGTATTCATTTGTTTGTTTGGCCTACTTAGGAGATTTTTATGGCTTAGCATATGTGCTGATTCCATAAGGTTTCGTATTTTTCAGTGGTGTTCTGTATTATTTTAACCTCATCCCACAGGGTCTGGTGATCTCCATTTTACATCCATATTTGGTAAGCTACGTCTGATTTTTCTATTTCCCCTCGTGTTACGGCTTTACGATATTCTTACAGTTTTATCCTTAGGGCGCAAATTTATTTAATAAGATTTCTCGGAGATTTAGACTGGTAGGTGAAAATATATAAAAGTACTGTTTAATAAGTAAACGGAGCGTCTATTCAAATTCGATTATTCACTAAATATAACGATATATATATATATATATATATATATATATATATATATATATATATATATATATATATATGTGTGTGTGTGTGTGTGTGTGTGTGTGTGTGTGAGAGAAAGAGAGAGAGAGAAAAATAAAGAACAAGTAGGAAATATATCTCAATCTAACATGTTTTACTTTTATTTAAGCTTCACCAGAGATCGAAATAGAAATAAAAAAGCTTTTGTCTATTTTATGTAACCAGTGAGCCAGTCTAAATGACTTGATTCACTTTATAGTCCACCAATAGAAGGTTAACCAATCAGAAGACGTAGAACATTCAATCCGTCGTGTATAAAGGCGGCCATTTTGTTTACTCTATTCGAATGTCCAGTGCCAGCTTGTCAGGCGAATAGAAACAGAAGGAAGAAATACGCTCTGCTTCTTTACCGGGATATCCACTGCTAACCTGAACTACGCTTCCCTACTGTCTTCGAAATATTCACTGCTAACCTCTGGATTCTATACTCGAAGACGACCGTCATCACGAACATCAGAGACAGTGTACTGGAATATTATGATTTTTGGTTAGTTCTTATTGGTCAGATACGTGTCACGTGTATTAACGCAACAGATAACAGATATATAAATATATGTGAGGAACATTTTGGACGTTAAAGTTTATAACTGTGTATGGAGTGTAAAAAAAGACTTGTCTTTCTAGGTGTGTGTTGGACAGTAACGTTAATTCATGTAAGTTTATATGTGTGTGTGTGTGAGAGAGAGAGAGAGGAATAGATGTCACTCTCGTGTATGTCGTTGAAATGTTTTCGAAATTTTGCAATAATTTCGTATTTGTTTGGATTTTTATATTCCCGCGTATGTGTGTATGAGGCGGGGACATCTCTTGTCGTCATCTCTGTGTGGGTCGAAACGCATCAATATTTTGTAATAATCGTTTTTTGGTTGGATTTATCGTTAAAGCAATTCTCATACGCATTTTTGAAAAGGATTTATTTATTTTCATTATTTTATGTATTAGATAGACATAAGTTACATTCATGAAGAATGGATCTCTCTTGTGTTCGTAGATACGGGTTTTTAGATCAAATGATATCGCTCCCACGTAAATGTTTCTGCACTGTAGACACTTTATTTGACGAATTCCGGCATTTGAAATGGTGTTTGGTTTATTTTTCTTCCTGGTTATATCCCTGATTGTCTTGGAGGTTGTGGTAACGATCTTAGTGTTAGGGATGGCTAATTTCTTTATGAGTTTAGTCGAAAGGGTGTTGGAGGGCAAGAGTGTGAATTTTGTTTAATTTTTAGGAGTGTCTGTTTTGGGGGGTGGGGTTGGCTTAGAGGGTTTCGTGAGGTCGTTTTTTGATGTTGAGGATAAAGTCATGTGGGTAGCGAAGTCTGAATGTTTTCTCAAGATATTCCTCTTCTTAATTTACGTATTCAGAGCTACATATCTTAAGGCCTCTAAAGTAAAATCTTATGATTATTCCAGATTTTATTCTCTGGTTATGGTAGGAATAGAAATTGATTAGGTTGTTTTTGTTTGTGGGTTTTCTGTAAACTTTAAAATATAATTTATCATTGTTGCGTATTAATAGCATGTTGAGGGAAAGTAAAAAGTTCTTTCTTCGTGAGTGAATTGAACAGTCGATTCAACCTTAATGCTATTTTGTTTAATAGGTTTACATGTCGGGTGTAAAATAAGAGGACGTCATCTATGTATCGAAGGTAAAAAAAAAGCTGTTAGATAAGTTTGAATGGTGCGGATTTTATGAATTCAAGAAAGAGGCAAGCGAGAGCACCACTGATGGGTGACACCATGAGCAAACCGAATTTTTGTTTGTAGAAAATGTTACGAAATAAAAAAAAATCAATGTTTAGTAATTTGCATATCATTATAATTTTGTGGACGGATAGATGAAGCTATCTCTTGGATTTTTTGAGTTGATTACATAATATATTAAAGCAATTCGTTATATATAA
>OZ010584.1:26645585-26665585 GCA_963932145.1 Acanthosepion lycidas
CGATTTTTTTCGGCAGTAGTTCATGTTTGTATCTCTTTCTTTTTTTAAAACCTTTTTTTCCCTCGAGATTGATTTGATAATTGGCAAATCAAAAATTCGAGGGTTTTTCGAAACGAGTCTAATTATCTAAATATATATATATATATATATATATATATATATATATATATATATATATATATATATATATATATATATATATATATATATGTACAAGGTAAGTGAACAGTAACTCCCCATTTTAAAATACTTATAATTTATTTATAAACTATAATTTTTACAAGAAATAGATATGAAAGGAAAGCGTTTAGCATAAGGTTTTATTTCAAATTCGTTATGGGCACCAAATTTTGCTACCAACATCTCCAGCAGCACAGGAATCGCGAGAACTTTTATGGTATGGAAGTCATAACGCATTCTTAAACTTCTTCGAAAGTCTTGATTTGTATATAACAGACTTGCTCCTTTAAAACACCTCACACCAAAAAAAGGTACCGGATGTTAAATCGGGACTTCTGGCTGGCCACTCATACATAAAATAGGAAGTTGCATTTCAATCACCCTTTATATATATATATATATATATATATATATATATATATATATATATATATATATATATATATATATATATTCAGTCTGTTCTTACTATTATTTGGATATATAGCTACAACGGATATATATATATATATATATATATATATATATATATGTGTGTGTGTGTGTGTGTGTGTGTAAGCAAATATATGGATAAAGATCCGACAGTATGAAGAAAAATATACGGAAAATCAAACAAAAATCCTAATATGCAATTATGCTGTTTTAAAGTTAATATAATATCAACGTCGGACGTTTCAGTCTAGTAAACCATCTTCAGGACATATTCATAAACGTAATTAATATTAGACTATATTTAATTCTACATGAAAAGACGATGGATATAAGAGTAAGACTAATCAAAACAGATCACCGTTGTTTCAATATGATCATATAAGAGTAAGACAAATCAAAACAAACAACTGAAATTTTTCAAGATCACCGTTCCGTTTCAATATGATCACGTCGGCGTCACGTGGACGATGTTGTGAAAACGTATTCCTAAAATATAGTATTTGGAATGAAAAAATAAAAAGAATTTTATTTTAATCTAAAACTTATATGTACGTTTGTCGAGCATTAATCTTGCTAGAAAAGGGGAAATATTAAAGAAGCGAGGTGTAGTATTCACCGTGCGTGAGATAGATATTATGCCTGCCTCATAAATCCGTCTAAGATTTTTATTACGAATATATTTTAAAATCTTCACAGAATCAAAATCGAAATTATGATCAGATTTAGTTATGTGTACAAATAAAACATTGTTTAAATTACCGAGGCGAATATCTCGTTTATGTTCGAAAACACGAGATTTTACGGACCTACATATTTCACCTACATATTTTAAGTCACAGTTGTTGCATGAAATTTGGCAGAGATTATATTATATAATTATAGTACTTCTCCGTTTCTATGTTTTATACATATATATATATATATATATAAGCACCATATTTACATTCAAACAGGCTGTGTTAAATAATTTAGACATATCATGTCGATTAGTTTTCAGGTTTGCGTATATACATGCTTACAGACAATTCAACCATCTGAAGATGCTCTCAGACGAGATCGAAAGTACTTGGGAAAATAAAAAGTATTCGAAAAAAGTTTTGGTATTTGTCTTACTCAATTTTCTACATCTACCAAAAAACTAATCCGCTAACTTGATAGGATCACAGTGAAAACTAATCGACATGATATATATATATATATATATATATATATATATATATATATATATATATATATATATATATGGGTGATGCATAGTGAAAAGTGCTCAATATCTGTGGTAGAGATAACATATTCAGTTGTATGGATAGTACTTTGTAATACTCACCTGTTTCTTGTTAAGAGAACATACACACACACATACACACACACACACACACACACACACACACACACACATATATATATATATATATATATATATATATATATATATATATATATATATGCTCAAACGCATATATGTATATCTGCGCCTCACCTCAGATTATTTATTTGGGTGTGTTTGTACGAGCTAAAATGCATACGCCTCTATGTATGTGCATGTATGTATGTAAGAGTGTTATGCCAAACAAACACAGGAAATAATTTCCCACCCTCTGCCACACATAAATAATCAAACAAAAATAAGCTTAAAGAGATCCATTTAAAAAAAATTAACCAGTTTGTCTGATGATCTAATAAGCGTGAAACACAGGGTTACAAACTAATATCCATAGAACGATACATATATATATATATATATATATATATATATATATATATATATATATAATTTTATAAGCGTAGTACTTAGCTGAAATTGCTCATTATCAGCGATAGAGCTAACATATTCAGTTGTATGGATATGGGTTTGTGACACTGGGTTTCAGTAGTGTCTGATGATCGCAAAAGCGTAAAACCAAGGGACTCAAACTCATATCCATACAACTGAACATATATATATATATATATATATATATATATATATATGCCTGACGTTCGCCAATAGCGTGAATATATATATATATATATATATATATATATATATATATATATAGCGGGAAATATATATATTTGTCTGAAGATCACATATAGCGTGAAACTCATATTAACACTATCACTGATATTGAGCGTTTTCCAATAAGTACAGCGCATATGTTATATATAAATAAGATATATAAAAATTGCATACACATTTTACGTATATATATATATATTTTTTTTTTTTTCATATATATATATATATATATATATATATATATATATATATATATACATATATATAAGTATGTACGTAGGTGTTTAACACGCCCGCGTCTTGTCTTTCTCGGCCGTCTTCTTTTTACCCAACGTCCTTCTCTACTTCACCCCGACCAGTCTATACTTTGCCCGCCTTCCAGCCCTCGCCCTCTTTAATTGCTGTGTCTCAGTTACAAAAATCTTGCCACTGTCGCAGTACAATTCCTTGGTTTCTCTTTTAGGCCCTCAATCTTAAAGAAATTCTTGCGAGTGGCAGAATATTTTTCCCACGATTCTAATGTCCTTGATGCATCTGGACAGAAAGCATTTTTTTTTTTTTTTTTTTCCAAAGTTGTATCGAAATCATTAAAACATGTTTATCGCGTGATTGCACTACTGATAGAGTTTGGGGAGAAGCGGGTAAAGAAGCCTGATCGGGGTTGACAGTGTGCGCGCGTGTGTGTGTGTGTGTGTGTGTGTGTTGAGGGCAGGGGTGATAGGCGGACGGCAGCTGGGAACGGATCTCGCCAACGGGGTTAGGTAGAGAATGGTGGGTTTGTCCGAAGACGATCAAAGACGGAAGGTAGGTAATTTTAGAAAACCATAATATAAACAATATATAAATAAATAAATATTGGCCACTCCCCCACCAAAACCGCACCCCGCACCCCCACCACCCCCACTCCGAAACCATTTTTTTTTTATTCGTTACACTCTTGTTTACTTATTTATTTATTCTTAACGTTCTTGAATGCTTTTACACCAACGTCCTTCTGTAGAACTCCCGCAGAACTGATAAGAACTTGTAGGAGTCGTTACAGTCACGTTTCATTTATGTACGGTGCCCCTGCAAGGCGTAGGCGATCATGGCTCCCCACAACTTCCTCCCCGTTGCAGCTCGTAGCAATATCTCGTTGGTCTGATTTCAGTCTGAAGTCGGACGACCGGCTGACCGGTTGAACTCTCTGCCTTCGGGCAGGGAGGAACCCGAACGAGGCTACGCCGAAGTCTCTTTCGGGGAGGTAAACCGACCCTGAACCCGTTTATACCGGTTCAAAAGGTATATTTTTGGCCGAGCCCATGGGCTCAGAGATCCCACGTTAAACCGGCCTTGTGCCACATGATGCCCTCGTGGGGGGAGGGTAACTAAATACCGCTCGTAGCAATATCTCCCATTTTACTATGCCTCACAGTCTCTGTTCTGTTATCCATTTAAAAGAGCGCGTTATGTAGGGTACCAAGTGTTTCTATTTGACCCTCTTGCTTTCGATATGTCCTGTGAGTGTTAAATTCGCCAAGCTCTCCTTCCTCGTTGCGTGTCAAAAAATGCCGTCTCTTACTGATTCTGATTATCTGATTCTATTTTCCTTAAAGCTCGCATGTTCAGTTCATGGTATTCTCAGTATCCTTCTGTAGAACCACATTTCTGTTGCTTCAAGTCTCTTCTTTCTATATAAGGAGATTATCCAGCATTCACTGTCCTACAGGAGGACCTACATGTCGTAGCAGTTCAGTACTCTTTTCTTTGTGGCTAACAAGATTCCCATGTTACTTAATACTTTGCTTAGCTTTTGGAAGGCATCTTTCGCTATCTCAATATGCCTGCATACGGATAGAAAATGTATTCAGCAAATAATACAAAAATGGAAAGGAGCGTAAGACAGGGGTGGGTTTTCTCACCGGACTTGTTCAATCTTATCTCGAACGCTCATATCTGCTCGAAGTGTATCTCAACCTAAACAAATGACATAATACAGTCCGACAATTATTTTAATATATTTTCTGTTTATACGTTATTATATATCTATAGAATATAGATTAGCCCCATATATATATATATATATATATATATATATATATATATATATATATATATATATATCAAAGGAGGCACGGCGTATACATTCACTTACGTGCTAATACCATTGGGAAAGGTGTGAATCCTCTTCTTCTCCCTCCAGCTATGGGTAAAAAGCTGGACATACTGGCTTCTATAATCTATAGTCAACTGGTCTCGGAGAAGGACAACTCTGAATTCAAAACCTGCGGAGGGCTGTTTGGGGACCGTGTGGCACGTAACGCACCAGGTCTCTGTATTCCGCCCTTTAAAAAGTGTGGATGGTCCAGCACGAAACTTTCACCACTATAATCAAATCTCATGTGCTGTTGTCGGGCTGTCGGTTTCCTAGGAACTGATCTGCTTGACCCTCATACGTTGTCGACGGGAGAGTTGAGAGAGAGAGAATATATATATATATATATATATATATATATATATATATATAGAGAGAGAGAGAGAGAGATGGATAGATAGATAGATGTATAAATTCAGATAAAATTAAATATATATCTGTAAAAAAATAAATACATCGAAATATGTACAACCACAACTTCGATATAAAAAATGCCGCACTAAAAATAAAAGTTCACAAAAGCTTTTTTTTGTGTCTCATGGATTTTTTTCCCGTTTCTTAATACTTTGCTCAGTTTTTGGAAGGCGTCTTCGATATTTACATGCACCTTTGGATTTCGATGTCACAAAAGATAAAGTGAAGCCACTTCACGTTGGTGAGAACGTGACTGAAGTCGAGATACCAGGTCAGGACCGATTACATCACAACTACTTTTATTGGATTTTGTCAAGAATCCCGAGATGTACAGCATACAGATATAGCAGCGGTACAAAATACACGGACGTGTGGTAGATTTTTAAATTTGCAAAATGGAATCTAACGAGGAAAAATTATCTGGCACGTCACAGCAAACCAACTTTCCTAGCAATAGACCAAGCACTTGATTCAATATAATCACAACTTGATATCAGTAAAAAATGTGAGCCCGAGAAGGCCCTAAGTGTTACTTATGGCTGATAAGTGTTACTAAGTGTTACTTATGGCTGATGCTAACCTCCTCCTGGAGGTTAGCATCAGCCATTCTGATGGCAGACAAAACAGGTTCTCTATGATAATTAAATGACAGCAGTTTTGTTTAAGAGTCTTTAAAATAAACAATCAATTCATTGCCTCAGTTAACAACATGTTTAGAGATCATATTAGAGAGCAACTGCCACACACAGACACACACACATATATATATACACACACACACATATATATATATATATATATACAGTTTAACCCGGATATAATAGAGTTGTCGGGACAGGAGAAGAAGTCTCTTATATCCGAGTTTCTCTTATATCCGGGTCTCTTATATCCGGGTTACACTGTATATATATATATATATATATATATATATATATATATATATGAAGAAAAATATACGGAAAAAACAAACAAAAATCCTCATATACAATTATGCTGTTAATATAATGTCAACGTCGGACGTTTCGGTCTAGTAGGTCTTCTTCAAGACATATTCATAAAACACAATTAACATTAGACTATATTTAATTCAACATGAAAAAACTATGGACATAAGAGTAAGACTAATCAAAACAGACAACTGAATTTTTTCAAGATCATCGTTCCGTTTCTATATGATCACGTCGGCGTCACGTGGGCGATGTTGTGAAAACGTATTCCTAAAATATAGTATTTTGAATGAAAAACGAAAAGAATTTTATTTTAATCTAAAACTTATATGTACGTTTGTCGACCATTAATCTTGCTAGAAAAGGAGAAATATTAAAGAAGCCGGGTCTAGTATTCACCGTTCGTGATTAAATAAATCTAATGTTAATTATGTTTTATGAATATGTCCTGAAGATGGTCTACTAGACCGAAACGTTCGACGTTGACATTATATTAACATTAAAACAGCATAATTGCATATTAGGATGTTTGTTTGATTTTTCCGTATTTTTTCTTCATACTGTCGGATCTATATCCTTATATTTGCTTACATATATATATATATATATATATATATATATATATATATATATATATATATATATATATATATATATATATATAAAGTTTTGCCCATTTATTTTCAACAGAATCCTCTCATATTTACGGACAAGCTTCTTAATATTCTTATTAAAAGAAGTTAAAAAATTACCATGTTGTTACAGACTCATTTATTCCGAGTAAAAAATAACTTTCAGATGAGCACAACAATTTTGTCTTAGGAAAAACAACACTCTGATGATGACATTGTGCTAATGTCGAAAGTAGACAGAATAAAATGAATATGTATCAACATGGCAATTTTCTCTCTTCGATTACTAAGGATTTTTAAGAAGCTTGTCCGTGAATATATATTCACGGACAAGCTTCTTAAAAGTCGTGGCTCCAGGAGGCTCAGTCCTATGGTCAGAGAGAATCTCAGTTGAGTTCCACCACGGAATGTGGGAGTGAGCGGCGCTTCTTAGAGTCTGATTTGCAATCTCCTCGTCACCGAGGCCCGGCGGAGCAGTTGGTATAGTGTTCGCTTGCCAACCTAACTGTCAGGGTTTCGATTCCCTCGCTAGTGGATGCGCACTGCTGATGAGTCCCAAATGTAGGAGGAAACGGCCGTCCAGTGCTTCCTGAGATTTCTATCAGACTCGATGAATCAATTAATATATATATATATACACACACCGGGTGTTACAGGAAAATTCTCTATGTCGTGTAACAGTATGAGCAAATTGTTCATCCCACAAAATTGAGTTTCTTTTTTCCAGGTTTTCAGATAAGTCGTTTAGTCATTTTGATATCATTTGTCGTAAGGATCACCGAAAAATCTTTTGTGTTACTTTGGCTAGAATGACAACAGGTTAAAATCATTTTTTGTTAGCCCCACTTTGTCTTCCCAAATGATCATTTGTTCGAGAAAAAAGATCATTTAGGCCTTCAGTAATGCTACCAACATTCATACTCTGGCTTCCATCTTCAAAGTCCATGAAAGAAATATCAAGAGAACGGTGAATAAGCTTAAAAAAAAAGGAACACTAAAGAGGAAAACTAGATCAGGATGTCTCAACTGCAAGAAGGATTATCATTTCAACGTAGAGCTAAGTACATTCTGATTGTTCAAAATAGATTCCAATTGTGATATAAAAACCTCACAGAATTCCAGTAAGATATCTTTAATAATTCCTAAGATACAACGGTTAAAAGCTTAATTTAGCATTTGGACAATTTTGCTTTTACACCCATTATACATGTAGTTGCGAGGTAGTGCATCGTTCAGAAATCTGAAAACAATTCGCGAAGGTCGTTTGAATTTGAGTTCAAGAATTTTTTTAAATTTCTCCATCACTCTGAAACTTTGCGAGGTATCTTCGTATATTTCTTCTGAAATGTGTCGAGATAAAATTGAAAGTGGTATATACCGTACCTATGAACACATATGGGTATATCCCAATCTTCATAAATACGTTGGACACTATTGTAAGCGAGGGGTAATATACTGTCTAAGTAGTCCACCACTAGCAGTGGTTTACCTACTTTGCGCCGCTGACGAGTTTTATATTTTGTTGATATTATAAAGATTACCATTTCATTTCCAACCTCCGATTTGGTTATTCCTGATTGAATAACATTTCCTAGGTTACAACAATCATTATTATTATTATTATTATTATTATTATTATTATTATTATTATTATTATTATTATATACCGTACCTATGAACATTAATGGGTATGTCCCAATCCTCATAAATACGGTAGCACTATGGTAAGTGGGAGTAATATGCTGTCTTAGTAGTCCTCCACTAGCAGTGGTTTACCTACTTCACGCCGCTGGTGAGTAATGTATTTTGTTGACATTATAAAGATTACCATTTCATTTCCAACCTCCGATTTCGTTATTCCTCATTCAGTAACCTTTTCTACAGAAAGCAAAAATGCTTTAATTTGAGCTGGATTCATATAAAAAAGGAAATTGTGACTAAATTCTGGAATAAAATATTTTGCGAGGAGTGTTTTAATTTAATAATCTTAGTGGAAATAGCAGAAGTAATCATTAATTGTTTTTGTTAATTGATAAATATCAATTAACAGAAATTACTGATATCGAATTACACGGATAGAGTTCCTATGCTTCCGGCCAAATGTTAAAAAATTCTAATGAATCGTGAAGCTTTGAGGATAAATTAATGTAACTTAAGCTCGCTGGAAGGTGAATATTTGAACACATGTCCGCGTTGCTACAAAGCCAATAAAAATATTAAATATGCCATTTTTACTATAATAATAATAATAATAATAATAATAATAATAATAATAATATTGCTATGACTTAAAGCCGTCATGGGTAAACTGCGGCCCGCGAGCCACATGCCTCCCGATTGGTGCTTTGAATTGTATGCGTAATTTCGTGAGAAAAATAACGTTATTAAAATATGTGTTACCTTTCGTTCTCACTTTTAGCTCCCATACTCTCATGCATGTCCCCATAAATAAACAATAATTAAGCACAATGTTTCTTGAATTTGGTAACTTTTCGTTCAAGGCAACGTTGACAGCATTTTAAACTATTGACGATTTTCACTAAGGAAAACCATATGTGTAAATATCTGTTGATTCGTTTTTTTTTTATATTATAGAAGGTATATTTTCTCCAAAAAAAAACAAAAAAAAATCAACTTTTCTCCATTTCTGAGGCAGATGCTTATGCGCATGCTCCTTTGCTGGGAAAATGGTGGCGGTATCTTTAGGCCCTCCCCAGCCAATTTGTTTGGGAAGAACTTTTCATTTTTAGACGAACTTTTTATTTGTCTTTAATATACTAAGAAACTGAGGCACCATGAATTACCCTAGCTGTGGCTAACGCCTCTTCCAAACGTATGAGTGGACATTTAGACTCGGTCCAAGCTCAGAAGGGCATAAAAAGTATCAAGGTAGACGTATAAACACGTCTGTAGCTGTTTTTTTGAACGTTATGTTTTGGACGGGTCTAGTCGTCCTTGTCAGAAAAAAGACTCTTCCGCTAAAAACGTATATACACGTCTACGCCGAGGAAGGGGTTAATGAAAAATTCTCATGATTTTTTTTTTTTTTTAATGAGACTTTATTATGAACTCTGTCTCATGTGGCATACTGTTTAAAAAAAAATTGCCATGCCTGGCTTAAAGTGTCATAATCCGAGATTTGAAATTGGACGATACCATTTATTAAAATTAATAAAGTGTAATGGAACAGAGAACGTAATTGTTGCAGCTCGGAAAGAGGAATTTGTGAGACGAGTTCAAATTCCGGCGGAGTCCACTGTTAGTTTGGGAAAAGGTATGAATTCATGCCCACCCCACTCCACCTCTTACGCCGGCTACAGATAAAACATATTGAGTTGGCAATCGTCCCGGGCAAGCAAATCTCTGAATTCAATTTCTTTTTTTTAATCATTTCTTTCCAAGCAAGGTAATATAGCCCCTAAGACGCAAAAGGTTATTGAGTGTGAGAGAAAATGAAAAAACAAAGAAACATACACACACACAATTAAGGAAAGAGAACAATAGAAGAACAAGAATTAAGAAGACAGAAGATAGCGATTGATAAATCTTTCAAGATCAAAATTGACTGGAAAGCAAGAAGCCAAAAGCGAGTCCCACAGGCGAGAAGTGCGAAAGAAGAAACTGTTAGCATGTCAAGCTTTTACAATCAATCAATCAACAAATGTCAAATTTGAAACTGTGCTTACGTCTTTGTTATTTGCGTACGAAAACCATTTTCTTTATTTTACAAAAAAGATTTCTTTTAAATAAAGAACAAACTGATATATATATATATATTTTTTTTTTTTGCGTTTTATTTTAAGAAAATATTGTTTCAACGAAATGAATGTTTTTTTCCCTTTTTACAAAAGAATTTTTATAAATTTTATTTTTTGAAGAGGTTAAAAATCATGCCCCGATCCTGGTCAGCACCTAGATGGGTGACCGCTCGGGACTACCAGGTGCTGTGAGCATGGATTTGTGGGTGGTGTGACGTATAATTGGCCAAGTACCAATCCCCGTAAAATAATGAGTCCTTGCCGCTAATCTAGTACTGAGCTAATGTGCGTAAAGTGTAGATCCCATAGAGAAAATTTAACCAGAAAGATTTTCATGAAAGTATTTATAGGAAAAGCCCAGGGAAGTTACATTACAGCGGTAGGGGTGTAACTAAAACCGTGATGCCACTGCAGAAGCAATAACCAATAACTCAATTGCAATTCTGCATTGGGCGTGGTACTGGTATCTCGACTAAAGGGATAAACATCTGCTCCTGTTCAAAAGACAGATGAACAGGGTGAACCGGGCGATAAGCGGCAAATACCCTTGTTAAAGTTATAAATTCATTTCGCCACTTGTTTATGTTCTGTGTCCCTTCAGGCCATACGCGATCATGGCCCTCTACTTCTTCCTATCCCTTGTAGCTCTCAATAAGTTTTGTCCCTTTGTTACTTCCCCCAGGCCTTTTGTCTTTCACTTGCTTAAGTCCGCTATGTCATACGTTGCTTTCCTTTGTCTATCTTTCCATCTATTCGACCTGTGAGTATCAGATTCTCTAATCCCTTCTTTCTCGTCACTTGCCCCAGAAATCTGCCTCTTCCTGATGCTAAGAATAAACTTCCTCTTTGTACCCCAATTACGAGTTAAATAGCTTTGGTTGATAAACCTTCTAGGAGATGGAAAGCTTTGAATTCAAATTGGAATTCTATATCGGGAGAGAGATTGGCAAATCGAACCAAAACCTTCTTGTTAAAGTCACCTCAACGGTATCAACTACAATGGTGAGGCTGTGGTCCTAGCATGGTAAAGCTATGGCTCTATTCTCCAGAGAGAGTGTTTAAGGAAGCCAGTCCTTATTGATGCGAATTTTTTTTAACTAATTCACTCTTTTATATCTTTTTGTACTAATAGAGCTCTCCCCAAGGCCTCTATCCTTGGCTCTATTTTGTTCATAATTTTCATCAATGACCTTCATTCCACTATTTCGATTACTTCGGAAGTGCACTGGTGAAATTCTCTGTCTCCGGGCCGAGAGTATCCCCAGACGAGGCTATGTTGAAGGACAGAGTCTTGTCTCGGGAGACAGCTACCAGACCCCGTTTTCACGGGGTCTACGGGGAAATTTTGGCCAAGCCTACGGGCTCGGATATCCCACATTAAATTCGGTCTTGTGACACATCTGACCGCGTGGGGCCGTTGGTAGATATCTTGCAGTTGGTGATTCGTCTCCAGTTGTGCTGGTTAAACTCTCTGCCTCCGGACAAAGAGAATCACCAGACGAGGCTATGTCGAAGGGCAAAGTCTCATCTCAGGAGACAGCTACCCGTTTTTATAGGGACTGCGGGGAACTTTTGTCCGAGCCTACGGTCACGGATTGGCTCTGCAATAAATTTGCTATTGTGCCGCTTCCACCCGCGTGGGGCGGATAATGAATATCCCATTTATAATAGTCTCGATAATAATTCTGATCAGTTCCATAAAATCATGTCGAAGTTAACTCCTCCTTTAGTTCTTTAACCCTTCCACCAGGGGTCGCTCCTCGCTGCTATAAATAGTCGCTGACCCTTCGCCTCTTCCTCTTTTTTTCCCTCAGGACTTTGGGCCAACACCTGGAGATAAATCTCTCTTTTTCCTCAGGCTTTCAGCCTTTACCACCTTGAAAACGTAAGCGCTAACAGGGATAGTGTTTCCCAAATGCTGGGAACACGCTAAGCACGACACACACACACACACGTACATACAGAAAATTCACACACACACTTTGTCCTTTGTAACTGTTTCCATCTAACTTGTTATTAATATACATATTTGTATACATATATTATCGGTCTTGTGTTTGTTTTTCTTTGCCTTCTTCTCTGGACTTAATTAAAGTCCAACTTTCTCATGTAGTTGGGTTGGCTAGCAGGAAAATCTGAACCCACATGTGTTCTTCTACGTCTACTCAACAACATTACAGCCACGATCCACTACAATCATATTGGTAGGTGATCTAAAATATGATCTCCAGATTCTTGTTAATTGGGGTAAAATAAACTACTCTCTATTACCGTATTTTCCGGCTTACAAGACGCACTTTTTTCCTAAAAAAATACCCTGAAAAAGGTGTGCGTCTTCCAAGACGAATGGAAGGCAACGCCCAGGCTCAAGTATGCTAGGATGGTCACCTAACTGGCTTGACTGATATGGACGTGGATTTGTATGTTGAGTCATTACACTATAATGATAGGTATCTATATAATTCAGCTTTTTATATGATGTAACCTCAGTACTTAGTTGTTACAAGTATTTTCAAGAAGTGGTTCCATGCTCCTCAAATCAGAGACCTTGCTGTTGGATGTAGTTTACCATCTTACTCAGGACACGTATGTAGTTTATCGTCTTACCGAGGACGCGGATGTAGTTTATCGTTTTACCCAGGACGCGGACGTAGTTTATCGTCTTACCCAGAATGCGGACGTAGTTTTACGTCTTACCGAGGACACGGATGTAGTTTATCGTCTTACCCAGGACGCGGACGTAGTTTATCGTCTTACCCAGAATGCGGACGTAGTTTTACGTCTTACCGAGGACACGGATGTAGTTTATCGTCTTACCCAGGACGCGGACGTAGTTTATCGTCTTACCCAGAATGCGGACGTAGTTTTACGTCTTACCGAGGACACGGATGTAGTTTATCGTCTTACCCAGGACGCGGACGTAGTTTATCGTCTTACCCAGAATGCGGACGTAGTTTTACGTCTTACCGAGGACACGGATGTAGTTCATCGTTTTACCCAGGACGCGGATATAGTTTATCGTCTTACATAGGGCACAGATGTAGTTTATCGCCTTACCCAGGATGGCTGAATTTTGTTATACTGTAGTGCAACCGGTCACCAAAAATTCATTAGATTTTTTTCATTAATTCGTTTTCTACGGCTTATCAACCCTTTGCAAGTTATTTAAAGCAGAAGATAGTGTTTTAGATTGTAAGATTCTTTTTTTTTCAGATAATAGTAGTTTTAGTGATGCCCGTCTTACTATTTAACCCATAGCTTTTGGAAGCAGATGGATTCATAGCTTTCCCATCGGTATTTGCGCCTAAGTGAATATGACGAATACAACGTAGATTGGAACTCGGCTCTTTGAGTAACAATTCCAAGCCATTATCCATTACACCAGTCACACATCCAAGCTTACAGAACCTGGTAGTGCCAAGTGGTCACCCATCTAGGTACTGACTAGGCTCAGGGCATGATTTTTAACCTCTTCAAAAAATAAAATTTATAAAAATTCTTTTGTAAATAAAAAAAGAAATTCATTTCGCGAAACAATATTTTCTTAAAATAAAACGCAAAAAAAAATGTATATATCAGTTTGTTCTTTATTTGAAAGAAATCTTTTTGTAAAATAAAGAAAATGGTTTTCGGACGTAGATAACAAAGACGTAAGCACATTTTCAAACTTGACATTTGTTGATTGATTACTTTATTGTTTCGCTTTTTACGGCTTATCAACCCTTTGCAGGTTATTTAAAGCCGGAAAATATTTTTACATTGTAAGAACTTTTTGATAATAATAATGGTTTAGTGATAAAAGTCTTACTAATTAATCCATAGCTGGACGGAGAAGAGGTTGATTCATGCCTAATTAGAATTTGATAAACAAACAATTATGTGGGTATAAAGTGGGAGGTCAATTCTATAATAATTCTATATATAAACTGATCTCTGACTTTGTGGCCATGGTAGTATTGTATACATTGATATTCCAGAGCATGTAAATACATCCAAATTTCATGACTTTGTAGCTAATCAGTAATTGATTGAGTAAATGATGGATTGATTTTCTATGGCTTATCAACACTTTGCAGGTTATTTAAAGCCAGAAAATATTTTTAGATTGTAAGAATTGTAATTTTTCTTAGGGTGGAGTGGAGATAAGCGGTCACTCCTCTAGGTACTAATCAGGCTCGGAGCGTGACTTTTAAGGTTTTCAAAAAATTTATCTGTGCATAATGCGCCCACGTATTTTTTCGTAACAAATTTGGTTATACAGATGCGCACTATACACGTGTATATACGGTTGTCTTAATAAACAAAAATTATTTTCGCATTATTTTCTTTTGTTTTCTACTCGCGTCCGTTCAGTTACGTCTTTATATTTGCGGTGAATGAGTCATTCAAAAAAAATATAAATAAATAAGTAACGTGTGAAAAGATGAATATCTTTTCAGTCGGCTTAGAACGATGGTAACCCAATACTATACGCCAAAACAAATTGTCCTTATTAATGTTATTCAAAAGCACTTGTATCATTTGCCAAAACAAAAGAAACAACGGTGGTATCAAGTAGAAAGGGAGAGAGTGAGAATATGATTAGCGGAGTGTGAGAGGGAGAGAAAGAGCGTGAAAGAGAGAAAGAGGAGAAGACAGTGAGAAAAAGAAAAAGATATTTAGATAGAAAGGGGGTGGGAGTGAGAGTGAGAGTGAGAGAGAGAGAGAAAGAATGATAGAGAGTGAGAGAGAAGGAGAGAGTATCTTTATCTTTCTCTCTCTTAGAGAGTCTGTCTCTCTCACACAGAGAGAAAGTGCGGAGAGTTAGAGAGAGAGAGAAAAAATAGGAAACGAGAGAGAGAGAAAGAGAGTGTGAGAGAGAAAGAGAGAGTGAAAGAGAGAAAGGGACGGAGAGAAAGTGAGCGAAGGAGAGATATATAATAAGGGAGAAAGAGAGTGAGTGAGGGGGGACAGAAAGAAAATTAGACAGAGAGTGAGAGAGAGAGAGAGAGAAAGAAAGAGACTGAGAAAGAGAAACATTTAAAAGAGAAAGGAAGAAAGAATGAACGAACGAACCACGAGAGGGAGAGACAATAAGAAAAAGTGAGAAAGAGAGTGAGAGAGAGAAAGAGCGTGAAAAAGAGAAAAGATTGAAAAAGAAAGAAAGAAAGAAAGAAAAAAAGAGCGCGAGAAACAAAGAAAGCGTGAAAGAATGAGAAAAAGTGAGAAAGAGAGTGAGACAGGGAAAAGATTAAGAAAGAAAGAAAGAAAGAAAGAAAGAAAGAAAGAAAGAGCACGAGAAACAAAGAAAGCGTGAAAGAATGAGAAAAAGTGAGAAAGAGAGTGAGACAGGGAAAAGATTAAGAAAGAAAGAAAGAAAGAAAGAAAGAAAGAAGAAAGTAAGAGCGCGAGAAACAAAGAAAGCGTGAAAGAATGAAAATAGTGAGAAAGAGAGTGAGACAGGGAAAAGATTAAGAAAGAAAGAAAGAAAGAAAGAAAGAAAGAAAAGAAAAGAAAAGAAAAGAAATGAAAAGAAAAGGAAGGGAGTTGCTATCCAAATTCTTTTACTGCCATTCTGTTGGTCGACAAGAACTGAGTGAAGTTTGAAATCTGAGAATGTCTGCCGAATGTCATCATTTTGTTATTTTGTTTAAAATGTTATTATGATTCATTTTTCCCGCTGAATTTCTGGATCATTTAAACCCTTGCGGATTCCATCGGAGATTAACTGACAGCAAGTTCCCTTAATAATTTCGCACCCTCTTTCTTTTTTATTTTGCATTCGTAAAATTTTCCCACTGGTTAGTAACTAGTGCCCCATCTATGGAATAAATAACATGGCAGACTGGACTTCGTAGGCAACCAGTCTAAAAGAAGTTAAGTAAGTTGGTTTTGCTTAACGGCATATCTACACCTCTATGGGTTATTTAATACCGAAATCTAAATATTTACAACACAATATTACGGTTTCAAGTAAATATTTTAAACACAGTTATTTGACTTTGACTACACATAAAATGTATTATTGATCATTTTACTATAAATATGTATTGTTGGTTGGTTGATTTTCATTAGCTGCATGTCAGCTTCTAGGGATTTAATACCGAAATGTGAATATCTTGTACGTAATTTTATGCTTTCAACCACAAATATTTTGTATGTAATTTTATACTTTCTGAGTAAAGGTATGTTTTTTAAATATATATTTTGTAGGGTATAAAATGTATTGTTGGTAATTTTACTGTAAAAATGTATTTTTTTAATATTTTTTAGTGTTGCATTGGTTGTAATGCTGCTATAAAAATGTATTGTTAGTCATTTTATTATAAAAATGTACTGTTGATTTTTGTTTGGGGTTCACTGTTTGCCCATAGCTATGACCCTAAGAGATGCTCCCTCTCCGGATGAGGGTGGACTTGGGAACAACTCCCGATCAGAGGCCTATCTTCTACTATAAAGAATCTATGATCTATAAACGGCAGAATGTGCGTGTGTGTGTATGTGTGTGTGTGTGTGTGTGTGTGTGTGTGTGTGTGTGTGTGTAACGAATGCACGCCCGCAATTTTCGACGAATTTGCACCAAAATCTTCATGCACATGCTCCAAGTTAGCGGAAAGGTCAAGACCGACTTTGCATTTCCCAACTCCCATCGATAGTGGAAATAATCGATTTTTTCATGCTTCTACGGCAGTTTTCATGTAGTTTGCGGCCATTTTGTACTGGCCAGAGTGAGTGGCTGCACGAATAGAGACAGAGAGAACAAAAAGAAATAGAACACTTTTAAACACAAGACTAATAATGGGACAAAACGTATTTTATATGAGCTACAAAGGGTAGGAAACTGTGGAGAGCCACGATCGCCTACATCATGAAGGAATACAACACAGAAGAGGATTAACGAGCTTGGGAAAACGGTTGGCAGAACAGGGATTCATTTACTACGAGTTGCAAAAGCGGGAAATTTTGGAGAGCCGTTATCACCCATGGCTTAAACGAACGTTTAACATCATGCAGTGTAACGTTACGCATGGATACACTAAGGTGCAAATTTGAAATAAAGTTTTTTTTTTCTTCTAACAGTGCGAAGTTAACAGACCAAGAATATCTTGATAAAAATGTAGACATATGACAAAGAAAAAAACAAACGAAGAAAAAAATTAAGTGAAAATGGTTGAAAGGAAGTTATTATTGCACAACAGTAACGATTTAATCCAGATTTTTGCATTCCCAGCTCATGCTTAATAATAAAACATACTATAATATATATATATATATATATATATATATATATATATATTAATAATACTATAATATGATATATTATATTAATAATACTATAATATAGTATAGTATATTAATAATACTAAAATACACTATAATATATTAATAATACTATAATATACCTTAATATATATCTATATTAATAATACTATAACGTAGTATAATATAATATATTAATAATACTATAATATAGTTTAATCTATATTAATAATACTAAAATATAAAATAATATAATACATTAATAACACTATAGTATAGTATTATATAATATTTCAATAATGCTATTAGGTTGGTGCTAAAATAATGACGTAATAATGTCGTTTTTTGACGTTAAAAATACGTCATAAAACGACATTATTACGTCATTATTTTTGCACCAACCTAATATAATATAGCATAATATATATATATATATATATATATATATATATATATCAATAATACTATAATATAGTATAATATAATATATTAATAATACTATAAAATGCTAAAAGATAATATATTAATAATACTGTAATATAGTATCATATATTAATAATGAATACAGCATAATATGATATATTAATTATACTATAATAATAATAATTATAATGATAATAATAATAAAGGACTCTCCCGTCGGTTTCGACGTATGAGGATCTGACAGCTTATTGATTCAGTTATGAAATTTTGTGTGATAATCTTAAGTGGCATTTAAGACCCGCTAGTGATTTACAAAGGAGGGCACATACGGAGCAAGCGTGAGGATTGTGAGATGAGATAACTGTTAGAGTGGCTGACCTTTTAGATCTCGCTTCTTAAAGATGATTCAGACAAGCAGATTGAAAACTACTGAGTCCACTAAAACATGTTGATCTCCATTCTACCCGCTCCAAGGCTAAGCACTCAAGGGTGTTGATACACTCAGTCGGTGCAAATAAATGCCACAAACGAAGCAGACAATATACAGTATAATATAATATATTCATAATACTATAATGTACTATAAAATAATATATTAATAATACAATAATTAGTATAAAATATTTATTAATATATTGTAATATAATGTATTATAATATATTAATAATACTTTTATATAGTATAATATAATTTTAGGTTGGTGCAAAAATAATGACGTAATAATGTCGTTTTTTGACGTTATACGTCAAAAAACGACATTATTACGTCATTATTTTTGCACCAACCTAATACTAAAACCTCCTTTAACACATTCTCACAGACTTAATACCGTTGGAATTTTAAAATATTATAGCTATATCATTTAGTTCTTAAATTTGGAAAACAAAGATGAACGTAGCCGTAATAAGACGCAATTTCAAAAGGACCCTTCTTCTGGTGACACCGCTTTTTTTAACTATCTCCACTCTTCGCGAATGTTTTACGGCAAGCAGTGTTTCTCTTTGCCGTAAATATTCGTGTCCAATATTCACTTATCTCTATTTAATTCCAACATTTATAGTCGCATATTATACATGGGTACTAAATATAGGGTGACCCCAAAAAACGGGAACTTTTTAACTATCCAATAAAACCAAGAGTGATGGAAGAAAAATATTTTGTTCATAGTAATTGAAACCTTAAAACATGCCATTTAAGAAACAATGATGGAATTTTCATTTTTTAAAAATTACGTCCTGTAGATGGCGTCCTCCTGTACGAATGCATTCTGAAATCTGCTGTTGAGATTCCTCATTGACTGCTGCAACATCTCAGCTGGGATACTGTGAATTTCATCTTGAATTCTAAATGGCGAAAGGTTTACTTGCTTAAGGTCACTGTCTCGCAGTGTTGCCACTTGAACATGTCTGGCAATACGTACTTCAAAAATTCCCGTTTTTATGGGTTACCCTGTCTTAATTTTATTCCAGCCACACAAACGGGACGATATGGCAGAAAGTAAGCTGCCGTATGTGCACGAATATAGAACAAGATTTTATGATAAGCTTTTTTTTATGATGCACATAGGGAGTCGTACTATATACAGGCAATTTTTCTGAAGAAGTTTTTGATGCATGAACGAAAACAAAAGTTTGGTGTCTAAATCTACATAGCAGATATTTTACGATAAGTGCTTCTTTCTCACCATTTTCAGGATAGCTTTGTACAAAAATATAGGCCATTTATTTGCTATGAAATATGTCCAGAATGATTCCCAATGCTGCAGTATTTGACCACGGTATGCAGGTGACACAATACTGATAGCAGACACGGAAAAGAAATTACAAAACCTCCTACAGAAGC
>OZ010584.1:26670585-26725585 GCA_963932145.1 Acanthosepion lycidas
CAAGTGTAACCCGAATCGGGTGGTTTCTTTTCATGCAGGCCATCAAGTCGAAAAATCACTGACGTGGGGATTGAATAGACAGAAATGATGCGGCTTTAGAAGCGAGTGTAACCCGAATCGAGTGGTTTGTTTTCCAGCCGGCCATCAAGACGAAAACCCACTGACGTCAGCATTGAAGAGACAGAAATGATGCGGCTTTAGAAGCCAGTGTAAAACGAATCGAGTGGTTTGTTTTCATGCCGGCCATCACGTAGAAAAAACACCGAAATCAGCATTGAAGAGTCAGAAATGATGCTGCTTTAAAAGCGAGTGAAACCTGAATCGAGTGGTTTGTTTTAATGCCGGTCATCAAGTCGAAAAATCACTGACGTGGGAATTGAAGAGACAGAAATGATGCGGATTTAGAAGCGAGTGTAACCTGAATCGAGTGGTTTGTTTTCATGCCGGCCATCAAGTCGAAAAATCACTGACGTCGGCATTGAAGAGACAAGTAATGCGGCTTTAGAAGCGAGTGTAACCCAAATCGAAAGGTTTGATTTCATGCCGGCCATCAAGTCGAAAAATCACTGAGGTCTGCAATGAATAGACAGAAATGATGCGGTTTTGAAGCGGGTGTAACCCGAATCGAGTGGTTTTTTTATATGCCGGCCATCAAGTCGAAAATCCACTTACGTCGGCATTGAAGAGACAGAAATGATGTGGCTTTAGAAGCGAGTGTAACCTTAATCGAGTGGTTTGTTTTCATGCCGGCCATCACGTAGAAAAATCACCGAGATCAGCATTGAAGAGACAGAAATGATGAGTCTTTAGAAGCGAGTGTAACCCGAATGGAAAGGTTTGTTTTCATGCCTGCCACCAAGTCAAAAAATCACTGGCGTCTGCAATGAATAGACAGAAATGATGCGGCTTTAGAAGCGAGTGGAACCCGAATCGAGTGGTTTGTTTTCAAGCCGGCCATCAAGACGAAAAATCACTGACGTCGGCATTGAAGAGAAAGAAAGGATGCGGCTTTAAAAACCAGTGTAAACCGAATCGAGTGGTTATATTTCATGCCGGCCATCACGTAGAAAAATCACTGACGTCGGCATTGAAGAGAGAGAAATGATGCGGCTTTAGATCCGAGTGTAACCTGAATCAAGTGGTTTGTTTCATGCCAGGCATCATGTCGAAAATCACTTTCAGCATTAAAGAGACAGAAATGATGTGGCTTTAGAAGCGAGTGTAATCTGAATCAAGTGGTTTGTTTCATTCCGGGCATCAAGTCGAAAAATCCCTGACGTCGCCATTGAAGAGACAGAAATGATGCGGCTTTAGAAGCGAGTGTAACCGGAATCAAGTGGTTTGTTTCATGCCAGGCATCATGTCGAAAATCACTTTCAGCATTGAAGAGACAGAAATGTTGCGGCTTTAGAAGCGAGTGTAATCTGAATCAAGTGGTTTGTTTCATGCCGGGCATCAAAACGAAAAATCACTGACGTCGGCATTGAAGAGACAGAAATGATGCGGATTTAGAAGCGAGTGTAACCTGAATCAAGTGGGTTTTTTTCATGTCGGCCATCAAGTCGGAAAATCACTTACTTCGGCATTGAAGAGACAGAAATTATGCGGCATTAGAAGCGAGTGTAACGTTAATCGAGTGGTTTGTTTTCATGCCGGCCATCACGTAGAAAAAACACCGAGATCGGCATTGAAGAGACAGAAATAATGACGCTTTAGAAGCAAGTCTAACCTGAATCATGTGGTTTGTTTTCATGCCGGCCATCACGTAGAAAAATCGCAGAGATCAGCATTGAAGAGACAGAAATGATGAGGCTTTAGAAGCAAGTCTAACCTGAATCGTTTGTTTTCAGGCCGGACATCACGTAGAAAAAAACCGACATCAGAATTGAAGAGACAGAAATGATGCGGCTTAAGAAGCGAGTGTAACCTGAATCGAGCGGTTTGTTTTCATGCAGGCCATCAATTCTAAAAATCACTGACGTCGGCATTGAAGAGACAAATGATGCGGTTTTAGAAGCCAGTGTAAACCGAATCGAGTGGTTTGTTTTCATGCCGGCCATCACGTAGAAAAATCACTGACGTCGGCATTGAAGAGACAGAAATGATGCGGCTTTAGAAGCGAGTGTAACATGAATCGAGTGGTTTGTTTTCATGCCGGCCATCAAGTCGAAAAATCTCAGAATTCGGCATTGAAGAGACAAATGATGCGGCTTTAGCAGCGAGTGTAACCTGAATCAAGTGGTTTGTTTCATGCCGGGCATCAAGTCGAAAAATCACTGACTTCGGCATTGAAGAGACAGAAATGATGCGGCTTTAGAAGCGGGTGTAACCTGAATCAAGTGTTTTGTTCCATTCCGGGCATCAAGTCGAAAAATCACTGACTTCGGCATTGAAGAGACAGAAATGATGCGGCTTTAGAAGCGAGTGTAACCTGAATCAAGTGCTTTGTTTCATGCCGGGCATCAAGTCAAAAATCACTGACTTCGGCGTTGGAGAGACAGAAATGTTGCAGGTTTAGAAGCGAGTGTAACCTGAATCAAGTGGTTTGTTTCCTGTCAGGCATCAAGTTGATAAATCACTGACGTCGGCATTTAAGAGACAGAAATGATGCGGCTTTAGAAGCGAGTGTAACCTGAATCAAGTGGTTTGTTTCATGCCGGGCATCAAGTCGAAAATCACTGACTTCGGCATTGAAGAGACAGAAATGATGCGGCTTTAAAAGCGAGTGTAACGTTAATCGAGTGATTTGTTTTCATGCCGGCCATCACGTAGAAAAAACACAGAGATCAGCATTGAAGAGACAGAAATGATGAGGCTTTAGAAGCAAGTCTAACCTGAATCATGTGGTTTGTTTTCATGCCGGACATCACGTTGAAAAAACACCGACATCAGAATTGAAGAGACAGAAATGATGCGGATTTAGAAGCGAGTGTAACCTGAATCGAGCAGTTTGTTTTCATGCAGGCCATCAATTCGAAAAATCACTGACGTCGGCATTGAAGAGACAAATGATGCGGTTTTAGAAGACAGTGTAATCCGAATCGAGTGATTAGTTTTCATGCCGGTCATCAAGTCGAAAATCACTTTCGGCATTGAAGAGATAGAAATGATGCGGCTTTAGAAGCGAGTGTAACCTGAACCAAGTGGTTTGTTTCATGCCGGGCATCAAGTCAAATAATCACTGACATCGGCATTTAAGAGACAGAAATGATGCGGCTTTAGAAGCGAGTGTAACCTGAACCAAGTGGATTGTTTCATGCCGGGCATCAAGTCAAATAATCACTGACATCGGCATTTAAGAGACAGAAATGATGCGGCTTTAGAAGCGAGTGTAACCTGAACCAAGTGGTTTGTTTCATGCCGTTCATCAAGTCGAATAATCACTGACTTCGGCATTGAAGAGAGAGAAATGTTGCCGCTTTAGAAGCGAGTGTAACCTGAATCAAGTGGTTTGTTTCATGCCGGGCATCAAGTCGAAAAATCACTGACGTCGGCATTGAAGAGAGAGAAATGATGCGGCTTTAGATCCGAGTGTAACCTGAATCAAGTGGTTTGTTTCATGCCAGGCATCATGTCGAAAATCACTTTCAGCATTGAAGAGACAGAAATGATGTGGCTTTAGAAGCGAGTGTAATCTGAATCAAGTGGTTTGTTTCATTCCGGGCATCAAGTCGAAAAATCCCTGACGTCGCCATTGAAGAGACAGAAATGATGCGGCTTTAGAAGCGAGTGTAACCGGAATCAAGTGGTTTGTTTCATGCCAGGCATCATGTCGAAAATCACTTTCAGCATTGAAGAGACAGAAATGTTGCGGCTTTAGAAGCGAGTGTAATCTGAATCAAGTGGTTTGTTTCATGCCGGGCATCAAATCGAAAAATCACTGACGTCGGCATTGAAGAGACAGAAATGATGCGGATTTAGAAGCGAGTGTAACCTGAATCAAGTGGGTTTTTTTCATGTCGGCCATCAAGTCGGAAAATCACTTACTTCGGCATTGAAGAGACAGAAATGATGCGGCTTTAGAAGCGAGTGTAACGTTAATCGAGTGGTTTGTTTTCATGCCGGCCATCACGTAGAAAAAACACCGAGATCGGCATTGAAGAGACAGAAATAATGACGCTTTAGAAGCAAGTCTAACCTGAATCATGTGGTTTGTTTTCATGCCGGCCATCACGTAGAAAAATCGCAGAGATCAGCATTGAAGAGACAGAAATGATGAGGCTTTAGAAGCAAGTCTAACCTGAATCATGTGGTTTGTTTTCAGGCCGGACATCACGTAGAAAAAAACCGACATGAGAATTGAAGAGACAGAAATGATGCGGCTTAAGAAGCGAGTGTAACCTGAATCGAGCGGTTTGTTTTCATGCAGGCCATCAATTCTAAAAATCACTGACGTCGGCATTGAAGAGACAAATGATGCGGTTTTAGAAGCCAGTGTAAACCGAATCGAGTGGTTTGTTTTCATGCCGGCCATCACGTAGAAAAATCACTGACGTCGGCATTGAAGAGACAGAAATGATGCGGCTTTAGAAGCGAGTGTAACATGAATCGAGTGGTTTGTTTTCATGCCGGCCATCAAGTCGAAAAATCTCAGAATTCGGCATTGAAGAGACAAATGATGCGGCTTTAGCAGCGAGTGTAACCTGAATCAAGTGGTTTGTTTCATGCCGGGCATCAAGTCGAAAAATCACTGACTTCGGCATTGAAGAGACAGAAATGATGCGGCTTTAGAAGCGGGTGTAACCTGAATCAAGTGTTTTGTTCCATTCCGGGCATCAAGTCGAAAAATCACTGACTTCGGCATTGAAGAGACAGAAATGATGCCGCTTTAGAAGCGAGTGTAACCTGAATCAAGTGCTTTGTTTCATGCCGGGCATCAAGTCAAAAATCACTGATTCGGCGTTGGAGAGACAGAAATGTTGCGGGTTTAGAAGCGAGTGTAACCTGAATCAAGTGGTTTGTTTCATGCCGGGCATCAAGTCAAATAATCACTGAATTCGTCAGTGAAGAGACAGAAATTTTGCGGCTTTAGAAGCGAGTGTAACCTGGATCAAAGAGTTTTTTTCATGCCGGGCATCAAGTCGAAAAATCACTGACGTCGGCATTGAAGAGACAGAAAGTATGCGACTTTAGAAGCGAGTGTCACCTGAATCAAGTCCTTTGATTAATGCCAGACATCAAGCTGAAAAATCACCGACTTCGTCATTGAAGAGACAGAAATAATGCGGCTTTAGAAACGAGTGTAACCTGAATCAAGTGGTTTGTTTCCTGTCAGGCATCAAGTTGATAAATCACTGACGTCGGCATTTAAGAGACAGAAATGATGCGGCTTTAGAAGCGAGTGTAACCTGAATCAAGTGGTTTGTTTCATGCCGGGCATCAAGTCGAAAATCACTGACTTCGGCATTGAAGAGACAGAAATGATGCGGCTTTAAAAGCGAGTGTAACGTTAATCGAGTGGTTTGTTTCATGCCGGCCATCACGTAGAAAAAACACAGAGATCAGCATTGAAGAGACAGAAATGATGAGGCTTTAGAAGCAAGTCTAACCTGAATCATGTGGTTTGTTTTCATGCCGGACATCACGTTGAAAAAACACCGACATCAGAATTGAAGAGACAGAAATGATGCGGATTTAGAAGCGAGTGTAACTTGAATCGAGCAGTTTGTTTTCATGCAGGCCATCAATTCGAAAAATCACTGACGTCGGCATTGAAGAGACAAATGATGCGGTTTTAGAAGACAGTGTAATCCGAATCGAGTGATTAGTTTTCATGCCGGGCATCAAGTCGAAAATCACTTTCGGCATTGAAGAGATAGAAATGATGCGGCTTTAGAAGCGAGTGTAACCTGAACCAAGTGGTTTGTTTCATGCCGGGCATCAAGTCAAATAATCACTGACATCGGCATTTAAGAGACAGAAATGATGCGGCTTTAGAAGCGAGTGTAACCTGAACCAAGTGGTTTGTTTCATGCCGGGCATCAAGTCAAATAATCACTGACATCGGCATTTAAGAGACAGAAATGATGCGGCTTTAGAAGCGAGTGTAACCTGAACCAAGTGGTTTGTTTCATGCCGTTCATCAAGTCGAATAATCACTGACTTCGGCATTGAAGAGAGAGAAATGTTGCCGCTTTAGAAGCGAGTGTAACCTGAATCAAGTGGTTTGTTTCATGCCGGGCATCAAGTCGAAAAATCACTGACGTCGGCATTGAAGAGACAGAAATGTTCCGGCTTTAGAAGCGAGTGTAACCTGAATCAAGTGGTTTGTTTCATGCCGGGCATCAAGTCGAATAATCACTGACTTCGGCATTGAAGAGACAGAAATGTTGCGGCTTTAGAAGCGAGTGTAACCTGAATCAGGTGGTTAGTTTCATGCCGGCCATCAAGTCGAAATATCACTGACGTCGGCATTGAAGTGACAGAAATGATGCGGCTTTAGAAGCGGGTGTAACCCGAATCGAGTGGTTTCATTATATGCCGGCCATCAAGTCGAAAATCCATTTACGTCGGCATTGAAGAGACAGAAATGTTCCGGCTTTAGAAGCGAGTGTAACCTGAATCAAGTGGTTTGTTTCATGCCGGGCATCAAGTCGAATAATCACTGACTTCGGCATTGAAGAGACAGAAATGTTGCGGCTTTAGAAGCGAGTGTAACCCAAATCGAAAGGTTTGTTTTCATGCCGGCCATCAAGTCGAAAAATCACTGACGTCTGCAATGAATAGACAGAAATGATGCGGCTTTAGAAGCGGGTGTAACCCGAATCGAGTGGTTTCTTTATATGCCGGCCATCAAGTCGAAAATCCATTTACGTCGGCATTGAAGAGACAGAAATGATGCGGCTTTAGAAGCGAGTGTAACCTTAATCGAGTGGTTTGTTTTCATGCCGGCCATCACGTAGAAAAATCACCGAGATCAGCATTGAAGAGACAGAAATGATGAGTCTTTAGAAGCGAGTGTAACCCGAATCGAAAGGTTTGTTTTCATGCCTGCCGCCAAGTCGAAAAATCACTGACGTCTGCAATGAATAGACAGAAATGATGCGCCTTTAGAAGCGAGTGGAACGCGAATCGAGTGGTTTGTTTTCAAGCCGGCCATCAAGACGAAAAATCAAGGACGTCGGCATTGAAGAGACAGAAATGATGCGGCTTTAGAAGCGAGTGTAACCTGAATCGAGTGGTTTGTTTTCATGTCGGGCATCAAGTTGAAAAATCACTGACGTCGGCATTGAAGAGACAGAAATGATGCGGCTTTAGAAGCGAGTGTAACCTGAATCGAGTGGTTTGTTTTCATGTCGGGCATCAAGTTGAAAAATCACTGACGTCGGCATTGAAGAGACAGAAATGATGCAGCTTTAGAAGCGAGTGTAACCTGAATCAAGTGGTTTCTTTCATGTCGGCATCACGTCGAAAATCACTGACATCGGCATTGAATATACAGAAATGATGCGGATTTAGAAGCGAGTGTAACCATGTTCATGTGGTTGGTTTCCTGCCAGGCATCAAGTCGAAAAATCACTGACGTCGGCATTGAAGAGACACAAATGATGCGGCGTTAGAAGCGAGTGTAACATGAATCAAGTGGTTTGTTTCCTGCCGGGCATCAAGTCGAAAAATCACTGACGTCGCCATTGAAGAGACAGAAATGATGCGGCTTTAGAAGCGAGTGTAACCGGAATCAAGTGGTTTGTTTCATTCCAGGTATCAAGTCGAAAATCTCTTTCAGCATTGAAGAGACAGAAATGATGCGGCTTTAGAAACGAGTGTAACCTGAATCGAGTGGTTTTTTTTCATATCGGCCATCAAGTCGGAAAATCACTTACTTCGGCATTGAAGAGACAGAAATGATGCGGCTTTAGAAGAGAGTGTAACCGGAATCGAGTGGTTTATTTATATGCCGGCCATCAAGTCGAAAATCCACTGACGTCGGCATTGAAGAGACAGAAATGATGCGGCTTTAGAAGCGAGTGTAACGTTAATCGAGTGGTTTGTTTTCATGCCGGCCATCACGTAGAAAAAACACCGAGATCAGCATTGAAGAGACAGAAATAATGAGGCTTTAGAAGCAAGTCTAACCTGAATCATGTGGTTTGTTTTCATGTCGGCCATCACGTAGAAAAATCGCCGAGATCAGCATTGAACAGACAGAAATGATGAGGCTTTAGAAGCAAGTCTAACCTGAATCATGTCATTTGTTTTCATGCCGGACATCACGTAGAAAAAAACCGACATCAGAATTGAAGAGACAGAAATGATGCGGCTTAAGAAGCGAGTTTAACCTGAATCGAGCGGTTTGTTTTCATGCAGGCCATCAATTCGAAAAATCACTGACGTCAGCATTGAAGAGACAAATGATGCGGTTTTAGAAGCCAGTGTAAACCGAATCGAGTGGTTTGTTTTCATGCCGGCCATCACGTAGAAAATTCACTGACGTCGGCATTGAAGAGACAAATGATGCGGCTTTAGAAGCGAGTGTAACATGAATCAAGTGGTTTGTTTCATGCCGGGCATCAAGTCGAAAAATCACTGACTTCGGCATTGAAGAGACAGAAATGATGCGGCTTTAGAAGCGAGTGTAACCTGAACCAAGTGGTTTGTTTCATGCCGTTCATCAAGTCGAATAATCACTGACTTCGGCATTGAAGAGAGAGAAATGTTGCCGCTTTAGAAGCGAGTGTAACCTGAATCAAGTGGTTTGTTTCATGCCGGGCATCAAGTCGAAAAATCACTGACGTCGGCATTGAAGAGACAGAAATGTTCCGGCTTTAGAAGCGAGTGTAACCTGAATCAAGTGGTTTGTTTCATGCCGGGCATCAAGTCGAATAATCACTGATTTCGGCATTGAAGAGACAGAAATGTTGCGGCTTTAGAAGCGAGTGTAACCTGGATCAAAGAGTTTGTTTCATGCCGGGCATCAAGTCGAAAAATCACTGACGTCGGCATTGAAGAGACAGAAATGATGCGACTTTAGAAGCGAGTGTAACCTGAATCAAGTGCTTTGATTCATGCCGGACATCAAGCTGAAAAATCACCGAATTCGTCATTGAAGAGACAGAAATGATGCGGCTTTAGAAGCGAATGTAACCTGAATCAAGTGGTTTGTTTCATGCCGGGCATCAAGTCGAAAATCACTGACTTCGGCATTGAAAAGACAGAAATGTTGCGGCTTTAAAAGCGACTGTAACGTTAATCGAGTGGTTTGTTTTCATTCCGGCCATCACGTAGAAAAAACACCAAGATCAGCATTGAAGAGACAGAAATGATGAGGCTTTAGCAGCAAGTCTAACCTGAATCATGTGGTTTGTTTTCATGCCGGACATCACGTTGAAAAAACACCGACATCAGAATTGAAGAGACAGAAATGATGCGGATTTAGAAGCGAGTGTAACCTGAATCGAGCAGTTTGTTTTCATGCAGGCCATCAATTCGAAAAATCACTGACGTCGGCATTGAAGAGACAAATGATGTGGTTTTAGAAGACAGTATAAACCGAATCGAGTGGTTTGTTTTCATGCCGGGCATCAAGTCGAAAATCACTTTCGGCATTGAAGAGACAGAAATGATGCGGCTTTAGAAGCGCGAAGTAACCTGAATCAAGTGGTTTGTTTCATGCCGGGCATCAAGTCGAAAATCACTGACGTCGGCATTGAAGAGACAGAAATGATGCGACTTTAGAAGCGAGTGTAACCTGAATCAAGTGCTTTGTTTCATGCCGGGCATCAAGTTGAAAAATCACCGACTTCGTCATTCAAGAGACAGAAATGATGCGGCTTTAGAAGCAAGTGTAACCTGAATCAAGTGGTTTGTTTCCTGCCGGGCATCAAGTTGATAAAACACTGACGTCGGCATTGAAGAGACAGAAATGATGCGGCTTTAGAAGCGAGTGTAACATGAATCAAGTGGTTTGTTTCATGCCGGGCATCAAGTCGAAAATCATTGATTTCGGCATTGAAGAGACAGAAATGTTGCCGCTTTAGAACCGAGTGTAACCTGAATCAAGTGGTTTGTTTCATGCCGGGCATCAAGTCGAATAATCACTGACTTCGGCATTGAAGAGACAGAAATATTGCGCCTTTAGAAGCGAGTGTAACCTGAATCAAGTGGTTTGTTTGATGCCGGGCATCAAGTTGCAAAATCACCGACTTCGTCATTGAAGAGACAGAAAATATGCGGCTTTAGAAGCGAGTGTAACCTGAATCAAGTTGTTTTTTTCATTCCTGGCATCAAGTCGAATAATCACTGACTTCGGCATTGAAGAGACAGAAATAATGCGGATTTAGAAGGGAGTTTAACCTGAATCAAGTGGTTTGTTTCCTGCCGGGCATCAAGTTGAATAATCACTGATTTCGGCATTGAAGAGACAGAAATGTTGCGGATTTAGAAGCGAGTGTAACCTGAATCAAGTGGTTTGTTTATTGCAGGGCATCAAGTCGAAAATCACTGACTTCGGCATTGAAGAGACAGAAATGTTGCGGCTTTAGAAGAGAGTGTAACCTGAATCAAGTGGTTTGTTTCATGCCGGGCATCAAGTCGAATAATCATTGAATTCGTCAGTGAAGAGACAGAAATTTTGCCGCTTTAGAAGCGAGTGTAACCTAAATCAAGTGGTTTGTTTCATGCCGGGCATCAAGTCGAAAAATCACTGACGTCGGCATTGAAGAGACAGAAATGATGCAACTTTAGAAGCGAGTGTAACTTGAATCAAGTGGTTTGTTTCATGCCGGGCATCAAGTTGAAAAATCGCCGACTTCCACATTGAAGAGACAGAAATGATGCGGCTTTAGAAGCGAATGTAACCTGAATCAAGTGGTTTGTCTCCTGCCGGGCATCAAGTTGATAAATCACTGACGTCGGCATTGAAGAGACAGAAATGATGCGCCTTTAGAAGCGAGTGTAACCTGAATCAGGTGGTTTGTTTCATGCCGGGCATTAAGTCAAAAAATCACTGACGTCGGCATTGAAGAGACAGAAATGATGCGGCTTTAGAAGCGAGTGTAACCTGAAGCAAGTTGTTTGTTTCATTCCTGGCATCAAGTCGAAAAATCTCTGACTTCGGCATTGAAAAGACAGAAATGATGCGCCTTTAGAAGCGAGTGTAACCTGAATCAGGTGGTTTGTTTCATTCCTGGCATCAAGTCGAAAAATCACTGACTTCGGCATTGAAGAGACAGAAATGATGCGGCTTTAGATGCGAGTGTAACCTGAATCAAGTGGTTTGTTTCATGCCGGGCATCAAGTCGAAAATCACTTTAGTCATTGAAGTGAAGGAATGATGAGGCTTTAGAAGCAAGTCTAACCTGAATCATGGGGTTTGTTTTCATGCCGGTCATCACGTAGAAAAAAAACCGACATCAGAATTGAAGAGACAGAAATGATGCGGCTTAAGAATCGAGTGTAACCTGAATCGAGCGGTTTGTTTTCATGCAGGCCATCAACTCGAAAAATCACTGACGTCGTCATTGAAGAGACAAATAATGCTGCTTTAGAAGCCAGTGTAAACCGAATCGAGTGGTTTGTTTTCATGCCGGCCATCACGTAGAAAAATCACTGACGTCGGCATTGAAGAGACAGAAATGATCCGGCTTTAGAAGCGAGTGTAACCTGAATCGAGTTGTTTGTTTTCATGCCGGCCATCAAGTCGAAAAATCACAGAATTCGGCATTGAAGAGAGAAATGATGCAGCTTTAGAAGCGTGTGTAACCTGAATCAAGTGGTTTGTTTTCATGCCGGGCATCAAGTCGAAAATCACTTTCGGCATTGAAGAGACAGAAATGATGCGGCTTTAGAAGCGAGTGTAACCTGAATCGAGTTGTTTGTTTTCATGCCGGCCATCAAGTCGAAAAATCACATAATTCGGCATTGAAGAGAGAAATGATGCGACTTTAGAAGCGAGTGTAACCTGAATCGAGTTGTTTGTTTTCATGCCGGCCATCAAGTCGAAAAATCACAGAATCGGCATTGAAGAGAGTAATGATGCGGCTTTAGAAGCGAGTGTAACCTGAATCAAGTGGTTTGTTTTCATGCCGGGCATCAAGTCGAAAATCACTTTCGGCATTGAAGAGACAGAAATGATGCGGCTTTAGAAGCGAGTGTAACCTGAATCGAGTTGTTTGTTTTCATGCCGGCCATCAAGTCGAAAAATCACAGAATTCGGCATTGAAGAGAGAAATGATGCGGCTTTAGAAGCGAGTGTAACCTGAATCGAGTGGTTTGTTTTCATGCCGGGCATCAAGTCGAAAATCACTTTCGGCATTGAAGAGACAGAAATGATGCGGCTTTAGAAGCGCGAAGTAACCTGAATCAAGTGGTTTGTTTCATGCCGGGCATCAAGTCGAAAATCACTGACGTCGGCATTGAAGAGACAGAAATCATGCGGCTTTAGAAGCGAGTGTAACCTGAATCGAGTTGTTTGTTTTCATGCCGGCCATCAAGTCGAAAAATCACAGAATTCGGCATTGAAGAGAGAAATGATGCGTCCTTTAGAAGCGAGTGTAACCTGAATCGAGTGGTTTGTTTTCATGCCGGGCATCAAGTCGAAAATCACTTTCGGCATTGAAGAGACAGAAATGATGCGGCTTTAGAAGCGCGAAGTAACCTGAATCAAGTGGTTTGTTTCATGCCGGGCATCAAGTCGAAAATCACTGACGTCGGCATTGAAGAGACAGAAATGATGCGGCTTTAGAAGCGAGTGTAACCTGAATCGAGTTGTTTGTTTTCATGCCGGCCATCAAGTCGAAATATCACAGAATTCGGCATTGAAGAGAGAAATGATGCGGCTTTAGAAGCGAGTGTAACCTGAATCAAGTGGTTTGTTTTCATGCCGGGCATCAAGTCGAAAATCACTTTCGGCATTGATGAGACAGAAATGATGCGGCTTTAGAAGCGAGTGTAACCTGAATCCAGTTGTTTGTTTTCATACCGGCCATCAAGTCGAAAAATCACAGAATTCGGCATTGAAGAGAGAAATGATGCGGCTTTAGAAGCGAGTGTAACCTGAATCGAGTGGTTTGTTTTCATGCCGGGCATGAAGTCGAAAATCACTTTCGGCATTGAAGAGACAGAAATGATGCGGCTTTAGCAGCGCGAAGTAACCTGAATCAAGTGGTTTGTTTCATGCCGGGCATCAAGTCGAAAATCACTGACGTCGGCATTGAAGAGACAGAAATGATGCGACTTTAGAAGCGAGTGTAACCTGAATCAAGTGCTTTGTTTCATGCCGGGCATCAAGTTGAATAATCACTGACTTCGGCATTGAAGAGACAGAAATATTGCGGATTTAGAAGCGAGTGTAACATGAATCAAGTGGTTTGTTTCATGCCGGGCATCAAGTCGAAAATCATTGACTTCGGCATTGAAGAGACAGAAATGTTGCCGCTTTAGAAGCGAGTGTAACCTGAATCAATTGGTTTCTTTCATGCCGGGCATCAAGTTGAATAATCACTGACTTCGGCATTGAAGTGACAGAAATGTTGCGGATTTAGAAGCGAGTGTAACCTGAATCAAGTGGTTTGTTTCATGCAGGGCATCAAGTCGAAAATCACTGACTTCGGCATTGAGGAGACAGAAATGTTGCGGCTTTAGAAGAGAGTGTAATCTGAATCAAGTGGTTTGTTTCATGCCGGGCATCAAGTCGAATAATCATTGAATTCGTCAGTGAAGAGACAGAAATTTTGCCGCTTTAGAAGCGAGTGTAACCTAAATCAAGTGGTTTGTTTCATGCCGGGCATCAAGTCGAAAAATCACTGACGTCGGCATTGAAGAGACAGAAATTATGCGACTTTAGAAGCGAGTGTAACCTGAATCAAGTGGTTTGTTTCATGCCGGGCATCAAGTTGAAAAATCACCGACTTCGTCATTGAAGAGACAGAAATGATGCGGCTTTAGAAGCGAGTGTAACCTGAATCAAGTGGTTTGTCTCCTGCCGGGCATCAAGTTGATAAATCACTGACGTCGGCATTGAAGAGACAGAAATGATGCGCCTTTAGAAGCGAGTGTAACCTGAATCAGGTGGTTTGTTTCATGCCGGGCATTAAGTCGAAAAATCACTGACGTCGGCATTGAAGAGACAGAAATGATGCGGCTTTAGAAGCGAGTGTAACCTGAATCGAGTTGTTTGTTTTCATGCCGGCCATCAAGTCGAAAAATCACAGAATTCGCCATTGAAGAGAGAAATGATGCGGCTTTAGAAGCGAGTGTAACCTGAATCAAGTGGTTTGTTTCATGCCGGGCATCAAGTCGAAAAATCACTTTCGGCATTGAAGAGACAGAAATGATGCGGCTTTAGAAGCGAGTGTAACCTGAATCAAGTGGTTTGTTTCATGCCGGGCATCAAGTCGAAAAATCACTGACGTCGGCATTGAAGAGACAGAAATGATGCGACTTTAGAAGCGAGTGCAACCTGAATCATGTGCTTTGTTTCATGCCGGGTATCAAGTCGAAAAATAGATGACGTCGGCATGGAAGAGACAGAAATGATATGGCTTTAGAAGTGAGTGTAACCTGAATCAACTGGTTTGTTTCATTCCTGGCATCAAGTCGAAAAATCACTGACTTCGGTATTGAAGAGACAGAAATGATGCGGCTTTAGAAGCGAGTTTAACCTGAATCAAGTGGTTTGTTTCCTGCCGGGCATCAAGTTGAATAAACACTGACTTCGGCATTGAAGAGACAGAAATGTTGCGGCTTTAGAAGCGAGTGTAACCTGAATCAAGTGGTTTGTTTCATGCCGGGCATCAAGTTGATAAATCACTGACGTCGGCATTGAAGAGACAGAAATGATGCGCCTTTAGAAGCGAGTGTAACCTGAATCAGGTGGTTTGTTTCATGCCGGGCATTAAGTCGAAAAATCACTGACGTCGGCATTGAAGAGACAGAAATGATGCGGCTTTAGAAGCGAGTGTAACCTGAAGCAAGTGGTTTGTTTCATTCCTGGCATCAAGTCGAAAAATCACTGACATCGGCATTGAAGAGACAGAAATGATGCGCCTTTAGAAGCGAGTGTAACCTGAATCAGGTGGTTTGTTTCATGCCGGGCATTAAGTCGAAAAATCACTGACGTCGGCATTGAAGAGACAGAAATGATGCGGCTTTAGAAGCGAGTGTAACCTGAATCGAGTTGTTTGTTTTCATGCCGGCCATCAAGTCGAAAAATCACAGAATTCGCCATTGAAGAGAGAAATGATGCGGCTTTAGAAGCGAGTGTAACCTGAATCAAGTGGTTTGTTTCATGCCGGGCATCAAGTCGAAAAATCACTTTCGGCATTGAAGAGACAGAAATGATGCGGCTTTAGAAGCGAATGTAACCTGAATCAAGTGGTTTGTTTCATGCCGGGCATCAAGTCGAAAAATCACTGACGTCGGCATTGAAGAGACAGAAATGATATGGCTTTAGAAGTGAGTGTAACCTGAATCAACTGGTTTGTTTCATTCCTGGCATCAAGTCGAAAAATCACTGACTTCGGTATTGAAGAGACAGAAATGATGCGGCTTTAGAAGCGACTTTAACCTGAATCAAGTGGTTTGTTTCCTGCCGGGCATCAAGTTGAATAAACACTGACTTCGGCATTGAAGAGACAGAAATGTTGCGGCTTTAGAAGCGAGTGTAACCTGAATCAAGTGGTTTGTTTCATGCCGGGCATCAAGTCGAAAATCACTGACTTCGGCATTGAAGAGACAGAAATGTTGCGTCTTTAGAAGCGAGTGTAACCTGAATCAAGTGGTTTGTTTCATGCCGGGCATCAAGTCGAATAATCACTGAATTCGTCAGTGAAGAGACAGACATTTTGCGGCTTTAGAAGCGAGTGTAACCTGAATCAAGTGTTTTGTTTCATGCCGGGCATCAAGTTTAAAAATCACCGACTTCGTCATTGAAGAGACAGAAATGATGCGGCTTTAGAAGCGAGTGTAACCTGAATCAAGTGGTTTGTTTCCTGCCGGGCATCAAGTCAAAAAATCACTGATGTCGGCATTGAAGAGACAGTAATGATGCGGCTTTAGAAGCGAGTGTAACATGAATCAAGTGGTTTGTTTCATGCCGGGCATCAAGTCAAAAAATCACTGACGTCGGCATTGAAGAGACAGTAATGATGCGGCTTTAGAAGCGAGTGTAACATGAATCAAGTGGTTTGTTTCATGCCGGGCATCAAGTCAAATAATCACTGACGTCGGCATTGAAGAGACAGAAATGATTCGGCTTTAGAAGCGAGTGTAACATGAATCAAGTGGTTTGTTTCATGCCGGGCATCAAGTCGAAAAATCACTGACGTCGGCATTGAAGAGACAGAAATGATGCGGCTTTAGAAGCGAGTGTAACCTGAATCAAGTTGTTTGTTTCATTCCTGGCATCAAGTCGAAAAATCACTGACTTCGGCATTGAAGAGACAGAAATGATGCGGCTTTAGAAGCGAGTGTAACCGGAATCAAGTGGTTTGTTTCATGCCGGGCATCAAGTCGAAAATCACTTTCGGCATTGAAGAGACAGAAATGATGCGGCTTTAGAAGCGAGTGTAACCTAAATCAAGTGGTTTGTTTCATGCCGGGCATCAAATCGAAAAATCACTGACGTCGGCATTGAAGAGACAGAAATGATGCGGCTTTAGAAGCGAGTGTAACATGAATCGAGTATTTTGTTTTCATGTCGGCCATCAAGGCGGAAAATCACTTACTTCGGCATTGAAGAGACAGAAATGATGCGGCTTTAGAAGCGAGTGTAACCCGAATCGAGTGGTTTCTTTATATGCCGGCCATCAAGTCGAAAATCCACTGACGTAGGCATTGAAGAGACAGAAATGATGCGGCTTTAGAAGCAAGTGTAACATTAATTTAATGGTTTGTTTTCATGCTGGCCATCACGTAGAAAAATCACCGAGATCAGCATTGAAGAGACAGAAATGATGCGGCTCTAGAAGCAAGAGTAACTTGAATCATGTGGTTTGTTTTCATGCCGGCCATCACGTAGAAAAAACACCGACATCAGAATTGAAGAGACAGAAATGATGCGGATTTAGAAGCGAGTGTAACCAGAATCGAGCGGTTTATTTTCATGTCGGCCATCAATTCGAAAAATCATTGACGTCGGCATTGAAGAGACAAATGATGCGGCTTTAGAAGCGCGTGTAACCTGAATCAAGTGGTTTGTTTCCTGCCGGGCATCAAGTTGATAAATCACTGACGTCGGCATTGAAGAGACAGAAATTATGCGGCTTTAGAAGCGAGTGTAACATGAATCAAGTGGTTTGTTTCATGCCGGGCATCAAGTCAAAAATCACTGACATCGGCATTGAAGAGACAGAAATGTTGCGGATTTAGAAGCGAGTGTAACCTGAATCAAGTGGTTTGTTTCATACCGGGCATCAAATCGAAAAATCACTGACGTCGGCATTGAACAGACAGTAATGATGCGGCTTTAGAAGCGAGTGTAACCTGAATCAAGTGCTTTGTTTCATGCAGGGCATCAAGTTGAAAAATCACCGACTTCGTCATTGAAGAGACAGAAATGATGCGGCTTTAGAAGCGAGTGTAACCTGAATCAAGTGCTTTGTTTCATGCAGGGCATCAAGTTGAAAAATCACCGACTTCGTCATTGAAGAGACAGAAATGATGCGGCTTTAGAAGCGAGTGTAACCTGAATCAAGTGGTTTGGTTTCTATCCGGACATAGTCGAAAAATCACTGACGTTGGCATTGAAGAGACAGAAATGATCCGGTTTTAGAAGCGAGTGTAACATGAATCGAGTGGTTTGTTTTCATTCCGGCCATCAAGTAGAAAAATCTCTGACGTCGGCATTGACGGAACAGAATCGATGTAGCATCATAAGCGAATATATACCGGATCAATGTTCCTTTTTCACGCCGGTCATTATGACGACATTCACGATAGCGTCCTTCAACAAATTTTTGGTATTTTCCAGACACCGGTTGCCGATATCGTCCAGCGGTTTCAAATCGAGAAACCTTGGCGGCTCGATCAGGGCTGGTTATCCATTTTTCCATATTTCCAAATTCATTGTTTTATGTAATCGGTAAATTTACCAAAGTTCATATTATTCATATTTCGATTTATTTCTTCCCAAGTCCTTTCGAATGAGGCCGGAATTAACTAAAAACTCTTAAATAAACATACAGAAAATACTATCTTTAAAAACACATGTAGAAGCTTTCGAGTGTACTTGGGGATAAAATAAAAATTAAATATGAATGTTGGTAAATTTGCTGATTATATAAAATAACTATTTCGGAAATTTTAAAAAGATATTAAAAAGTTGGATAGTCCGAGCCGGTCTATATTATTCACCCAAAACTGACACACATGTATATGCAATTAAATAATTCACCCTCAACGGAATGCACCGGACGGCCGTTTTGTACTATATTTGGGACACATCAGCAGTGAACATCTACTACCGAGAATTGAAACCCGGTCAGTTACGTCATTAGGCAAACGCCATACCAACTGTACAAAGGGGCCTCGGTGACGAAGAGGTAGCGTATTACATTTGATATAGAGGAACTCATCCGAGTTTCCCTTACCCATAGGACTGTAACCCCACGAGCCACGACTACTATCCCCAGGCAGCTCCATTCAGATCATTAGAAGCCGGTTCAAGCAAGGATATACAAGTGCTAGAATTTAGGAAGAGGATTTGAGTTAATTATAATTAAGTAATTCATCGAGTCTAGAAGAAACCTCAACAGAATGCAGAAAGCACTGGGTATATATATATATATATATATATATATATATATATATATATATATATATATATAGATAGATAGATAGATAGATAGTGAGTTTGTGACCCTGGGTTTCACGCTATTTGCGATCGTGAGACTCTGACGATCGCTAATAGCGTGAAACCCAGGATCTAACTCACATCAATCCAACTAAATATGTTAGCGCTATCTCTGATATTGAGCGCTTTCTAATAAGTACCGCGCATATATAATATATAAATATTATATAGAAAAATGTGCATATATATATATATATATATATATATATATATATATATATATGTGTGTGTGTGTGTGTGTGTGTGTGTGTGTGTGTGTGTGTGTGTGTGTGTAAATCTTGATTGTGATAAATCAATTATATCTATCGGACATAATGTCAAACGCTTTAGTTGACGCCTCACGCCTCACTTCTGAGAGCAAAGTGCAATAAAAAAAACTATTTCCAAAAACATTTAAGAAAAATTCTAGTCGACATAATAGAATTCTATATAAATCAAATTGCCGAAAATATCTTGCTATAAAAGAGGGCCCCGTATAAACATCTCTATTCTACTATCAACCTTGTTTGTTTAACAATGGTAGTAGCGTGTTGATTTTTCTGTTTTTTAATAGAAAGACGCTTACTCGAATTCCACCCGCGCTCAACCCGCGCTCAACCCGCGCTCAACCCGCGAAGGCTCGGAATAAACGCCTCTATTAGTATTCAAAACCACACAAATAATACATCTCACAGTCAAAACATGAAGAGAAACTACCAACACCAAGAACCCCTCTAAAATGGCTAAGGAAGTTGCCAAAAGCGTTTGGAACATGGACAGTTTTTTACTACCCCATGTCCACCAAACGGAAAAATGCAAGAACGCTGGAAAAACTAAGAAAAAAGTAATAAAAATTTTTCGTTTCTGTCATATTTAACGACAGATGTTTAAAAGAATGATTGTTGCCCAAATATATATATATATATATATATATATATATATATATATATATATATATATATATATATATATAGTTATCCACAGAAAGACTGTTTCGGAGCTCATCAGTGTACCTAGATATCCGATTGCCTCAAGACGTGATCGAAAACCGACTAATTTGGTATGAGTCGTAGAATCTACCCCTAAAACATTGACGCAAGTCATGGATGAAGGTGAATTTAAACGTATTTATTTTTAGATTAACAGGTCAGTGACGGGGAGAACTTGATTCGTTTTATCGCAGAGTCTTGCATTAGCAGCAGTAATAGACACTTTTCCTCCCCGAGAGGTCAACCGAAATATTTTTTTCAGCAGCATGTATTTATTATCATCCACAGGCAGACTGTTTCGCTGTTTCACATCTCATCGGTGTGGCTAAGGTGTATTTAGGCAGCAAGCATTATTTCAAATATATATATATATATATATATATATATATATATATATATATATATATATATATATAATTAATAAATAGACATTATAAATTGACCTAAAACAATCACAGAAGCGAAAAAAGTGTTAAGCCGATATTATTAATTATAAAGTAAGTGTCTGTTTCATAGCACGGGAACTGTTTGCTGCTATGCCGGTACTCATCACGGTGAACGCAAAACTTAAAAATTTTGGTTTGTCAAACTCTCAAGCATTTTCACGGTCAAAAAATTGCAATTGCAACACCTAAAGTAACGTTTCTTCATATCCAAGAAAGAGGGCCTGAAAAATTTGATACTCCCAAGTGAGATTGAAGATGAGATAGAGAAAAATTTGAGCCCTACACGGATACGACATATATAAAAAAGACAAGCGCTCAACAAGTCAGATAAACTTTCAAGCTGCTAGTGATACACTTTTTAAATAAGTATTATACCCACTATGGGACGAAAAACAGTATTATACCCACTATGGGACGAAAAACAGACACCGAAGAGAAAGAAAGATTGTTCAAATGAGAACAAGTTATTATACAAGGAAAAAAAGAAGGTATTCACTAGAAAAAAAAAACCCCAGATATTTTCCATTAGGATTAGTAAAAAAAAAAGTGTTCAACTTTCAAAAGTAGAAGTTTATTCGATAATACCGCTCGCAACATCGAGTACGATCATGATCAACTTTATAAATGACTGTATGCTCGGATCATGTAGCTCCTGGCTGTGCTGTTCATAACATGCATAATATCAACCTTCAACGGGCCCTTGTTACTATCAAACCGCTGGTCGTTCGTTCTCTTGACGAAACACCAGATGCAGTACACATGGGACTTCCATCAGATGAGATAGGAGACCGTTTGGTGGCTGGGGTTATAAGATCGTGAAACTTTTCTTCCAGCGACTGGTAGAAAAAAAGAAAAATTGAGCCTCCATGGAGCAGGATCCTGCTGGGCCACGTAAGGCCTCTCCCGGATCACCTGCACAATCCGGAGCTTGAAGGAGATACACTTGAGATGAAGTCGAGCAGTGTAGGTTTTATTCCTCATGAACTCCACATCAAGACCGTTACTCCGTAGTGTCACACCTTGTACCTCCCAGTATATATATATATATATATATATATATATATATATATATATATATATGTATTATGCAATGTTACATTAGAACATGCACATACCCACTACAAAACTGTACATCTTGTTTCAACATTAAAAAAACTTTTTTAACGTTTCATCAGGTGGGCAGTCACGATCCGACTGAAATATTTCATTCAGAAATGCAGTTATCGAAGCATAACTTCCACTTCCGTCAAAGGAAAGTTTTCTATGAAAGGTATAAAAGAATTTACATGTGGAGAAAGACCTTTTATGGGAAACTTTCCAGTGACGGAAGTGGAAGGTTTTATGGTAAATAATAATAATAATAATAATAATAATAATAATAATAGCAATACTATTACTACTACTACTACTAATAATAATAATAATGATAATAATTAAAAATATTTTTTGATCGCGGCACAGAAACTTCAATGTTTCAGAACTAAAATTATTGTTTCATTTTCAAGCGATATTCAATAACTTCAGAAAAAAAAATGATTTACTTTTAAAAACGAAGTAGTGTTATCTTGAAGAGTTTAACTAGGAGTGGGAATAAGTTTTCCAAATTTTTTTTATGGGTGTTGTCTTATTTGACGAATCCAAAGACAGATCTAAGTTAAGGTAGAAAAGTGAAAAAATGTAGGTTAGAATTTAGGTGTGGGTATGTAATTCATGCTTGTCGAGATGAGCTGTCTTACATTAGACATGTTACCTTTGCTTCCAGTTAAGAACATAATCATAAGATATATTGGAATAATACAGAGAGGTATATGTGTCGAACAATAGGTTAATTTTGGCATTTTATTTTTTATATTTTTTTTTCTTATATACTTTAGGACTGTCATAAAGGGCCCTCTAGGATGATTAAATCATATTATAATATTATGGTCTACTTTGTATCGAGAATTTTTGGAAAAAGATAAATACTAAAGAAATGTAGATTATTAATCTGACTGTTCTTTTTCTTTATATATATATATATATATATATATATATATATATATATATATATATATATATACATAGATAGATAAATAGATAGATAGATAATATTAGTGGTAAATATACACATACATATGCAAAATATATAAATATATATACATACACATACATATATATTTGTATAAAAAATTCCAAGAGGATAGAATCCAGGTATAACTCAATGTCCAGGACAGAGTAAGGATATAATAAAAAGGCTTAAACACTAATATTCCATGGTCATAATTAAATCTCCCGTTGAAGCCTGAAGAGCGGGAGAGAAACCGGTTGCTTCGCCTGTTTTTAATATGTCTAGTAATATTAAACTTCACACTTTTATTTCTGTGATTAAATTTTGTATCTACAAAAATATCTTCAAATATATATATATATATATATATATATATATATATGTATATATATATATATATATATATATATATAGCCACCGATATCGTCAGTCAATATAGGCGATAGGGAGTGTGGGACATTCCATTACAACAAAATGGAATACGCTAGATGTATAAACTTTTCGTGTTTGCTCTTTGAACTTATGTCGGATTCCGATCCATATTTGTATATTTGGGCAGCAACCTTTCTTTTAAGCATGTTTCGTTGGATATGGCAGACGGAAAATTAATAAATTTTCAATGTATTTTTCCAGCATTCTTACATGTTTCCGTTTGGCGAGATTAAGGAAGTGCAAAAATTGCCCGTATTGTCCGCTGTCCCAAGCACTTTGGACCACTTCATTAGCCATTTTCACGAGGGTTTGTATTTGGGTACTTCTAATTTCTTTTCTTGACTGTATAAGACGGGTTCTTGTATCGTTTTGAAAAGTAGGAGGAGGATTTGTTCCGTGCTTCGCTTGTTGGGCGCGGCTGGAATTCTTCCTATATTTAAAAAAAAAAAAAAACTTTCAACACCACATTGTCACTGTTGAATAATGTGAGATTGGTAGTTGGTGCGAAATGTTTTATATACAGGGCCTCTCTTACAGCGAGGTACTTCTGGTGTTTTTATTTATATAGAATTGTTGTTTTCGACAAGAGTGAAGGGATCTTATAAATCGTCGGTGGAGAGATGTTTTTCAAACACGGAAAAGAATTTACAAAATTTTCCACAGAAGGTAGCGACGCAGATTGAGAAGAAATGACTAAGCATAAACTATAAGAATACAGAATGCATGGTCATTAGTAGGAGGATGAGCCTGAAATGCGATTTGAAGATCGGGAACACTAGAATCAAGCAGGCCCGGAAGTTTAAATATCTGGGAAGCGTATTGACAGAAGACGATAAGTGCGACACAGATCCGTAGAGGTATTGGGATGGTCAAGGACATATTCCAAACGCAGAGTATTACGAGACAGGAGAATTTCTTTGGTAACAGAAAAAAATACTGAGCTGTTACGTGACATCTGTTCTTCTTTACTGCAGCGAATGTTGGACGATTTTCTCAAAGATGAAGAAGAGACTCAAGGCGACGGAGATATGGTTCTACAGAAGGATGCTATGGATAAGATGAACCGAGCGTGTGAGCAACGATGGGGTCGTAAAGAGGCTTCAAACAAGGAGGAGTCTCATACTTAATACCAGGAAGAGGCAGCTGAAGTTTCAGGGACACATAATGAGGAAGGAATGCCTGGAGAATCTGATACTCACCGGTCGAATATAGGGAACGAGAGACAAGGGAAAACAACGCGTGACATACCTGGTGGGCTTAAGCAAGTGCATGGCAGAACGTGGTCTGGGGGGAAGAAGAAGAGGGAAGGAATTCTGGCACATAAAAAATAAAGAAAAGATAAGTGACATGTGAGACGTCTATCCAAGGAGGTGGTAGTATATCCAATAAAGGTAACTTTATACAGTACATTGCTCGTCGCTAGTTTAGATTTGATGGCCTTATTTTGATTAGTGACAAGGTTTGCGGTTTCCCATTTTCTGTTATATATTATAAGTTTTACAAGTTTTACGGAATTTGTGTCGGACACGTGGTGTTTAATGATACTTAGTATACACCGTATATTTCCGCGTATAAAGCGACTTTTAGATAAGATGTGGTCAAAACATATAGCACATTTTCATGAATTTATCTCATACCTGTTGTATAAGTCGACTGCTTATTATGTGAAGATGATGTTCTTGGAAATATTGTTAGTTCTTAGAATTTCAGAATAAACTAAATAACAAAACTGATTCTATATCACGTTTCACCTACAAACGTCTCCTAAAAGGGAAACCATTGTTTTTTTTTTCGTTTCATCACGTGATCTCTTGCGAATACTCATTATTATTATTCTTTCCTTATATCTAAACAGTTACAAACAGCCTGGTGTACTAATGGCCATTTACTTATACTTCATCAACAATCACAAAATACCGTTAATGACACTACGATAAAAGTATATTCCATTGCTGTGAACGTTATTATAACTCGATGTTTACATTTTCTCAGCTGGATACAAGTTGATTTTATTCATATGGAATTATTCTTCGAATAAGCAATTTATTATGAAGTTATGCCAGTAATATATAAAGTAGAAATTGTCTTAGTACTTTTATTATCCGTTTATTTGATAATATGAATCATTTCATCTTTGTTATTGGTTAGCGCACCGAAGCCGAGATTAGCCTACCGACAAATATCACTCAGAATTGAAGGTTTCTTTTTGAGAATTGTGGTATAAGACGATCCGCCAGTTTTTAAGAGTGATCTTTTAGATTTAAAGGTTATCACACACACACAGAAACACAGAAACACACACACACACACACACACACACACACACAGACATACATAAACTTTCTGCCATGTGTGAGTATAAATTAATTCTACCAGAGACGCATCCAAACCATCTCTCTCCCTCTCTCTCTCTCTCTCTCTCTCTCTCTCTCTCTCTCTCTATATATATATATATATATATATATATATATATATATATGTATGTATATAGGTTTATGTACTTATTTTATTTATCTATTGTTTGGTCCCCCCCACACTCTGTGCGACTAATTTAACTTTGATACTTGTTCTAACCATTGTAACCTAACTTATAACAGTTTGTTTTGTGTAGTTGAAAATCCTCCCCCCACCTGAAAAGAAGGGAAAAATGTCTCTTCACCAGCCGTTAGTATGTCTTCAGTATTCTTACGGTCCAGTGGCCTTGCCCTTTGTTTCTTAAAATGCAGTAACATGTCAAACTCACTGGTGACCATCAGAATGCATGCGGACTGCAATTACCACCCACAGCCACAAGTAAGCTAGCATTTATGCCATATTCACAAAAAGGTGGATAATCCTATTTTTTCTTTTCTCTCTTTAGAATAAAACAATGGGACTTATACTAAGTTAAAACTTAGTCTTATGTAAGGATTAAATATTAATAAGTCCCATCCTATCGCCCCGGACACACACCTAATGTCAGCCTGGTACTATCAAATACTTCCCCGCCCTTATCCCTCTGTTTTGTCTTTTGTCACTGTTATATGTGTTATATGTAATAGGAGTAGGTAGACCCTCCTACCGCCCGGTCAATACTTCTCCTTCCCCTGGACAAGAGCAGAGGCTCACACCTTGTTTCCTGTCTAAGAAGGTGTTCCCGGTACTCTCTTTTTCTCTCTCTCTCTCCCTCTCTCTCTCTCTCTGGCCTCCGTACTTGTGCTGATGTGTTTCTCCCGTGACGTGTGCAGTCTGTGGCATTGCCTCTTCATCTTGAGGGTACATGGTTGACAGTTCACTGGTTGCTGTTTCCGACTGGTAGTTAGGAGCCCTAACTCTTGCGTAGCGTCTTGAGCGGCCGCTCTGATCATCAGTTGTATAATACCGGGGTGCTTGTAGTGCCAAGACGCGCATGGAACGGTGTCCCTGCTGTCACCTCCGGTGGGCAACTCTGAGGCCATATTATGATGCAGGCTGTGCCAACTCCTCTCTGCTCATATTGCGGTCGATAACCATCTGCTTCTCTTACTTCAGGCCTTCTCATCCTCCAACATTTACTCCACATGAAGACTCAAATGAACCAAAAAAGTAAACCTAAACCAGCCCCTCAAAAATCACCTAAACCCTTCAACATTTCGTTCAGCAACATCCGTGGCATTAGAACAAATTTATGCAATATGGAATCTTTCCTCACTGCAAACAGCCCGGATATAATGGCCCTGTGCGAGACAAACCTTGTCTCATGAATTCCCTCCTCTGATCTCTCGATCCCCGGCTACCTTCCTATCCTCAGGAAAGACTCTCTAACCCACATGCGCGGCCTTGGTGTCTACGTCAAGGATCATCTCCCCCTGGCCAGAGAGCTGTCTCTCGAATCGCCAGACCATTTGTACATGTGTCTTCGACTATCTCTCCTCAATGCCGTAAGCTATCTCTTCTTCCTCTATCGCTCTCCATCCTCTCAAGACTGCGGGATACTCGATCTGACAGCATAGACAAGGCCCTCTCTCTCCACCCGTTTGCTCACATATTCGTGTTTGGTGACTTTAACGCCCATCATACCAAGTGGCTCGAGAATGCTACTACTGACCCGGCTGGCATTCAAACACTTAACTTCTCAATTTCTCAATCCCTCACGCAGATAGTCAACTTCCCCACGCGTTTTGTCCCCAACCTGGCAGATAAGACCTCCCTTCTCGATCTGTGTTTTACCTCCATCCCCGAATCCTGTAGCGCCACACAGCTCTGCCCTCTTGGTAACTCCGATCATGCCGTGGTATCTGTTAACATTTCCTTCAACTCAACACCCCGAAAAGAACCTCCCATTACTAGAACTTCGTTCTACTACCAACGATCGGATTGGGACTCGTTCCGTGACTTCCTCCGCGATGTCCCCTGGGATGTTGTCTTTACACTCCGTCCATGAATGTGCTTCTGAGGTCTCATTCTGGGTTAAAGCTGGAATCGACGCTTTCATCCCATCAAGGAAATTTAAGGTCAAGTCGCACTCCTCCCCTTGGTTCTCCGCTGCTTGCTCAGCCGCCATTGCCCATAGAAACCACTTCTTTCACATATTTCGTAGCGACATGTCGGACTGCAATAGACGTCTCTTTGCCTCCGCCCGTAGCGAGTGTAAGCGTGTCCTCAACGAAGCTAAGGCAATATTTGCTGCTCGGATGAGGGAGCGTATTGCATCTCGCAAATTTGCTCCAAAGATAATTGGCGGCTCTGAAAGTGTCCTGAACAATAGAAAACCCTCCATACCTCCTTTATTCAACCAGTTCGAGGTCTTGACCTGAATGACTTGCTCGGAAGTTCTCATATAATTCGACGCTCGACTCCACCGGTGTACCCATACCAGACTTCCCTCTAAGGACTGAGGCCCTATTGAGCGGCTTACGCATAACCCCGTCATCAGTACTGGGTATTATCTCCAAATTAGACCCCCACAAGGCTAGTGGTGGAGATGGCATACCAGCCATTGTCTTGAAGAAATGCGCGCCTGAGCTAGCACCCGCCCTCTCTAAACTGTATAATTACTGCCTCTTGTTTTTCCTCATCCATTGTTCCTGTCTTTAAGAACTCTGGAGACCCCTCTGACCACTCTAATTACCGTCCTATTAGTCTCCTACCCCTCTTCGGCAAAGTCTTCGAAGCCCTAATCAACGCAGAAGTGGTTAACCACCTTAACGCACACGACCTTCTCTGAGACAAGCAATATGGTTTCTATATGGTTCTACAGCTGACGTGCTTACGGCCATCACTGAAACCGTCTACCAAGCGCTTCAAAATAACGGTGAGGCTCGTACCGTGGCCCTAGACATCTCCAAAGCGTTTGATAGGGTTTGGCATGCCGGCCTTCTTCGTAAGCTCCAGGGTTACGGTATTACTGGTCGACTGTTTGATCTAATACAATCATTCCTGTCAAACCGAGAATTGAAGGTCGTTCTCAACGGTTTCTCCTCCAGTTCCTATCCCACGAACGCAGGTGTTCCCCAAGGCTCCATCCTTGGCCCCACACTTTTCCTTATTTTCATCAACGACCTTCCTGCCGACATAGATTCCCAAGTTGGCATCTACGCGGACGACACTACAATTTACTCTTCCCTCAAAAACAAATCTAGTGTCGCTGTCAAAACTAACCTGGCCGTGCGTCTTGAATAGGACCTCCAATCGGTTGTTAACTGGGGCAACAATTGGATGGTCAAATTTAACGCCTCAAAAACTAAACTACTCTCCATTAACCACCATAGAGATCCTTACCTGCCCCCCATTAGAATGTCTGATAGTCAACTTCTTGAGAGCAACTCCCTGCATCTGCTCGGTCTCACGTTGACTGCTGACCTGAGATGGAACAAATACATTGAGTCAATTGCATCGTCCACCGCGAGGAAAGTTGGCTCTCTGTGCCACGCCAGGAAATTTTTCTCCCCTGAATCGATACTTCAAATATACAAAACGACCATTCGCCCTTGCATGGAGTATTGCTGCCGTATATGGTCTGGGGCACCTTCTGTTTACCTCGGAGTTCTTGACAAGATCCAGAGACGGATATATAATGTGATTGGCCCTGATCTGGCGTCTCGCCTGCAGCCACTATCTCACAGACGCGTCGTCGCCTCTCTCTGTCTCTTCTACAAATACTTTCATGGTAATTGCTCCGATGAGCTGCTTTCACTGGTTCCCAGTCTCCATGAATTCAAGCGCCCCACGAGGCTGGCATCCCGCTCTCACCCTTATACTGTAGGAAATTTAAAATGTAGCCATCTCTTCTACTCCAATACCTCGCACCTCTCGCCTGTGGAACACCCTTCCCACTTACTGTTTCCCTGATAGCTATAATCTCCAACTATTCAAATGTAATGTCAATCGACATCTCCAGTTACCTTGATCTACACACTATCCTTCCCTTCATCTTTTCTTCTATCACTCCTATCTGCTCTTGCTCCAAATCTTCTGCAACCCCCCTGCAACCTAGTGGCTTCATGCCTTGCTCGGGGCGCAATGCTTAAAATATATATATATATATATATATATATATATATATATATATATATAGATAGATAGATAGATAGATAGATAGATATAAATATATATATGTGTCCATCTAAAAAGAGAAGAAATAGAGTCAAATTCTGACGTTCGTAACATTCAATTTAAAAGAGTGCTCAATACAAAAGTAGAGCAATGTTCTTTATTTTAGGATATTACGCCAAAAAACATGTAAAATAAACGCTACACAAATACAATCATGTTTCGATGCGTATTAACACATCTCATTAGACTCCTGATGAGATGTGTTAATATGCATCGAAACATGATTGCATTTGTGTAGCGTTTTTTACATGTTTTTGATGTAATATCCTAAAATAAATTATATATCTATATCTCTCTCTCTCTATATATATATATTTCAATTATATATATATATATATATATATATATATATATATATATATATATATATATATATATTTCAATTATACATATATATATATATATATATATATATATATATATATATATACAGTGCTGTTCGATAAAAGTGACTCACCTTATCGTTTGAATTTAGCTCAACTATCATTTCATCGGAGAAGAGAATATTCTTCCAGTCTTCTACGGTGAAATTTTTGTAATAGTGAGCCCATTCAAGTCTCTTGGCTATGTTGGCTTTGCTTATTAGCGGCTTAAACCTTCGTGTACAAGATTTGTAGCCTTGTTCTAACAAGATTTGTAACCTTGTTCTGACGGACTATTGAAGATGCAAGACTAACACCTTGCTCTTCGCTTAGACTGGCTGCAATTTCTTGGCTAGTTATAGTCCTATTCTTCGCAACTTCTCTCTTGATTAGCCTGTCAGTTCTATCATCAATCTTTTTCTTTCGTTCCCTTGTTTCCTTCCTTGGAGCAGGAGTGGCATCATTATGTGCCCTAAGCACTCGAGAGATTGCGAGGTTATAGCAATTTCTGCAATTTCTCTCGTAGACTTGCCTGCTTTTGAGAGGGCAATAATAGATGCCTTAAGTGGTTCTGATGCGTGTTTGTACCCTTTCATCTGGTTCGTGACTTGAGTGGCTATTCCAAACCGTTTTTATACTGTATGAGGCTTTCTGGAATATTCTGGAATACTCTAGATTTAATTTAAGCTGTTCTAGAATTCTCTAGAATATTGTTTTGAGTGTATTATAAAATAGTTTTCAATATTTTGTCAAAAGCTCTTTAAATTTACCGGTTTAATCATTAGAATGCGATATCTGAGTCTCTGTTTTTGTACAGAGTTTTTTTCCCTGAATCTCATTTATATCCAAATTTATAATTTTCAATAGAATACCTTAGGTTGAATAAACTTTTTTCATAGGTGGTCGGGAAGAGGTCTTTATATTAGTAAGATTAAAAATTATTTTAATCCCCAAAACAATAGACAGAAAATATTTTTAGTAAAAAAAATCGGGTGAGTCACTTTTATCGAACAGCACTATATATATATATATATATATATATATATATATATATATATATATATATATATATATATACAGTTGGTAAATAATCCAAGTGAATCTTATTAATAATAATATCAAAACTGATTCACATCTTATCCATCTGGCGCTTTGAAAATCCTGCAAATTATTTTTAATTTGTCGGTGAAATGGCTATTACCCAGAAGTAACCTTAAATCCTATTGGATGTAATTATACATACATACATAATTCATAAATACATACATATATATATATATATATATATATATATATATATATATATATATATATATATATATATATATTCAAATAAGTTGTGCCCATAAAAGCTAACGTATAAACAGATAAACCTATATAATTCTATATATATATATATGGAATTTTGTGAGGATTATTGTATGTCTAAGCAGGCATCGGATGGTAATGTCCATGTCTGTCTGTCTGTCTAGTGAGAGTTATAATATATATATAATATATAATATATATATATATATATATATATATATATATATATGATAAAAATATACTTTTAAGGTATCCTATATTATGGATGAAATTTCTCAATACCAAGGATAGAACTTATATAAATGGAACTGTCTGTTTTTTGGTGATAGGCTATATATATATATATATATATATATATATATATATATATATATATATATATATATATATAATGTGTGTGCGTATATGTTTCCGTGTGCGCACCTTGTCGGAAAGAGCATAGTGACAGAAATACAACGCCATGAAGGAAGACCACTAGTAAGTGTGATGAAAAGAAAACATTTTGAACTTCTTGGGTTGAATGTACCTCTGTTGATTTTCTCGAATAGACTGCCAACGTTTGAAAGGGACAAGTGCCTATGGGGTAGAGTAAAGTAAAGGGTTTTAATATTCTTTACTTACTTTTTGTTGTTGTTCTTCTTCTTTATCGGGTGTACTGGTGACGTAGGATAAGAGCGGGATGCTGGCATTGGATGATGTTGTTGATGCTCTTAACACAGTGGGGACACGGGCAAAAGCATCAAAGACGAGTCGAGGCGTATCCTGCGTTTTTGCGAACATATCCACAGTAACTTTCTCACGCTTTTTGGGATCCCTCCCACCCGACCAGCGCCTCACACCCTACATCAAGTCTTGTTTTCTTCTTCTTCTTCTTCTTCTTCTTCTTCTTCTATCATCATTATTATTATTATTATTATTATTATTATTAATCATTGTGAGCTTTTTCATCTTCGTGTTCTTTTTCTTGCATTCCTCTTCCACTTTCTTCTTCTTCCTTTTCATCCTCTTCTTCGACTCCTACTCTTTCTTCTTCTTCTTCTTCTTCTACTTCTTTTTCTTCTTCTTCTTCTTCTTCTTCTTCTTCTTCTTCTTATTATTATTATTATTATTATTATTACCGCTGTTCTTTTCTTCTTCTTTTCTTCTTCTTCTTTTCTTCTTTTTCCCTTCTTCTTCTTCCTCGAATTATTATTATAATTATTATTATTATTATTTATTACCGCGTTTCGTTTCTTCTTCTTCTTCTTCTTCTTCTTCTTCTTCTTCTTCTTCTCATTATTATTATTATTATTCGTTTTTACATCAACCTTATTTTTCTTCTATTTCTTTTCTTATTTCTTGTTTTTCGTGTTCTTTTTCGTCTCATTATTATTATTATTATTATTATTATTATTATTATTATTATTATTATTATTATTATTATTATATTTGGGTGTATCAAAAGTATGTTCGTTTTTCCAAAGCTTAATTCATTTATGCACCTAAATGCTATCACTAACTCCACTATTATTATTATTATTATTATTATTATTATTATTATTGTTGTTGTTGTTATATACCGTACCCTATGATTTTTGAGTTTTTTGATTCTTCTTCTTCTTCTTCCATTTTGCCTCTCTTATTTCCTTCCTTTCTAGCCTGAGGCTATCTTCACTCTATCTACCCACTACAGGACATTTTCACGCACTTTCCTTGAAGCCAGAACAGCACCCATCAACCCTCGCTAACCACTGCTCTTCACTCCTGCATTTACAGTGACTTGATTTTTATTCAATGCACCAACAAAAATAAATACAAAATAATGAAAAAAAAAACTGTTATTAGAAGCAATGAATATGATATTTAGTAGTGATACTTTTATTAAATGTCTCGGACGATCAAAATTTTTCTTCTTCGTTGTAATGTCTCCCTTCAGGACGTGTGTGATTACGTCTCTACACAACATTTTATCCCTTGTAGCTCCTAACAGTGTTCTTTTTCCATCCATGCAACTCCTCGCTGAAGCATCCATTCTCACAAGCTCCTCAAGTATTTGGCCCGCTGACTCCACTTATCTATTTTTCCTCTCGACGTGTGTAGTGCGTGTCAAATTTTCCAAACCCTCCTTCCTCATTACGTCTCCCCAAAATTTGAATGGTCTATGGCATCATCCACTAGAAATGTCGTAGAATATAGACAGCTTTTGCACAAAGTTTGTTTTAATAATTCCCCCCCCCCAGCAAGGCGATAATGCCATTAAGACGCAAGGGGGCTACTGGGAGTGAAAGAAAATAAAAAGACTTCAGAAGGAACCGGAAACCCAATCCTAAACAGGAAACAAATGTTTCGGCTGTTGTACGCTCCATCTTTCTTCAGTTGATGAGAATTTCGGGTCGAACCCTTTATTTCGTGCAGCGGGGTAGATTGTTCTAGTTCCACATGCAATACCTCTTACGGATGCCTGAGTTTTTTTTCCCCCCTTTAAATCAACTCTCCAGTTTTAGTTCACCCCTGTTGTAGCCTGGTATTGAACTCGCAACTCAAGGGTTAAAGGATAAAGACGTTGCTTAGATCCAGTGACTAGACGCAAAGAATTGTCAGTTCAATACCAGGCCACAGCAGTGGTCAACCAAAACTGAGAGTTGAGTAAAAGGGAAAATAACTGAGAGATCCGGAATAGGCATGAGACGTGGAACTGGAACAATCTACTCAGGTGGGCAAAATAAAGGGTTTTGGTTCGAAATTCCAATCTCCTGAAGAAGGCCGGAGCGTACAACGGTCGAGACGTTATGAATGTTGCAGTGGAGATGAGTATAAGAGTCCGATTAATGTAAATAGTTCAAGTGAATCATAATACCTCATCGCAGAGATATAGACAGATAAAAAACAAGAGATAAATCCCTATTCCTGTTTAAAAGGCCGGCGAGGATTGTTAAGGGAAAACGTTAAAATGACTTTCACAAACCAGAACATAGAGATATTTACACAGATCTATGCACATTCACGCCTCTACATATCTATATAATACTAAATGTTTGTGATTGCGTGCGTGCGTGCGTGATTGTGTGGTGCGTGGGTCCGGTACATAATGATTTAAGTGAATAAGATTTTAAAATAATTGTTTATATAGTAAGTATTTTTATTTTAACTTTCTTCAAACATACAAGATTTTTAATTAAAATATTTTTAATTCAAAGACAGACACAAAGAGATCCCGCTTTGCTGTTTCGTCCAGCTGTTTGTCGAATCATTATTTATATTTCAGCTTTCTTTAAACAAACAATATTTGAAATATTTTGAAATATTTTACGTTAATCTGATTTTAAAAATATTTCAAGTGCATAAGATTTAAAAATACGTCTTGTTTATACAGTAAGTATTTTTATTTTAACTTTCTTCAAACACACAATCATATAATTACAATATTTTTTAATTTAAAGACAGACACAAAGAGATCCCCCTTTGCTGTTTTGTCCAGTTGTTTGTCGAATCATTATTTACATTTCAGCTTTCTTTAAACAAAAGTTAAAATATTTAAAATACTTTTTGGCATATTTAAAAATATTTTCAAGTGAATATTGTTTAAAAATACTTTTTGACATATTAACAAATATTTTTAAATTAATCTGATTTAAATTTCAAGTTTATCCAGTTTTAACTAGGATTTGTCATCATTTTAGTAATTAGGGAACAAAAATATTTCCTGGTGAAAACTCATCGAACACAACTTGAAAACACCCACACCTTACGGATTACAATATCTCTCTGTCTCTGTGTCTCTGTCTCTCTCTCTCTCTCTGTCTGTCTGTCTCTCGCTCTCTATCTGTTCGTTTATATATATATATATATATATGTATATGTATATACAATATGGTAAAACGTGTGAATATCCAGGATACAGTATATAAATATAGACACTTCTGTCAACACCAAGTGGTGAGTGTCTGCTTCATTGTTGAAAGTATTTTTTTACATTTATTTCTTATATATATATATATATATATATATATATATATATATATATATATATATATATATTTAGGCAACAACCTTTCTTTTAAACATCTCTCGTTGAATATGACAGATAAGGAAAATAATGTAAGAAATCTGGAAAAAAATAAATAACAAATGAAAATTTTTCCTTGTCCGTCATATTTAACGAAAGCTACACACACACACACACACACACACACACACACACACACATATATATATATATATATATATATATATATATATATATATATATATATATATATAAGTAGAGATTGAAGTCAACTCAAACTGGCGACATTCTCTTTCATTTTTAAGCGTAACCGCCAGACCCTGTGCGTTGTGATTTTGCCCGACTGTTTATATATACTTGATAGGCCTGTTGTATTATTGTCACGGTTATTTATGTGGCCGATAACGGTTATGTTTCGAAATATGTCAGGTTTTAGGGTCTTTTGAGGGGAAATGATTGTAAATCCCCGTTCGTTTTTTGTTTTTTTTTGACTATTTTATACAGCTGTTTGCAAACTTTTTTTTTATCGATCATTATTCATTATTTCATTGTTGATTGTTATCAATATTTTTTTACGTGTTTTTATGTTTGCGTTCATTGTTAATTTGTTTAATGTTTACGTAAATAATTTACATATTTATCGATTTGGATTAATTTATTTTAATTATTTACTTTATTTTATTCCTTCTTGTTTGATTTTGGTTTTCGATTTTTAAATAACGTAGTAAAAATTTGTTGTCTTGTCTGCATTTTGAGATAAGTCCAGGTCGTTTATTTAATCGCTTGTATGTGTCTGAGATGGAATATATATATGAGGCTAGTTTGCTTCTGTTTGTTGTTTCCCTGGTGGTTTTTTTCTCGCTAAGTAATTGCGATCTTCGACATTTCCATCTTGTCCCTATGGGCATCCCACCCTCGGTGAATTCAGTTAGTGTGAGCGTATTATGTTTGCACCAGGTACCCTCATTGGAACATCTTGGGGTACCCGAGGGGGTTAAAAATTGTTCATAATCACAATAAACTGCTGCAAGGTTCCTCTTCCCAACCGCATTAAGTTAGTCATTGATGCTGATAAAATCCATCAACAGTCGGCTGCGATCTTAGCATAAATATTCGGAAACGACTGAAAGGGATCAAGATTAGGGTGAGGCCTGTGTAACAAAAAAAAAGACAAAATAAAACATCCATATAGAAAGTACTAGTGCATGATATTCCTCGTTTCTTCAAGACGCAGTTAATATCCTCCACAGTTTCCTATCATTTGTAGCTCTTAGTAATGTCTATATTTCTGAGATGAGGTATTATGTAAACTATTTACATTATTCGGACTATTGTTCTCATCTTTGTTGCCATATTTATTGCAACGTTTCGGGCGTTGTACGCTCCGGCGTTCTTCAGGTGGTTGGAATGTCGAACTGAACCCTTTATTTCGCTCACTGGGGTAGACTGTTCTAGTTCCACGTTCCATGATTGGTGATAAGACAATCTGGATAAAAAGAAGACAATTGGAAAATATATTTCTTGGTCATTGCCCACTCGTTTCGCCAATCCGACTTTATCGAGGCAAGTTTAAATTTAACAATGTGCCGACATGGAAAATTGAAAGCAATTCTTAGTAAAAAAAAAATAAAGTTATAAACATCAAGAAAGAGGCTTACACACGAGCGTTCTCTTTAAATTTGAATTTAATGTAACTGAAAAACATTTCGATTTTAAACTTACCTTGATAAAGTCGTTTCTATATATATATATATATATATATATATATATATATATATATATATATATATATATATATATATTCTCCATCAAGACATTAATTTCTGTAGTTTACTGCTACCAACAAGCAGAAATATTTCTTCTCCCGATGATGGCCATTTTGGCCGAAACTAGTCGAGGAATCTAAATGGAATAATAATAAAAAAAAACGAAAGAATATTAATCTACAACCCAGTGTGTCTGAAGATTTTAATTTTTTTATATTTTTTTTTATTGTTCAATATATATATATATATATACAAGTATAGGATTGGTGCATACGGAATAAATTCCAATAAGCAACAAATACTATTCTTAAAAGAGTGCTCAATACAGAGTAGAGCAAATATAATTATTTATTCGAAAATTACAATATAAATATGTTATAAAATCACTACAATAATAGCCATTTTGTTTCAGCACTTCTCGTGTCTTATCAAGTGTTGGTGTTGAATGTAGAACACATCACACACAGTCTCATGATTGTTTCAAAAATATCGACCTCGCAGATGGGATTTGGGCTAAGGAAACAGACAAAGTCAGATAAAACTAAGTCTGGTGTGTAAGAGGTGTGGAGTAGCAATTAAAAGTCACAGTTGACTCCTTCAGTTACTGCAACCTGACAGTGTGAACGGGCGTCTTATCCTATAGCAAGAGCACATCTGCCCTCAACTTCTCTCTGCATTTCGATTTGTGTCCTTCAGGTTTTTATTTTCCAGTTAATCTATTAAGATTACGCCTTTTAGAATCGCCAAAAGACGCGATCGACTTGCCAGCAGACGCTGCTTGCTTGAATTTATTTGGGGGTACAAAAACCAGAGTTTCTACTGTTTGCTTTGAATCTTTGATTCAGGTTCGAAGTAGCGAACCCAGGTTTCATCTGTGGTGGAAATTCTCAGAGTTAGTCAGAAAGCGAATCAAGTGTCCTGGAAATATCAACTCTTTTCAGCTTTTGCTCTGGTGTCAGCATTCTTAGGGCGCTTTTGGCTCATTCTCCATTACATCACGCAAAACAGTCTGGACCGAACCAGAAACAATGCTTATAGACTTAACTATCTGCTGAACAATAACGACTTCCATCCAAAACAATGCGGTGAATGGCATCAACTAGTTCCTCAGTCGTTAATGTTTTCGGACGACCTGGCCGAGGGTCAACTTCTGCGCAGTCCTGCTCGAATTTTGCAGGTCACTGCTTCACAGTTGCATAGGCAGGAGAGTCCTATGCAAGAGTCTGAACCATGTCCTTATGGATCTCCTTGGGTGTTATAAATTTCTTTTCCAGATACTTTATGACTTTTCGGCATCTGTCTTGTCCATTTTTACATATGTCGTACACCTCTCAACTTTGTATGGGCCTCACCTGCACAGAAACTAAGACAGAAATCTGAATTAGATTTTCTCGTTTTATAAGAAGTGGTAGTGTGTTGCCACAACAAAATGTTCAGCTATGGCTATTCTTTCTTTTTGAGCCTTAAAACTTTCTGAACAACACACACACACACACACACACATATATATATATATATATATATATATGAGGAAATAAAATTTCATGGGTCATTGCTAATATTATGTGTAATTGAATAGGAGGGGTATCTTGGAATGAAAAAGCAAAAGAAATCTGAATTAGCTTTCTCGTTTTATAAGAAGTGGTAGTATGTTTCCACAACAAAAATATTCAGCTATGGCTCTTCTTTCTTGTTGAGGTTTGAAACTTTTTGAACGACCCTCGTATGCATATATATATATATATATATATATATATGGGAGAAGGAAAAAGAAAATTCATGGGTCATTGCTAATATTATGTGTAACTCAATAGGATGGGTATCTTCGAAAAAAAAGAAGCAAAAGAATTAGTTCACCCAGTTTCACGCGCTTCCATAAAAACAGACACAGACAAAACACATGTTCTTTAAGAGAAAAAAAAACTGCATTCCAAAAGGGGTAAATATTCGCGAAGAGCCACAAGATCGTGGGAAAAAAACATCCCAGAAGGAGAGGTACCAGGGACACAGTGAATAGGGAGCGGGTAGATGAACATAACGATGGGAAAAAATTTAGAGACGCTTAAAGAAGAAAATTCGGAGGTGAGCAATTTGATTGGGGAAGGATGGCTTGTTGGATAGGGGGTTACCCTGAAACACCTGAGAGCCTTGTTGTCGCAGATATGCGGTCGGAATGGTTGAATTGTCAGACGTGTACTAATTACTCCATGGGAAATGGTAATACGGATTCTTTGGTATTATCTCCCGAACCCTTCTCCTCTATTTGACCCGCCTTTTTTCTTCTTATTCTCATTGCATTAATCGGATTCACTGTTGCGTTCATTATCCTTTTAAGCGATTAGCAATTTTTCTCAGGAACAACGAAAGAAATCCGACGTTGGTTGGGGTGAGGATGTCATGGACAGCAAAAAAAGGGGGGGATGGAAAATGAAATAGAAAGAAAGAAAGAAAGAAAGAAAGAAAGAAAGAAAGAAAGAAAGAGGTAAAAAAAACTAAGGAAAGAAACGGAAAATGAAGGGAAAGAAAGCGAGAAAGAAACCTGGGAAGAAAATGGGGAGGAAGAAACAAACAAATAAAGATGTGGATAAATTATAAATAGAAAGAAAGAAAGAAAGAAAGAAAGAAAGAGAAAAAGAAAGAGAAACATGGACATAAAGAAAATGAAGATATCGAAGCAGTGGAAAGAAAGAAAGAAAGAAAGAAAGAAAGAAAGAAAGAAAGAAAGAAAGAAAGAAAGAAAGAAAGAAAGAAAACTGGAGAAAAAAAGAGAAAAGAAACAGAAACGGAGAAGAAAAGAAAAAGAAGAAAAAAAAAAGAAAGAAATACAGCCATGGAGAAAAACTGTATGGCGGAGGAAGGAACATTGAAAAAAAAAAGAAACGAAAATGTGAAAGAAAGAAAAAACAAACAAACAAATATGCCGTGAGAAAAGAAACAAACTTGAGTCAAAATTAGAAACAGAAAGAAACTTGAAGGAAAAGAAAGAAAGAAAAAAAGGAAGACAGAAAAGTAAAATAAAGAAAGATTTACAGAAAGAAAAATATGGACACAAAGAAAACTAACAGAAAGAAAGAAAGAAAGAAAGAAAGAAAGAAAGAAAGAAAGAAAGAGAAACATGGACATAAAGAAAATGAAGACATCGAAGCAATGGAAAGAAAGAAAGAAAGAAAGAAAGAAAGAAAGAAAGAAAGAAAGAAAGAAAAATGGAAGAAAAACGTGAACAAAAAAAAAGAAAAGAAAAGGAAGATATAGAAGCAATCCAAAGCAAGAAAAATAAGAAACGAGAAAGCAAGTCAGCATGAAAGAAGATCTTGTCCGCGATTGTCTTCAACAACCTTAAAATTGCGGCAGCCATTAGAATGTTGGCTAGAAATGGTACTCTCATTGTCAGCTGCCGCCCCATTCCTTTGTTGACTCCCACCCCTGAAACATTTACTCATTGGAGAGCCATGACTTTATTTTTACCCAATAAGAACCAAGCAAATAATCACCAAAGATGACGACACCTTATAGCACGTCCACGTCACATAAGCGATAATACGATTCAAAACTTATCCTTCCATTTCCCTCTCTCTCTCTCTCTCTCTCTCACACACATACACACAAACACACACGCGCATATATATATATATATATATATATATATATATATATATATATATATATATATATATATATATAATGTTGAATGCCACGTGATATGAGTTGTAGTTGCAGTGTGTTTTAACATCTGTGCCTTAAAAATCTGTTATTTATTTTGTGGTTGATGCACAAAATAACTTAAACGACAATAAAAAAAATCTTAATAACAAAGCCATGTTGTCGTTCGGTTTATTTAAATTGTATAACTCGCGGTTCCTATGCGAGTATGCCTTTTTGCTAGGTTTTTCCAACTATTTGCATAGGCCCGTTCGAACTGTGGTTTATGCTCCAGATATGCTGAACGGACCTTAGATGTTCTGGGAGAGTGAGTGTATTATCTGGTGGGTTTACCAGTTTGATCAAGGTCAATACACTCGGGCTCATGACCGCGACAACTTGTCTTCTCGTTTTAGCAGGACCATTGACGGCTTCCTTACAGTTTCTTCAACGCAATTTCTCTTCTTGCTTCGGTCAACAAGTATGGTTTTCAGCCATTTCCCAACTGCGTAGCAAAACCGAAACCCTACCCCACAGGACGGATATTATCAAGACATCGCATCCTTCACAACTCAATCTTGTTAAGATTCGAACCCCGGGTGTAATGGTCTGAACGCTAACGTCCTAAGCACACGACATATCCCGACTCCATACTAAAATATGTAGAATTAGCCACCTCGAGATAGTTTAATGGATAGCAAGCTTGTCTCCCTAGAGCAATTACAACTGAGTAGTCAGTTCGATCCTCACTGGGTGGCCCCTATATTTTCGGCCTTGTGCTACATCTAAGCTATGCTTAGAAAATCACTAATATATGTAGAATTTATTTACATTATTCTGACTATATTAATCTTTGTCGCCATATTTATTACAACGTTTCGGCCGTTGTACGCTCCGGCCATCTTCAGGTGGTTGGAATGTCGAACTGAACTCTTTATTTCGCTCAGTGAGGTAGACGGTTCTAGTTCCACGTGTCATGTTTGATGGATGTCAGTTATCAGTTATCTTCTGTTAATTTTCCCTCTGAAAGTTCTCCACTGCCTTAACCGGGTATTGAACTCACACTATTTGGGTCTGTCACTGGATCTAACCAACGCCTTTATCCACTGTGCCTTGTGTCCTTGAGGAAATAAAGGATTCAGTCCGACATTCCAACTACCTGAAGAAGGCCGGAGCGTACAACGGCCGAAACGTTGTAATAAATATGGCGACAAAGATTAATATAGTCCGAATAATGTAAATAATGTACATAATACCTCATCTCAGAAATATAGACAGAATGTGTAGAATTATTATAAGTAATAATTTAGTAACTTTTCGAAAACAATTATCTCCATTTTTTTCTTCGAAGATCTCAGAAAGAGAATGTTCTAAGTACTCGGACATGCACCCCACACACATATATATATATATATATATATATATATACATGGTGGACTCTCCCGTTGTATTCGACGTATGAGTATCAAGCAGTTCAGTTCCTAGGAACTGACAGCCAGACACCAACACATATGATTTTATTATAGCGGGGAACGCTTTGTGCACAACCAACCACATTTATTGAAGAACTGAATACACAGACCTGGTTCACGACGTGACACAATGTCCTTCGCAGGTTTTGAATTCAGAGTTGTTCTTCTCCTAGACCAGTTGCCATCCAAGGCTATAGGACCCATCAGTCCTGCTATTTACCCATAGCTGGCAGGAGAAGAAGAAGACTCATAACTTTTCCAAGCGTATTAGCACGTGAGTTAATGTAATCGATTCCACAGGAATTCGAACTCGGTTCTCTGATTCCTCGGTCCACCGTGCCTCCTATATATTAGGTTGGTGCAAAAATAATGACGTAATAATGTCGTTTTTTGACGTATACATCAAAAAACGACATTATTACGTCATTATTTTTGCACCAACCTAATATATATATATATATATATATATATATATATATATGCAGCCCGGATTATTTGAGCGAAGTAAAGAAATGTATTGAAAACACGTTCAAACTTCTCCAGTACTCTAATTATGCGGAAAAAAAGGTTCATAAATTATTCCTAAAGAAAAATCTTTCCCTCCTTAAAACCCAGTGAATCAAAAAAATATTTTATCCTACCAAATAACTCTGTAACATATACAATCGAAAAGAATCTATCTAAACTCAACATAAAAATCTTAGGCAATACTAAACAAAACAAAATGTCCAAACCTGAGAGAGGAGTAATAATTGTCACAAAAAAGCTCAAGAAATCTAAATAAAAGATTATATGAACACAAATGGGACATTTTACAAAATAATGCATCAAATGCGTTGATCGCCCATCATAAAAATTGCTACGGTGATCAAAGGAAAAATTATTAACTACGGCGTAAATATCAAGAGAGTGCCTTAATCGCAAAGTCCTCTACAGTAAACTTGAGCCCAGGCAAGATTTCACCATTCTTGACAGATCTTTTAATATCAGAGTGTGGAATACCTAGTTACAAAAGTGATAGAAAAAAAGAAAAAGACTTTAAATGAATTCGGCTGTTAAAAAAAAAAATTACAAAATTACCAAAGTTATCAGCACCCCCATCCCGTTCCTTAGCATATAGTGTTCTACCAATATGAGAAATTTAGATATCTTCTTTGAGATTTCTCGGATATTCAGGCCGGTAAATGTTGCTAATATTGTTTATTATAAAACATCCTACACAGAACCATCATAAAACTTGACGTGCTATACCAATGAGCTACAGAGGAAACGTCTGGTTAGCAAGGCTATGTTACTGCTTTTGAACTACAAATTTCCCATGGTAATAAATGTGAAACATATTAGACTCAGATTCGTTTCCTACTTGTTCCATATTTTGTTTAATTATATATATATATATATATATATATATATATATATATATATATATATATATATATATATATATGGACTCATTTAAAATCGAAAGACTCTACACACACACACACATATATATATATAGTCTCATTAAATGATTTAGACAAGTTTTGACTACTTATTCTTAATAGGATCCTCTTATATTTACGGACAACTTTATTTGTATTCTTATTAAATGAAGAAAGTAAATAGAATATAATAGGGTGACATTCGGTATAATAATATAGCTGGTCAATGTAGGTGATTCCTGGGTGATCACCCCGTATTGCTCTTGGTTAGGTGTCCCAAGCAATAGATCACTCACTTGCTCGCCAACAGTGTCCCGCAAAGAGCATTTTGCGTTCGCGTATATTGTAGAAATATCATGCATGTGTTCATAGAGCTATGATTTATTTGGACGTTGTCTCGAAGAGATGTTAAGTGTAACTCTCAGAATCCGAGTGTAAGCTCCATCGAGGTTAAACTGTAGGGTTTTAGTTATTGAGGTGTATTCGCCGCGTCCTGGGCATATCATAAAGAGACGATGTGCTCAGCACAGAAGTTCTGTCTCACGCCACATGTTTAATCTGTTCAGACAGCGCAGACTACGATGGCTGAATTATGTTCGTCATATGGAGTGTAGCCGAATTCCCAAAGACATTCTCTACGGGGAACTTTCAAATGGCAAAAGAGGCACAGGTTGCTTTCAGTTGCGCTACAGAGACGTCTGCATGAGGGACATGAAGGCCGTTGAGGTCAACGGTGACCACTTGCTGCTGAGCGTTCTTAGTGGAGAAGCACTCTGACTAAACAAATAATGTCAGGAGAGGAGAAACTGTACAATGCAGCAGAAGACAAGAAGACCCACAAAAAAAAAGAACGCTGCAGCATAGACTGCACACAGACAATTCACATGTGTGACTTGTGTTAAAGAGACTACCAATCGCGTATCGACCTGTTCAGCAAAACGCAGCGATGTTCTAAAGAAGCAGATGGGTGGCATGAAAGCTATGGTCATTGATGACCTGCGGTAGCCTTTAAAGCAGGGGTACTATATGTTAACACTGCCTCTACTGTGGCTCGAAAGAATCTTCACTTGTTAATCTGGTAGATCAGATTTCTAGATTAGAGCCATGTTATTCAAGTCGACGCGGGATTTAGCTATGCAAATATTCACATCCTTTTCAAGAAAATTTATCTCACCTCTTAAAAGATTAGCTAAATTTGATTCCTCTAAAGAACCTTGGCGTGGAGTCCTTCGAGGCAAAGCGGTAAAGCATACCGGATCAAATGGTAGTTTCTGCTACAAAGGGGACGCAATTTCGATCCCTGCCGGGGGACCCATTTTCTTTACCTAGATACATGTAATACACACTTTTTAAGAAATACAATTTTGGTTTCTATTTCAAATACCAAGTGGCCACGATACTAACTTCTGAAATAATAAAAATGGATTAAAAATAAACCCACTAATTCTTTAGTGTGTTCGGGCAGCAACATTTTTTTAAAAAAACCTCTCGTTATATATAACGAATGTTGTGGATTCCAGGATGACATCCGGTAACAATAAATAACAAACGCCAGCAATGAATATAGGAAAATAATGTATTAACGTAATAATACAAACTGGTAAATCAGGTTAGTAGTTCCAGGATTACGGGTTAGTAGCAAAATATATATACAGTCTTTGGTATTGAAGTATCGCTGTATGACTTCTTACTGAGTCTACGTGCTCGCTCACTGTGACTCTTGCTGGCTACGTTCGTTCTGTTTGTGTGTTACCTTACTCTCACTCTATCGGTTATCTACAACCTTTCACGCCTCCTCTTGGTCTGTCGAGTCTTCACGTAGCAGTAGCATATATATATATATATATATATATATATATATATATATACTGGGTGCGTCCATTTGTGTAAAAAGGGGAGAACCCCTCAACACACCCCTCTTTAGATCCTTTTTTTTGGGGGGGGGAGTTAATATCTTTTCCTTTTATGATCGATAATCAGAGGCTCTGTAAATTTTCTTTTCCTGCTAGTCCTTCTAATTTCTGTCCCTTCTTGTGGTCTTTGAATCTCAACAGTTTCAAAGATCACCTCCATCGAATCATCATTTTCAGTGGGTGACGAGATTGGCTCTTCAACCCGTCTTTTTTGTATTTGGTCAATATGTCTTCTGTGGGTAAATTTTTCTCCTTGTATTGTGTACATCACATTTGCTAGTAAGTTAATTATTTTTTCATAGCTGTCTTTAATTCTTAATCGACTTTCTCTATGGTAGCAACCGGCACGTTCCGCTTCTTTTTAAATACTGGTTGGACATTTTCTTTTAATTCAATTCTGGCTACAAACTTGTCACGTCATCCCAACCTGCTCGAAAATACCTCGGGAAATTGATTATGTAATTCTTCCTTTAACTTTGTCGCTTCTGATGGCTGGCACTCTATCTTTTTACAAAAAGAGCTGATAGGTAAATCCCATACGTCGAACTTTTGCTCCAGTCCGTGCTCACCATATTTTCTGTATCCTTCATTACGAATATTTTGTGTTTTCTTGTTTTCCCATGAAATTTTACATTTAGGATTACTTCTCCTACGAATTTTATACGCTTTCCTGTAACAGACTTAGCAATTTTATGTAACATTGTTGGTCTATTAAGTTTTCTCCATGTCTGTAGGTTAATTATCGTCAGATCTGACCCTGAATCTAGTTGCAATTTTATCTTTTTATTTAAGATTTCAAGTTCCACATATTTTTTTTCCGGTTATCTACAGCCTTTCGCTCCACTCTCCTGCTCTGTCTTGCTCGGTATTTATCAATCCACCCACGAGGACCGAATGTGGGACAAGGCCGGTTTAATGTGGGTATCTCCGAGCCCGTAGGCGCAGCCAAAAATATAGCCTTTGAACCCACCTAGACGGGTTCAGGCCCTGTCTACCTCCCCGAACGAAACCTTGGCCTTCGGCAAAGTTTCGTCCGGATTTCTCTCTGCTAACGCAGAGAGTCCGACAGCTGTCGTTTACTGTCAAAGACTGTATCACGATTAAGCTGGACTCGGAGGTCTTGGTCTCTCGAGTCTTCAAATAGCAGTAGTATATGTATATACTGGGTGAGTCCATTTGTGTAAAAAGGGGAGAACCGCTCAACAACGAACATGTTTGACAAACGACGATATGGGCAGTTCTTGTACTCTCCGAATCCCAACAGACGGAAAAATGTAAACAATGTGGGAAAACTAACCAAAAAAATGAATAAAATTTTCCTTGTCCGTCATGCTTAAAAACACACACACACACACGCACACACACACACACACACATATATATATATATATATATATATATATATATATATATACCTGGTGTAAGAGCATAATTGTCCATTCCACAAAATATTTAATATCTTAAAATTACTAACCTAATTGAAATCCCTCAAGTGACGTGGTTTCTATTATTTGGTGCTGTTCTTTATTTATGATTATGTAGCGCCAGTTATCGTAGTTCGAAGAAGGAACGTCTTTACCAATTTCCGCAAGTCTCATTCGCTCAAATCGCTTAATCATTGATCAGAGAAAGCGTTTGTATACAGCTGACAGTTTAGGTATTTCTGAAAGTGTTTGGCGCCATTCATGATAACCATATGAAAGTCTCGATCTGACGAGATTATTTAAGAACATAACTCGTGTTTTCAGGTTAATGTTTTGGTTTAGTAGCAATTGGCGGTATTGGGCGAAACTCCATATTCAATTTCCTTACCTATTATATTAAATTTGTTATAAACGATCCCTACACCGAGAAGTGTTTGGTATTTACGAATTCCACATCCTGAATTTTCAAGATAGATTTAGATTTATTGATTTAGATCAATGCTTTTATTCCAGTTATAACATTATATTTCCTATTTTGGACGTCTTAATCTTGACTCCTATTTCATTGAACATTTGCTTGATGATGAGAATATATATATATATATATATATATATATATATATATATATATATATATATATATATATACGACCCGCTCCTCGCTGATAACCAGTTCATTGGTCTTGAGAGGAAAAGACGGAAGGGCACACAAACTGACCCACAAAGAGAAACACGCCCACAAAAACTGGACACACAATCACAAAATAGTAGATAAAGTCAAAGTTTAATTATTCTTCATATGGAGCTTAAAATAAATCAAAAAGTAAAGACAATTTAGAAATTACGCTGTAAAACCGGGGAGGCACTGACGGTCGACACGACGCGTGCGCATAGGATGACACCGTGCGTAGCATTCCATCATTTAGTCGAATGTCAGGGAGCAACGAGATCAGACGTATGGACACTCCACTCAGCGATCGGTCGATCGAGAAACAACCCGCCGTAATGTGCTTTCTATGAGCAGGGGAGAAGTCAAACCTGCAGAAAACCATCGCCGGATGTTGACGCTGAATTATCACACATCATGAATCAACGAAAGGTGTATGGGTGGACGGAACACTTTAAAGCCGGAATAAAGAGTGTAGCGGACGGAAATCCTTCTGGTCTCCCATCAACATCGCGCACAGAAGAACATATCCGGAAGGTGGATACCTTGATCATGGAGGACCGGCGAATCAGGTTAGCACAAGTGGTGGTCATTTTTGCGGCAGTGGCTAGAATAGATTACCCACAATGCACCAATGACCTATATATATATATATATATATATATATATATAAATAGCTGAGGAAATATCCAGCATTCGCGGCCTGACGATTGACACAAAACATGAAACAGCCTGTCGTCTCTGAGTATTGACTTCAATGCTGACTTTTATATTTATACTTATATACGCTCTGTCTCCGATATTGAGCACTTTTTCACTCCTTAAAACTATATTTCTTCACACACACACACACGCACACACACGCACACACACATACATATATATATATATATATATATATATATATATATATATTAATAGAAATCTTATAAGTATAAGAAACTATACTCGCTCGGAAAACCTTCGGTGTCTTGATTTACAAGTAAACAAACCAATACCAAAAGGAAAAAAGGTATAAAAAAGAAAGAACCAAGAACATGTACGTTAGCCGAAAATAATCGTCCAGCATGCAAGTCTAAGGCCCCAAAAAAAAAACCGATACGAGTACCCAAAACAACTAAATAAAGTGCTCAATACAATGAGTAGAGCAGACAAATCTACAAAGGTTTTCACATCAGCGGCCTTCCCTGAAGATCCGCTTAGGTGAAACCTTGGTAGGTTTGTCTGGCTCTCAAGGTTTAACTATTAGGTTGGTGCAAAAATAATTTCGTTTTCTAACATATGTTACTATGTGAGAAAACGAAATTATTTTTGCACCAACCTAATATATATATAGAGAGAGAGATAGACAGAGAGAGAGAGAGAGAGAGAGAGAGATTGATGGCTAAATTGAGAGACTGAGAAAGTGAGAATAATAAAGAGAGAAACTTTTAGCGACCGGCTGACATACATTTCACAAACAAACAAACATCGACGACTGCTCTAAAACTTGAACCTACTAAATATACCGCGTGTGTATGCGCATGTGCGGGGGTAGGTTTGGACAAAAATTCCCAGAGCCCTCTATTTTATTTATTATTTATTTTTTTTTAAAATGAGAGGTTGAATACACATTTGAAATATATAAAGTTATCTACTGTAAAGCGATCACTTGCAAGTCTCACAGACAATTTGCTTGAAATCTATTCTTTCTAGGTGACCTGGTATACTCTCTTAGATTCTAACGTGAAATAACATACACCGCGGCCTGCCTCGTGATTTAAACATTTTACCCACCTCCCGTTGCTGTACAGAATACGGAGTTCGAACCCAGGGAGAATCCGACATTTCCAATAATAATTAACAAACCAGACTTTTAAGCTATCTAAAAGGGGTTTTTTTTTTATCATTTTTTTTTCTTTTTTCTGCAACCAGAAGATTTCCCCTGCCGGTCTATAATCGCCATCAAATATATTGTTTTCCTATTGGCGAGTCTTTCGGGCGGAATTAAATTTAAGCCAAAATATTCTGGTAGGCGGGAGGTGGAGGTTGCTGGGGGTGGTAATTCAGCATCTCAGCCCTCGAGAGTTCTTTATCTAATGTTCTGCTCTCGGGTCAGCATCAACTGACAATTACCCGTTGAGTCAAACTGTTTTAGGGGAAAACACGAATAAATGATAAAAGATTGAAACTGGTTTTCTCACGGCCTTTGTTGATTATTTCAGAATAGATGCCTGTCACGTTTGATAGGCTATCCCCCAAAAGAAGACAAACACCCAAAGATATATATATATATATATATATATATATATATATATATATATATATATATATATATATATATATATATATATATATATATAACTCTACTCTATATTGTGCCCTCTTTTAAATTCAGTGTTACCTATAGTGGAATTATACTGCATTTGTTCTTATTTACCTGGACACACACACACACACACACACACACACACACACACACACACACACAAACACATACACACACACATACACACACTCATACACACACATACATATATATATATATATATATATATATTTTGAACAATAAAAATTAAAAAATTAAAATCCTCAGACACACTGGGTTGTAGATTAATATTCTTTCGTTTTTTTTATTATTATTCCATTTAGATTCCTCGACTAGTTTCGACCAAAATGGCCATCATCGGGAGGAGAAATATTTCTGCTTGCTGCTAGCACTAAACTACAGAAATGAATCTATATATATATATATATATGGCATACATATAACAAATGGAAAAACATCATACTTTTTGCCAACGAGTTTCGTCTTCCGACTCTATCAAGGCAAACAATTAAAGCGAAATGTTTTTGTTGTCGTAGTTACATTAAATCCAAACATTTTAAAAGAGAGGGACTCTTTCTGGATAATGTTAAATTCATTTATACGAGTTATATATATTTATATATGTTTGTGTATTTAGGCAGCAATCCTTTTTACATGCACATTTCATTGAATACGACATACAAGGTGGTTTTATTGAGTTTTTTATACAATTTCTCATGGGATCTAATATTTTTTTTTCTTTTCGGATGATAAATTATATAAAAAACTGTCCGAATGTTCTTTTTATCCGAGCGCTTTCGGCTATACATTTAGCCATTTTCAAGGCTTATATTTTAACTGTTAAAATAAGAAATAGTTTGTTGCATGTATATTTTATAAAATGTTTTCATTTTTTTTTTCTCAAAACACGGTCAAAATATTATATCTATCTATCTATCTATCTATCTATCTATCTATCTATATATATATATATATATATATATATATATATATTTATATATATATATATATATATATATATATATATATAGTGACGAATATCAAGAAGAGCGATATTTATTCTGCTATGTACAGAAATGTGGCACAAGGTCAAAATGAGGAATGGGGAAAAGGACGGTCTTGTTCTATCTTAACGTTCAACTTAGCTAGCCATAAACACTGACCTAAACCCCCGACAATATTTCTTACACGAAAACAACTCATTCTTACTTACTTTTCTTACTATATCCATCATAATACCTCATTGTTTCTATGTAAGTCCTAACTAGTCCGCAGATGTACATTTCATTATCTGTTGGGTAGGAGAGGTAATAAACCAACAAATACCACAGCGAAGAAGTCATCCGAATAATTACCAATATTTATAGAATTGGCAAAGGGAAGCAACTTTATGGCCGGAGGAAAATTACTGTCGCCGAGATGCCAGGTCAGGACCAATAATATTGCTGATTCTTCTTTGGATTTTATAGTTTGGTCTGGGTTGATTTGGTTTATTTTGTTTTACGGCATATCAACCTCAATGGGTATTTATTGTCGACAAGATTTTTATTGCTGGTAATTTGTTTTTTTTTCAAAAATATATAGCTGGCTAATTTTTTTTTTTTTTTTCCAGAAATGTATAGTTTGGTTTGATTTGTTTTACGACGTATCAACATCAATAGGTTATTTAAGATTTTTATTGCTGGTAATTTTTTTTTTCAAAAATATGTAGCTAGTAATTTCTTTTGTAGATGTATAGTTTGGTTTGGTTTGGCTTGTTTTACGACGTATCAGTCTCAATGGTTTATATAATGCTGACAAGATTTTTATTGCTGGTAATAATTTTTTTTCAAAAAATGTATTGTGCCCCCTTTTGTGGTGTTAGATATTTCCCCATAGCTGCAACACTGACAGGTGCTACCACTTCAGGTCAGGGTGGACCTGGGAACACCAGGAATTAAAAGGTGGTTGCACACTCCTAAAAACATTCTGATCAAAGGCCTTAACGTCGGATTTAGGTTTCGGCATCTCAACCTCAATGGGTTATTTAATACCGACAAAATTTTTTTATTGCTGGTAATATATACTGTTTTGTCAAAAATCTGTTTCTGGTAACATTTTTCCTTCAGAATTGTATTGGTATTAATAATTTTTTTCAAAAATGTTTTGCTGGCAATAGTTAACTATTTTCCCATAGCTGGGACCCTAACAGGTGCTACCACACCAGGTCAGATTTCACCTGGGAATACAAGCAATTAAGAGGTAGTTCCACACTCCTCAAAACCTGATTATTATTGAGATGAACTTGCTGCTGGAAGTAGTTTATCGACTTACCCAGAACACGGATGTAGTTTATCGTCTTACCCAGGACGCGGATGTAGTTTAACATCTTACCCAGGACGCGGATGCAGTTTAACGTCTTACCCAGGACGGTGTCGGATTTAGTCCATCGTCAAACCCAGAACGGTTGGATTTTATAAAGAATCTCTAAAGCAGGTTTTATGATGCTGAACTTGTGGTGGCAATTTTCATTCGAAAATTCTCCCGCAAAAGATTGTTTTTCATGAAAAAGAAAAATTCTTTATGAAAGAATTTCTTCGTTTTTGCAGGATTTCACTTACGATATTTAAAAAGAAAAAAAAAATTCAAAATAAATAAAATCATTTCTGAAACATCAAACATGTCCAAGGAAAAAACATTATTCAGCGAGAGCTCTTGTTTGTTATTACGAAGATGAACAGACTTTCTTTTAATCATCTTACCTCAATCAAGGCGATAAAGCCCCCAAGATGCAGTTGGGGGACCACAGGACAAATTTGGGGCATACGGGACAGAGGCAAACAAGGCATAATATACTTGCTGAACTTTTGGTATATAAATGGCTGATTAGGATTTAGGACAAATAAGAACCAAATTTGTCTATATTTCTGAGATGAGGTATTGTAATTATTTACATTAATTCCAATTACCTGAAGAAAGCCGGAGCGTAAAACGGTCGAAACGTCGTGAACTATATGACTATAAAGCCGAGGAAAACAGTCCAAACAATGTTAATAATGTAAATAAGACAAAATTTATTAAGAGTTATGTATGACAAGAAGTTGTGGAGAGCAATGTTCACTTACGTTCTGAATGGTCACGACACATAAAATGTGTCAACAATTTATTCAATGTAGGTGTTAATAGTATATAGGCGTGAGGGTGAGGATGTGTATGCTTGCGAATGATACTGAAGATAAGTGTATGTATATGTGCGTGCTTTTTGATTTACGTGTGCGTGTATGTGTGTGTGTGTTTTTTTTGCGGGGTGGAGGGACTCGAGGCGTGGTTTCTTGAATTTCGTCCGAAAATCATGCGTAGAATCACAAGAACCCGTGTGAAAGCGAAACTTGTCCGTACAAGAAAATCGGATCATATTTTTGGCTGAGATATTTTGAGCGCCGTCGTTTTTATGGTCTGAGTCCGTCGATAGGAGCGCCTCGAAATCGGAAGACGGACTGCTTTATAAAAGCGAAAAGTCGTTTATCCTGCCAAGGCCGGAGACTGCACCGGGTTTCGAATCCTGGTCGCTATGGCGGCGAGCACATTTTCTTTGTGTTCTCGAGTTGGCAGACCCGCAGAGGAAATAAATACAAATTATAATATACGAAGCGCCTACTCAAATGTAGCATCCACTAAAAATAACGTTTAATATATATATATATATATATATATATATATATATATATATATATATATCAGACTTGACCAGACCTTTAATTGCAGTAGGACTTGCCTGTCCTGCATCAGCCTAATCGGCCATCAGCAGTCATAAATCTTCGTTCGCGAAACCAAGCCAAGAATATATATATATATATATATATATATATATATATGTTTGTGTGTGTGTATATATGTATGTGTGTGCAAAAGTAGGTATACTCTAATTGAAAACAAAACGTATAGTATTGATTAGCTGGTACAATACTTACTGTATCCCTACGTCTGCAGCCCCTATACACACACGCGTGTGTATATATATATATATATATATATATATATATATATATATATATATATATATATATATATATTCTTGGCTTGGTTTCATATATATATTCATCCGCAGAATGTTTTGTTAACATTCTTTTTTCATTCGGTTTTGCCAGTTACGAGTCCTTTTTTAAAGCTGATCGTTTTGTGTTTATTTTTTTTAGTTCTTTTTTCGTAACAGATTTAATATTTAGTATAGAGCTTAGAAAAAATTCTCATTGTGAGATAGGCAAGAAGTAAGGCATGTAGCAACATCAGCACGGCAAAGGGCACTCTTTTAAAGGCAAGGAAGGGCAAAAATATTTCAAGTTAAGTGATAGCGATTTCTGTATGAGTCGTAGGATTTTTTTAATCAAGCACGGGCAACGACGGGCCATGCTGCTAGTTATGAGCTAATCTGTAAGCAAAAACCTGCGGAAATTCGGTATTTCTCTACATGTTTTAAGACGATCCTTAAAACTTAATGCTCAAAGATATATGAAAGCTATGGATCTAAGTTTTAGTGTCGGCACTTTTCTCATCAGACGAAGTCAAAAATCAAACTCCCCTAATGGACAACCCTGGAAACTGCATATACTGGGTGTAACGGCAAAATTGTCCAAATCGTAAAACGATCAGAATTTCGTCATATGGAAGACTGGATGATGCTTCGGCTCAAACTTTGAGGAAAAGACAACAAAATCGATGAAAATGTCTCTGCAAAGCAATTAATCATGTCGGAACCCATTCCTCTCCATGTCAACACTAAGGTCCGACTTCTTCATAGAACCGTGACCGTTGATTCCATCGGGGTAACCCTCACACCCAGGTAGTAAACTTCAGACTAGGAAGCCATCCACCTTGCAACACCTTGCGATCACTATATTGGTTGTATGCATAGCGATGACGCAAAGTCTACTTCATTGTTCTAGATAGCTGTTGTTCTTACAAGAAGACCCAGTCGTTCTTTTGACAGATCCTCTATGCAATCCTGTTGGTTTAGACGCTGATACCCCACTATACGGCAGGTAATAGTAGGTTATGTGGTCCCAGCTGGATACGTAGAGTAACCTGCTCTTTGATATCTCAAGATTTTTAACCCATATCAAAATATACTGATGTTTTTCTCTAATGGCCAAGATTTGCAAAGTCATAAACATGTCCAATTCAGTTGATGGCCAATATCTTTATCATTTAATTCCCAGTTTAATGGGATCGGCCGTCGCTCTCCCCTCACGGCGCCAAAGAATGGACAAAGCATCTAAGAATGGCGTTCGTTAGCCTGGCCAATGTGTTGAAATATGGCTACATTTCTTATAGTGGTAATTGAAGACAGCTTTACAAGAAATTATCACTGAAGAAAGGGAAGTGTGTTTTTATAACCATTTTAGAGATAAGAGCTACAAGTTTTATATATATACATACATACATATATATATATATATATGTATATATATATATATATATATATATATATATATATATA
>OZ010584.1:26730585-26740585 GCA_963932145.1 Acanthosepion lycidas
TAAAAAGATTTAAATAAACTCTGATGCTGTGTTATAAAATGCGCTATGTTTTGGCTGCAGACATAAATAAACAGTTTTGTTCGGTCTTTTTTTTTTTTTTAGTTTCAAATATATCTAACTGTTTCTCTGACCTCTCATAATTTCTCCTCGTGTATATCTATCTATAACATGAGCCCCACCAAATCTCTCAATAAACTTTAATTGACACTTGACATCTGGTTTCTTTGTTGTTGTTTTTAACACATTTTAATAAGTTTCTTTTTAATCATTTCACTCAAACAAGGCGATAATGCTACTAAGACGCAAGGCTTTACTGCTATTGGTTGATTGGTTGGTTTTTCTTTAGCGGCATATCAACTTCTATAGGTTATTTAATGTCCAAATGTACATATTTTAAACTCTGTTGTATGCCTTCAACTATAGATAAAATGTATTGTCGGTAATTTTAGTATAAACGTATACTCTCTTTCTCTCTCTCTCTCTCTCTCTCTCTCTCTATATATATATATATATATATATATATATATATATATATCTTGGCCTGTCTTCGCGAACGAAATGGTATATCCACGTCGACTGCAGGCACGCTGATGACCGACTAGGCCGATGCGCGACAGGCAAGTCCGGCTGCAGCGACACTGCAATTAAAGGTCTGGTTTGGTCTGCTCTTGTCTGGTATAAATGCTGACGCTTCCCGGTCCTTCCTCCCGCGGCGTTTCTCCTTCAGTTTGACCCTGTGAGAGTCTTCAAAGGTGGAGACCGCCTGGTGGACGGTAAGACGCCAGCAGCAAGTGTCAACCATTAGCGACGGTCAATGTGGCAGGTACCGAGGGACTTCTTGAGGGAATCCTTACAACGCTTCTTTGGTGCTCCTCAGTCACAGTGGCCATACAGGGCTATCTTGGGCAGGCGATGGTCTTCGATTCTGGAGACGTCTCGTGTCCAGCTTAGTTGTGACTTCAGCAACATGGCTTCAATGCTGGTGATTTCCGCCTGTTTGCGGACCTCAACTTTGGGGATGGAGTCACTCCAATGAATGCTGAGGATGGTATGGGGACAGCGCTGATGGAAGTGATCAAGCAGTTGCAGGGTGGTAATATAAACGTATAGTGTTGATAATTTGACTATAAATAGGAACTCTTGATAATTTTATATGGTTAGAACGTTCGCAATCTGACCATAAAACCAGGGTTCGAATCTCAACATGGTCGATTTGTCAGGAAGGAGACTTTCTGATTCTATAGAACTGGAGGAGTCGCTCCCAGCGTGCGGAACGTTTGGAAAGGGTCTGAAAACCATACCACGGGTAAGTTTCCCAAGCCTTGTGAGTGAAATTGGGTAGATGTAACCCTATCTGCCGTTGATAGCTGTGCTAGCACGAAGTCACAAGTCATCGTGGCCGAGTGCTGTAAACCGTTAATAAGATATACTCAGCCTAGTTGCATTATAAACCACAGTTGGGCCCTGTGAATGTTGAGTAAATACAAATCCGTCTGCAATAGGAATTGCCTTGCTGCCCTAGTAGACGGGTTTTCTCGAATATGAGTGGCCAGATATACATTTATTGTTGGCAATTTTAAAATGATTATGAATTGCTAGTAATTTTGCTCTTTTTTCACTACGACGTAAAAGTCTAGAGAGGGCCTTAACCGCAAGGTAATCTACAGTAAATTTGCGCCATGGCCCTTGCAACATTTCGCCATTCCTGGCAAATCTTCTAATGTCACAGTGTAGAATGCCTACATTATTCGGCCGAAACGTTGTGATAAATATGGCAACAAAGATGAGGACAATAGTCCGAATAATGTAAATAATGTACATAATACCTCATCTCAGAAATAAAGACAGATACTGTAGAATGCCTACTTCCAAAAGTGATAGCAAGAACAAGAAAAAGACTCCAAATGAATTAAGCTAGATAAAAAAAATAGTTTTAAAATTCCCAGCACCCTTCTGTCGTGTGCATGTGTAAATTATTTTCAGATAGAGTGTATCTGTAGAGGAACAAGATGAATAAAAATAGACAATAGAAAAAAATTATTCTTTAGCCGACGGGTTTCATACTCTCATCAAGGTAAATGTAGGATTTATTTTCTTGCACGTGTTTATCTACAAAAGCAAGGATGTCATTGGTTTATCGAAGCTTTTATATTTGAGAACATTCATGAATATTCATTAGGTGGTTGATAGGTTAGTCAAAACATGTGAGGGTCTCAAAATGGCATAATTCAAAGTCTGGGAAGACAAACGTAAGCGACAATATTCATAAATATATATTTTTTGATAAATGAATATTTCTTAAATTGTGATCAAATTGTTATAGTTTGGGATATACACCTATGTGCTTTACATGTTCAAAAATATGAAAGTATTGGATTTAAAGGTTATCTTTAGATTTTTCAACATATTTGTGATCGTGTACGTTGGCTTGGGAAAATAGTCTTTCTTTCAGGAAAGGTCAGATTGGAAAGAAGCTACGTCGTGGATTTTTTGCTAAAATTCAATAGCAGCAATTTTCATTCTGACTAAATTTCTCTTTTGATAAGCATGTTTTAGATCATATATATATATATATATATATATATATATATATATATATATATATATATATATATATATATATAACGTTTCAATATGATTACGTCGGCGTCACGTGGGCGATGTTGTAAAAACGTATTCCTAAAATAATGTATAGTAATATAGAACGCTGATCTTGAAAAATTTCAGTTGTCTATTTTGATTAGTCTTACTCTTATGTCCATCGTCTTTTCATGTTGAATTAAATATAATCTAATGTTAATTATGTTTTATGAATATGTCCTGAAGATGACCTACTAGACCGAAACGTCCGACGTTGACATTATATTAAAACAGCATAATTAGGATTTTTTTTTCCGTATATTTTTCTTCATACTGTCGGTTCTATATCCATATATTTGCTTACATAGTCACATATATATATATATATATATATATATATATATATATATATATATATATATATATATATATATATATATATGTATATATAGATAGATAGATAGATTTAGATTTTTCATATATATATATATATATATATATATATATATATAGAGAGAGAGAGAGAGAGATAGATAGATAGATAGATAGATAGATAGATAGATAGATAGATAGATAGATAGCTGACACTCAAATTATTCAAAATAAGCTTCATGTCACCCTTGCGAGCAACATAATCTCCCGTTTTTCTGGTATGAAAGTTTTGGTATGACACCATCGCAGTTCATGTCTGTCGGATTCAGATATCAGACACTGTATGAATTCAAAAAAGACTCTTCAGCAAAGCAAAGAACAAGAATGTCTATGGGACTCAGAACATGACAAAGATGCTTTGGCCGGGTTGGATAGCGATTTTTGTTCTCTCAATGTTAGCATGGTGTTCTGAATTATCAGTTTAAAGACAATCAATCGTAAAAAAATACCTTAACCACCCAAACCGTGACCATGACCTTTTGAGATCTTGGATTTCTTCGGCCATGGATAAAACCAATTGTCACTATTGCGTGGACAGTTGTTTGGTAGCCGGAACATACTAGTTTAAATATATTTCATCAATAGTGACAAGTCGTTTGCTCTCCGCCCTAAAAAACGATATCATGAGATCGCTGAAGATTCTTCAGAGCCAATTTGTTGGTATCCACTCGATATAATTTCTGCTTGGCCGTTATTCAAATATTTTGTCAACCATTGGGCCGATAGGTTCTTCATACCCGACAGCACATAAATTATAGATTCCAACCCGTACGCAAGATATCTCTAGTTCCCCCAGCAGTTCCTGAGGCGAGGACTTTGTCGAGAGGACGAAATTTGGTCACGGACATGATCAACTATTCCAGTATATCGTTGAAAAAAATAATTGTTCTGTCTAAAGCATTAAGAGTCCGGGAATGGCAACGATAGCTCGGTCAGTTTGGAATGCGAAATTATTTATCCCGAAAATTTCTCTCACATCTGGAAGACCGATTCCTGTTAAAACTGAGGCTCCGGTAACCGTACTTAAGAAAAATGTAAACATCACTAGAATAAGCAGAATAGTTTAACACAAGTGACTTTTTTTTTATAATAAAGCACCTTCATAAATAATGTGCCTAAGCTTGTCCAGCGGCTCATTCATCATATTACTTCTGGTCTTAATCTGGGAATTGCTATCTGCTCGTCGTTGAAGGTTAGAGCTTCTATCGAATATTTCCTGGTTAGAATGATCGCCGTTGTTTAAAAGTAGAAAAAACTACAGCAATGAAAATCTACTTTTACTATAAACATAGCCAGCAAAAACGACAGTTGTTAACACCCACTAGAAAAGGAAAATCCATCCACAAACAAAAACTGTGTGTTTGATGGGCAGTGACGGTTGGAGCTTATCATGAACTGATAACCCAAAACGAAACATTTAATACGTTGAAGTATTATCGCCAATTGGAGAATATTGCACCAAAACACGATTTAGAAAGGAAAAAGTTTTTTCTCAGACCCTGGCCTTGCTCCATCTGACTATCATCTTTTCATATTATTAAAACATGTTTTAGAGGGGAAACAATTTGACTACATCCTCCTTACTCTTCTGGTCTTGCTCAATCTGATTATCATCCTTTCATATTATTAAAACATGTTTTAGAGGGGAAACAATTTGACTACATCCTCCTTACTCTCCTGGAACTTGCTCCATCGGATTATCATCTTTTCATATTATTAAAACATGTTTTAGAGGGGAAAACAATTTTACTACATCCTCCTTATTCTCCTGGGCTTGCTCCATCTGACTATCATCTTTTCATATTATTAAAACATCTTTTAGAGGGAAAACAATTTCACTACATCCTCCTTACTCTCCTGGTCTTGCTCCATCTAACTATCATCTTTTCATATTATTAAAATATGTTTTAGAGGGGAAACAATTTGACTACGTCCTCCTTACTCTCCTGGTCTTGCTCCATCTGATTATCATTTTTTCATATTATTAAAACATGTTTTAGAGAGGAAACTATTTGACTACATCCTCCTTACTCTCCTGGCCTTAATCCATCTGACTATCATCTTTTCATATTAAAATATGTTTTAGAGGGGAAACAATTTGACTACATCCACCTTATTCTCCTGGTCTTGCTCCATCTGATTATCATCTTTTCTGATCATTGCAGCAAGATTTAGAATGGAAGAGTTTTACCTCATTCGCCTTACTCTCCTGATCTAGCTTTATTTGGCTATTATCTTTTAGGATCATTGTAATATGTTTTAGAGGAGAAATAATTTGACTACATCCTCCTCACTCTCCTGACTTTGTTCCATTTGACCATCATCATTTCAGATCATTGCAACATTTTTAGAGGGAAAAGGTTTGACCTCATCCTCCTTACTCTCTTGATCTTGCACCATCTGGTCTCATCTTTCCAAACCATTGCAACACGATTTAGAAGGGAAAGCGTTTGGCCTCATCCTCCTCAATCTCCTAACAGTGCTCCCTCTGACTATCATTTTTTCAGGTCATGGTAATATATTTTAGAAGGAAAAATAGTTGGACCTCATTCTCCTTCCACTCCTGACATTGCTTCATCTGACTATCATCTTTTCAGATCATTGTAAAATATTTTAGCGGGTAAAAAGTTTGGCTTTTTCCTCCTCACTCTCCTGATAGTGCTTCATCTGACTATCATCATTTCAGGTCATGGCAATATATTTTACAAGTAAAAACAGTTTGACCTCATCCTCCTTACACTCCTGGAATTGCTCTATCTGACTATCATCTTTTTAGATCATTGTAATATATTTTAGAGGGAAAAAAGTTTAGCCTCGTCTTCCTTACTCTTCTAATTTTGCTCGATTTGAATCTTTTCAGATTATTGAAACATGTCAGAGAGAGAAAAGGATCCTGCTTACTCTTCTGATGTTGCTCCATCTGACTATCATCTCTTCAGATCATTGCCGCAGGATTTAGAAAGGAAAGTGTTTTCTTTCATCCTCCTTACTCTCCTATCCTTGCTCCACCTATTATTTTTCGGGTCATTACAACACTTAAATCTGGTTATTGAGTGTCTCTTTGCATCAAAACCTGAATAAGTTTACGCCGAGAAGGACCAAGAAATTACACAGTAGATGGGATTATATTAATATTATCTTGGGGAAATATATCATTTCAGACTAAAGAAATATTTGTTCCTTTTTAAACTTCCAATACGACAGCACTTTCTTTTCTACCAAATAGAAGCCCTTAACCTTAAAATTCGAAAATGAGACACTAAGCTAAATCTAAGTTTGAAACTGTCGGTCCAACAGAATCCAACAACGATTAATACAATTAGAGATCTTTCTCGTTTGTTATATGTTGTTATGGAGTGGTTTCACTGTGGAGGCTTGTATTTGTACTAAGCGGTCCTAAAAGAGGTTCGATGTACAAAACGTTAGGAACTTGATATAATAGGTAATGACGCAGAGAAATCTAGTTGTGGTCGCTGATACTTTAGTATCCGACTAACAGTCGTCCGGCATCGACTGACTGCCCGACCCACTGAGCGGGTATTTAGTCACCCCCCATGATGAGGGCATTATGTGGCACAAGGCCGGTTTAACGTGGGATCTCCGAGTCCGTGGACTCGGCCAAAAATATGCCCATTGAACCCGTATAAACAGGTTCAGGGTCGGTTTACCTCCCCGAATGAGAATCCGCCCTTCGGCGTAGCCTCTTTCGGGTTCCTCCCCGCCCGAAGGCAGAGAGTTCAACCGATCAGCCGGTCGTCTGACTTCAGACTGAACTCAGACCGAACCACTGAGCGACTCTCTCGTTACGCTTACTACTCCTACTTATTATATAGGTGGGAGAGTCTATTGACTATAGAATAGGTGTGTTTCGCTATAACACATGTTATAATAGATGATAACAAGGATGAGGTCTTTTTTTAAAAGACCTCATCCTTGTTATCATCTATTAGAACCCGAATATAAATGAGCCGACATGCCTACCTACATAAGCTGGGATCTTAAAAATAGTCACAAGCACGAAGAAAGCACTCTATCGCAAACATTCGACAATTATCAGGTTCAATCATACACTGTTTTGATGAGTTGGGATCAAATATTGATTAAATATGGGTCGGAACCCAACAGAATGATAATATAAATAATAAATAGGATACGTTTATCAATCTAACAAGTTTCGCTTTTATTAATCTTTCTCAGAGAATATGGACAGAAAAAAAAAGACATTCTGTAAATTTTACTTATGTGTTGTTTGATTTTCATTGGTTAATCATGTTTCACGTGTATTTGAATTGTGAAACAAATGTCATCATAATTTGTAGAGATTCTTTTATAGGTAAACACAAAAATGTAAGCGAAAAATAAGAGAAAAGTGCTGTTGTGCCATATTTGATGACACAAAGAAGCTGAGATGTGGTCAACCAACGAACGCTAGCAAACACATTTACAAGCATCGAAGAAGTCTTAAGGAAAAACGAAAGAACAAGGAAACGTATACTTACCATCAGAATGAAAACATTGAAATATAATGACGCACATAATGAGGCAAAAGCGGCTTGGCGAATTTAACACACACAGGCCAAACTGACAACATGAAAAGCAGTGGTAAACAACGGATTTGTTTGAAAAGATGGCAAAGTAGGACAAATTGGTAAGGTAGAGAGCCAAAGGTTACCTAGAGTAAAAAAAGAGAGGAAGTAGTGGAGCGCCATAATCGCATACGTTGTGGAAGGATTGACACATAAAAGAAGAAAAAAATCATTGGAAAAGTGCCGTAGCTACAGTTCAAATGTTTGAAGCCACCCACAAAATTAGAATAGTGAAAAAAAATATTGAAAAATATCTCTTAGAGTCATTGAAAAAAGAATGGAATCAATTATCAAACTGATATGTTGACAAACATTTGCAACGGATGTCAAACATTTGTGCTGCAGTAATCAAGAATAAAAGAGGATATTTTGAAGAGAGCAAAATTTAATCATAAATTTCTTTCTTTTCTTTTTTGTCATAATAACATCTTATTATAAAACGCAAATTGTGTGTGTGTGTGTGTTACGTTTATATATTTGATCGGATTTCCTACAATTTTCAAACGATTTCAACAAAACTTCACAGGACTACGTAAAACTACCTTGAGGTGGTTCTAGCAGCGCCAAAAAATTGGAAAAGCACAATTGTTTTTGCACAAAACCAATTTGAAAACACGATTAAGAGGCATTAATGAAAGGGGGGAAACTCACTTCGAGTTATACTTATAAAACCCAGGTTGGTTCGTTGTGTGTGTGTTCGTTTATATATGCGATCGGATTTCCTACATTTTTTAACCGATTTCAACAAAACTTGACTTTTTTTTTTTTTTTGCAGGTAGTGTTTCTTATTGTCTTGCACACTTTTTTCTTTATTTTTACATTCAGAATGCTTTAAAAATTCCATTTACAAGACAATTGTTTATAATAAAAATCTATTCAATCGGTAGACTCATAACGACTGAAAACAATGTTTTTGTTTGAGTTTGGGTTTGACCAATTCGTAAAAAAAATAAAAATAAAATAAAACTAATTAAGACATGCGTGTCCGTCAACCTTAAACAATAATCTTTGTCAATTTTATTTTTCAGTCTTTATGATGGTCGATACTTGATCTATCTCTTACTGTTACATACTCGGGTAACGCCGTGCTCCACTGCTAGTTTCTAATAAAAACTCATGTCTTACTTTTTTTAACTATGAATAATAATTTTCTTTTATTTAAAAATATAAAAAAGTCTACAAAAATTATAATATATATATATATATATATATATATATATATATATATAAGATAATCCTAAGGAGCCAGGCAAACCTACCTAGGTTTGAACTTAAATGGATCGTCAGGGCGATGCTGGCTGAAAAGAAAAATTATTCCCCCCTCCCCACCGTTGTTTGGCTTAATTAATTTTTTTTTTTTTTTTGTTACGTGGTCATGGTTATTTTGGGTTTTAGCCATGAATTCTTTTCCAGAATTTCTCTTTTCAGCTTGCATTACCCTGAGGATCCGTTTAGGTGAAACCTAGGTAGGTTTGCCTGGGTCCTTAGGATTATCTTAGGTTTTGTTCTAGTTATGTATTGAGCACTTTACGTAGCTGTGTTTTTACTCGTTTTGTTATTTTTTTTTTTTCCTTTAGATTTTGGGATTGAACACTGGACGATTGTTTTCGCCTTGGTTTAATGTTCTTGGTTCTTTCTTTTTTTTATTCCCATTTTTCCTCGCGTACCCATTTGTACTACTGCCAGTCGAGTTATCCGTGGTTTTTCCAAGCGAATACCACCGTTTACACACACACACACACACACACACACACACACACACACACACACACACATATATATATATATATATATATATATATATATATATATATTACAGTTAAAAAATTTGAAGCCACACTCAAATTTACCATGGGATGATCTTGACAGAAGAGTGAAACCTTTCTACCCAAAAAATGAAAAACAGCTCTTAGAGTCACTGAAAAAGAATGGAATCTATTATCAATTTCATTCTTTGAGAAATTTGTGTTGCATTAATCGAAGCTAAAGGAGGATATTTTGACGAGCGCAAAATTTAATCATAAAATGCTTTTGTTTATTGTCATGATAAAATTTCTAATAAAACTCATGTATCACTTTTTAACCATGTATATTATTTTTTTAATTTAAATTAAAAATAACTACTTTTGGGGCCAATTTAAAAAAAATTACTTGTATTAGTTTCAAACTTTTGAACTGTAATACATACATATATATATATATATATATATATATACTAAACGTTATTTTAGTGGATAACCTTCTTCTGAGTAACAGTTGCGTTTATTTCTTTTAAAAATGTGGAATACATCGACCACCCTGCGCATACGAGAGACTTGTGCCCTTTATCGTCTTTCGAAAGCGTACATCCTCGGAGGATAAAACACTGTCTGATATGGTGTGTAAACGGGGCACAGTTTCGA
>OZ010584.1:26745585-26818085 GCA_963932145.1 Acanthosepion lycidas
TCGGCCATGTGATACATTTAGGCTACGCTTAGAAAATCAACTGACTCATATATGGGTTGATTATTATTATTCATTTTACTACTGGCCTTGCTATGTAGCTGCTTAGATTTTTTTTGAAAAAGTTTTTCATTAAATAGAAAAGAAAGACATTTCAATGTAATTACATCCAGTGAGTAAAGGTTTTATTTTAAAAATATGCGACCATTCCTGGGGAAAAAAAAGAACGGACTTTAGCCAGTGTCATGAAATTGCTTCTTTTTTTTTTATTAGGTTGGTGCAAAAATAATGTCGTTTTCTCACATATGTGAGAAAACGACATTATTTTTGCACCAACCTAATAGATGTGGAGAGAAAAATGATATTTTCCAAGGTAATATTGTTTAACAAAATAATATTTGGTTTTGATTTATATTTATATTTATATTTATTTATATATATATATATATATATATATATATATATATATATATATATATATATATATATATATATATATATATATATATATATGTAAAAGAAACATAGAATTTAGATCCGTTCTCGGATTGCCTCATTATTGCATAAAAAAAACAAAAAACAGAGTACTAATGTTTCTTTAATGGTCGCTTAAATTTTTCAGGCTTTGATTTCAGAAACAGAAAAAAAAAAGACATTTCAATGTAACTATATCTGGAGACGAAAAGGTTTTTTTTAAATATGTCACCATGCCCAGAGAGAAAAGGATAGATTTTAGACGATGTCATGGGTTTACTTCTGAAAGACACGGAGAAAAATAGCCTTATTTAAAATAGGGAATTTTCTTTAATAAAATAATATTTCCACTTAAACACTCAATTTTAACAAAGTTGCTTAATTTTTGCTGAGAGTTATAAAAGATAGGAGGCTGTGGAGAGTCATGATCCCTAATCTCTTATAGCAACATAACTATTTTGACCAGTATTTGGGTTGCTTCATTTTTGATTAGAATTATAAAGGATAGGAGGCTGTGGAGAGCCATGATTCCTAATCTCTTATAGCAACATAAATATTTTGACCAATGTTTGAGTTGCTTCATGTTTGCTTAGAATTATAAAGGATAGGAGGCTGTGGAGAGCTATGATTCGTAATCTCTTATAGCAACATAAATATTTTGACTAATATTTGGGTTGCTTCATGTTTGCTTAGAATTATAAAGGATAGGAGGCTGTGGAGAGCTATGATTCCTAATCTCTTATAGCAACATGAATATTTTGACCAATATTTGGGTTGCTTCATGTTTGCTTAGAATTATAAAGGATAGGAGGCTGTGGAGAGCTATGATTCGTAATCTCTTATAGCAACATAAATATTTTGACCAATATTTGGGTTGCTTCATGTTTGCTTAGAATTATAAAGGATAGGAGGCTGTGGAGAGCTATGATTCGTAATCTCTTATAGCAACATAAATATTTTGACCAGTATTTGGGTTGCTTCATTTTTACTTAGAGTCATAAAGGATTAGAGGCTGTGGAGAGACATGATCCCTAATCTCTTATAGCCACATAAATATAGTATTTGGGTTGCTTCATTTTCATGCAGGATTAAGTTCTCAAGTTGTGTAATGTTTTATGCTTGAGTTTAATAAATGCAGGGCACAGCAGAATACCTCCAACATTATTTCAATGTAACTTAACTAGTAGAATTGGTAGAATTCATGACTACTGCATTCAATGCTGTATTACGTAAATATTTATTTAATTTTATACTAGTAATCGTCTTGGTATTTTGATTCGAGTTGCTTCATATTTGCACAAGTGGGTAATATTCAATCCATTTCAATTTTTATGTTTAGGAATTTTTCTTCCATTTTTTTTTTTTTTTTTTTAATAATGATCATCACTCTATCTATACAAGGCCCAACCGCTGCTCGACGTAGAGGGTTACATTAGGGAAAGGCTTTGGAAGGAAACTTCAAAAGACAGGAGAGCAGATGTTACAAGTATAGAATTGAAGAAGAGTTTAGATGGAACCGGAAACCCAATTTTAAGCAGGTAACGAGGGATAAATATCTACTGCTGTTCAAAAGACCCGGGAGGAGACGTTATAAGTATAGAGCTGAAGTAGGCTTTATAAGGAAACGGAAACCCAATCCTAAACAGGGAACAAGGGATAAACTCTCTACTCCTGTTCAAAAGACCGAGGCGGAGACGTTAGAAGTATAGAGCTGAAGTAGACTTTCGAAGGAAGTGGAAACCCAATATTAAACAAAGAACAAGGGATAAACTCTCTACTCCTGTTCAAAAGACAGGGTAGGACACGTTAGAAGTATAGAGTTGATGGAGACTTTAGAAGGAACCGGAAGCCCAATACTAAACAGGGAACAACGGATAAACCTCTACTCCTGTTCAACAGACAGGAGAGGAGACATTAGAAATATAGAGCTGATGTAGACGTTAGAAGGAAGCGGAAACCTAATCCTAAACAGGGAACAATGGATAATCCTTTACTCATGTTCAAAAGACCGGGGAGGAGACGTTAGAAGTATTGAGTTGAAGTAGACTTTAGAAGGAAGCGGAAACCTAATCCTAAACAGGGAACAAGGGATAAACCTCTACTCCTGTTCAATATCCAGAGGAGGAGACGTTAGAAGTATAGAGTTGAAGAAGACATTAGAAGAAAGCGGAAACCCAATCCTAAACAGAGAACAAGGGATAAACCTCTACTCCTTTTCATTTGACTAGGGAAGAAATGTAAACTAAACGATAGACAAACCTAAAAAAGCATATATAAAAGAACTAGATAGTTTCCTTTTCTAAAATATTACAACCACTTACACAATGCTTGTTTTATTTTATTTTATTTATTTATTTTTAGTATTATATGCAATTTCAGATTTTGATCAGTGCTCAGGTTGCTCAACCTTTGCACAAGAATTCGTACTCATATTACTGAAATATCTGCTGACATTTTTTATTATCCAATAAACATATAATATGAAAGTCATTTCAGAAAACGAAACTACTAGAATTGATAGAATTCTTGAATACGGTATAAAATAACAGAATTAATAATTATTTTGATATTTTGCCATTTTTTTATTTGCTTATCTCACATTTCAGTAATGAAGGTGCTTATAATTTAGTCATATTTTGAATTGTTTTCTTTTTAATGTCATATCCTTCCGGATGTATGGGATCGTGACTCTCCATGGCTTCGTTTTCTTTATTTTCTGTCAGACAGAGGCATGGTTTCCCGTGGTTGTCTCCATGGTTTGGGATTATGGAGCTTCGTTCTATTACACTGTTCACCCCCCAAGTCTACTCTACCCATTCTACCCAAGAGCTGGCGGTTAAATTTGAGTAGAGTTTCTTGCAAACCAACTGCTTATTAAAAAGATCGTCTACTATAGCATAATGAGAAAAGGGGTACATTTTGCACAATAAATACTTTGTTTTTAATCGGATTCACTCCAAGCAAGGCAGTAAAGCCACTAAGACACAAGGTGTGGAAGAATTACGAAATAGAAACGTTAGTAAGGTGCGAGAACAATAGAAGCGCAAGAAAGATAATAGATAGCAATTGACATCGTATTTATATTTTTTAAGATTAAAATAGACTGGAAAGCATGGAGCCGGAAAAGAGCTCTACAATCAAGAAATGCGATGGAAAGAAACTGTCAGCACAGGTCTTAAGGTTACATCTAGCCAATTCGACTGTAAATTTATGAAACCTCGTCGTTAGTCTAGCACTGTACTTAAATTCCTAAAGTGTAAGTACCATATCGAAGAGCGCATTCGAACTGTTGCCATGGAAGTATTTATAGAAATGGCAACTTACGACAGTGGCAAAGTGACTGAAACCGAGGCGCTTGGTCAGGTCCAATAATATTGCAGATTCTTCTTTGAATTTTATGAAGGATCTCTAAATATATAGCAAGAGCACTGGGCCATATGTGGCAGCAATATTCTAAGCATAAACAAGTGGTGGACTTATAGATATATAAGATAGATTCTGGAGAGAAAAATCGTCTAGCACGATACAAGGAACCAACTTTCTTAGCAGAAATCATAGCAATGGATTCAATATAGTCTTTCCAGTTCATGTCAGCCGAGAATGTTATCCCGTGAAGGCAAAACGAGTTAGTCTCCCGGAGGTTAGCATCAGCCATGCTAGTGGAAGGTAAAGAGGGGTCTCTCAGATGATTAATGGAGAGCAGTTTAGTTTTACAGGCATTAAAATAAACAAGCCAAACTTTGCCCCAGTTAACAACGGGCTGAAGGTTTTTTTGACATCAGTCGGCAATTTGATCTTATCGAACTAATCAGACATACTGCCGATACAGGAATAAATGGTTGTGTCACCAGCATAGATATCAAGTTGAGAGCTTATACCATTTGAAGGGTATTCAATGAAAATTAAAAACCAAGTAATAATCTTTCCTTTAGATATGGGTGAATATGAATGCACATGTTAGTACTACGTATGTTCATTCTACGAAGTCGTTCCTTCCAGATTGACCACAGATTTTAGATTGGATTTAAATCAGTGGAGTTTCCGGGACAGTCTATAGTACTTTGATTTGCTCATTGTTAAGGCTTGCCAGTATGTTCCTACAGCGTTACGATTAGCATTTCATTTAAATTTTTGAAAATCAAATTTGATTGGATTTCTTGAGGCCCGAAGAGAGTCCCACAGGCGAGGAAAGAAAATGTTACAACTCTCGGTGACATCTAGAAATGTCAAGTTTAAAATGATGAGACCTCGCCGACAATCCAGTACTGCGCTTATAATTCATACAGTCTAGGTATCATAGAGGAAATGTATCAGAACAATTCCCTTGATAGTATTTATTCGGCCATATATGAAGTATAGTTTGGAGTGAATGAGAGACAGCGAAATAGAAAATGTGGTGTGTTTTAATAGGCAGTACTTTTAATCCAAAACCTTGAAAACACTTACACATACATATATATATATATACATATATATATATATATACAAATACACAAACAGAGACACACTCACACCCACACCCTCACACTAACACACAGACACACACACACATATATATATATATATTTAATTAATTTGCACAACGGTGTATATATATATATATATATATATATATACACCGTTGTGAAAATTAATTGAAACAAAACGAATAATTCCGTTATTATTTACTTTTTTTCGTATTTTTCTAATGAAACATGACGCAGTCCACATGTTAGTACTTGGGATGTCCATTCCACGAAGTCGTTCCTTGCAGATTGACCACAGATTCTCGATTGGATTTAAATCAGGAGAGTTTCGGTGCCAATCAACAGTACTTTGATTTGCTCATTGTTAAGGCTTACCAGTGTGTTCTTACAGCGTTACGATTGGCATTTCATTTAAATTTTTGAAGATCAAATTTGATTGGAATGCTAGAGCCCCGAAGAGAGTTCTAAAGGCGAGGAAAGAACCTGTTACCAGACAACTCTCGGGGATATCTAGCAATGTCAAGTTTAAAATGATGAGACCTTGCCGCCAATCCAGTACTGCGCTTATAATTCATACAGTCTAGGTACCATAGATGAAAATGTATCAGGACAATTGCCATTCAATTACCACACAGTGTATATATAAACATAGTCCGACAAAAACCAAAACAAAAAAAAACAATGTATACACACTCCTGGAAATGAAAAAAAAATATATATATAGATATTGTAATACTAAACTTGTGCACCCTTGTGCAAATTAATTGAAATAAAACAAATAATTCAATTATTATTTACTTTTTTTTTTCGTGTTGTTCCAATGAATAATCACCCATTGCACATGTTAGTACTTCGTATGTCCATTCCACGAAGTCGTTCGTTGCAGATTGACCACAGATTCTTGATTGGATTTAAATCAAGAGAGTTTCCGGGCCAGTCTATACTACTTTGATTTGCTCACTGGTAAGGCTTGCCAGTGTTTTTCGTGCAGCGTTAAAATGTTCGTGTGGTGAAAGAAAGTATACTAAAACAGTTGTTTCAATTAATTTGCACAAGGGTGTAGAACATTATACAGTGAATATTTCAGGTCAAAATTCAGGCACCTCACGCTTGTATGCGTCGAAATGAGATTAGACAGATAATTTAATAAACCCTGACATAGGCCACACCTCACGTCCTTTGAGAATATAGAGGATCACGGCTTTTCACAGTTTCCTTTGTTTTGTTGTTCTCAGTAACTTTTAACTTTTCAACATTCAAGCTTATCTGTTCTGCCATCCATATATACACTAAACATATAGTTAATAAATAAAGACTATATGGGTCTCGTGAATTACTTGACGCAGATTAGGATGTCGTAGAAGACCGGAGTCTATAACAGCCGAATTGTTCTTGTTAAACAAGAAATATGAAGATAATATTCTGAGTTTATTCACTGAATAATAAAATGAGCGTGGCTTAGATCATAATTGCAAAAGAAATAATTTTCAGTCATGTTTACAGTGTAAATATTATTTTTTGCATCTTATTAAAACAGGCTGATGGCCACATCACGTTGAAATACAGCAACGACGTTAAGCAACGTCAAGCGTGGATAGTACCTAAATGGGTGACCAATTGGGAATACCAGGTGCTGTAAACCTAGATGTACAACTGGCTTAATGGGCTTACGGCAACATCACGTTGAACCACCAATTCCCGTACGATCGCCGAAGTTAAGCAATGGCGAGTTTGTTTAGTGACTAAATGGGTGACTATTTCAGAATACCAAGTGGTGTAAGCCTAGATGTACAACTGGCTTAATGGGCTTACGGCAACATCACGTTGAACCACCAATTTCCGTACGATCACCGAAGTTAAGCAATGGCGAGTTTGGTTAGTGACTAAATGGGTGACTATTTGAGAATACCAAGTGGTGTAAGCCTAGATGTACAACTGGCATAATGGGCTTACGGCCACATCACGTTGAAACAGTTTCCCGTACGATCACCTAAGTTAAGCAACGTCAAGCCTGGTTAGTACATAAATGGGTGACCGCTTGGGAATACTTAAATTTCTTAGAATAATTGTGAAGATAAGACAAATTGGATGAAAAAAGAAAGTTGTATTAATATGTAACTACGAAACATTTGTCTTTGAAACTCGCCTTGATAAAGTCGGATTGACTTTAATATAATATCGAAAACAAAATCGCACATCTATTTTCCACTATATATATATATATATATATATATATATATATATATATATATATATATATATATATATATATATATATATATATATATATATATATATATATATATATATATATATATATATATATATATATATATATATATATATATATATATATATATATATATATATATAAAGAAAATGGCGGTTCCGTAAGGATGCAGGTTCGAATCCTGTCAAAGGACGAATACTTTCTATGAAAATTTCTCGGACATTCAGGCCGGTAAATGTTATTTAATACTGTTTATTATAAACAGAGCATTTATTTAAATACTTGTATCTATAAAAAGAACGTTAAACATAAAAAAATGTCTTTAATAAATATATATATATAATATGATTATTATTTAAAAATATATATTCATCGCGACACAGAAATTTACATGTTTTGATACCAAAACCCAAATCTTAACTTAAACTTAAAATTTAAAATTCCATTCCATTTTCAAGGAATGCTGAATAACTTTCGAAAGAATGATTTATTCTTTTTATAAGCTAAATAGCATTATATATTTTAATTTGGTGGTGAAATGAGAATTCAAATTTTTTTAAGTTGGTGTTGGTTTTTTGACGAATCAGGATACAAGTATAACTTAAGTTGACAAAGTAAATATTGGTTAAAGGTTAGACGTAGCTTTGTAATTTCTGTCTGTTGATACTGGCTTCCTTATATGAGAACGTGTCATCAATGTCTGGTTTTTAAGATAAACTAAAATGCGTGTCATTTTTATTTTTTTTTTTTTTATTAATTTTCTTAATTATAAAATACATTGGGATTTTGTTAAACGGGGTTTCAAATTGGATTAAGTCATGTATTTTATATTTATATTTTTACTTAGAAAGATCTAAAATACTATATTTATTATATTTACTAATAAACTATATATGGAATTTAATTAAGCATTTTAAAACCCTCTTATTTTTTATCACATAATAGATATATAATTATGCAATTTTTTTTAATTACTTATATTTTCTTTATAATACAATGTCTACAAAAAACTGATATTTCATTTCTTTGATTTAATAAATCTTTATTTTTCAGAAACTTAATAATGCATAACTTTTCATGTAGGCACAAAAGACATGGGTCATTTAAAGGTCTACATGTTCTCTTTTTTTTATTATTTTCCATTTTATTGTGGGTGTTTTAATTGTTTCTTTTAAATGCCAAAAATATTTGGAGAGAGATGTTTGCGATACTTAATATTATTGAAGGAAGGCAGATGTTGGTCCCATCTTAATTTAAATCCATTTTTAGTGCTTCCAATATAAAATTTTTCAATATTAGTTTCTCAATAGATTAGATAGTGCATTGTTAAACTACAGATTCTGTAAGACATTTATTATTCAATGAAGAATTTTTCAGGGTTTCTACAGTTGCATAATTTTTCTTTATTCTTATTTCTGGATCACTATTTCTTTGATTCAGGATTAAGTATTTATTTAAAATTTTATTATTATGTTTTTTTATATTTTTTCTAAGCATTCAATACATTCATAACTTAATTTTAGGGTATTTTTATTAAAAATTTTGGCAAGTGTATTATTTCTTGGAAAATGTTTATCAATTAACGCAATAAAATTATGTTCTGTTACTACTAACCATTTTGTTGAATAGGGTTGGCTACCAAATAATTTTTCTACTTCTATTTCTTCTCTGGTTTTTATCATCATTTTTTATATAATTAATGTCAGGGCATTTAGAGCCACTATTCTTTAAAGACTTATTATAAAAATTACTGTGTTCATAGAATATTTTTTCATTAGCAGAATTTATACTTATTCATTTTTCTATGGATGAAGTTAGATGCTTTATCATAAATAGGGAAGATTTAGCTTCACATATTTTAAAATAATAATTATAATATTTTGCTCTACAGGGTATCGAGCACTGTTTTTGAAAATAAATGCTAAAGAACTCTGGATTATAATTTTGACTGTTCTTTCTTTTTATTTTGATATATTGTTATGACCAAGTAAATGATTAAGTACTAACAAATATCAGGTTAGCAGATATATCGTATATTAAACACTACACCAGAAAAGTGCTACACTAGTAAGAGTGTATCGAATGAACTAGCGCTTAATCTGTTACTGTTCACTGTTCCCAGAACCTTCTCTCCTACTAATCTTATAGTAGGCGGAAGACTTTAACATAGACTCTTTAGAGGGAGGACACTGTTTAAAAAACCGGGCAGGGTCTTAAACCGGACGCTAGTCAAACCGATCTAATCGTATCCTTTGTAGCTCTTTCTGATCTTAAAATTTTACACTCTAATCGAGTATATATAGTATGTACTGAGGAACCCTATCATGGCGGTACAAGTACTCTGTTGGCGCCAGTCGGTCAAACCCAGTTGTTATGTGGTCATTTGTCTCGAGATGTTCTGCACATAGGCGACAGGATAACCTGCTGTTGAGTTTCAGGATATTACAATGGGAGTTCCTGTTTAGAAGGTACCGAGCCAGCTACTGAGGATCAATGCCTTCTAAGCAGGAAATGCTAATGTAATGGCGGTGCTTTTACTCAACCTCGTTAAAAAAAATAAAAGCTACTTCCTATTCTCCCCGCACCCCGCCCCATTCTTCTATGCAGTCACATAAGCTCGTCGGGTGGCGGTCCGCTGCCCCTCTGTCTCTTAGCCTTCGATATATCCCGCGTTTACGAAATTCTCCAAGCTCTCTTTCCTTATTGTGTGCCCCAGGAATTCCAGCTCTCTTTTTGGCTTCCTTCTTCCTTAAAAAAATTCTTCGTAGCTTGCGATGGGATTCTCAGTATCTTTCTGTAGAATCAAATTTCTGTTGCCTCAATTCTTCGTCAGCATTCAATGCCTTATAGAAGTAGATTAATATTACCAGAAGAAGGAGGAGGAGGATAATAGTAATAATAATAATAATAAGAAGAAAACGGACAAGAAGAAGAACAAGAAGAAGAACAAGAAAAAGAAGAACAACAACAAGGAGGGGGAGGATAGTAATGATAATAATAATTGGGAGGAGGAGTAGCAGCAGAAGAAGAAGAAAAAAGAGGAAGAACAAGAAAAAAAGGAGGAGGAGAACAATAGTAATAATAATAAGAAGACAAAGGACGAGAAGAAGAAGAAGAAGAAGAAGAGGGAGAGAAAAAAAAGAAGAAGAAAGGGAAAACGAGAAGAAGGAGGAGGAGGAGAACAATAGTAATAATAATAATAAGACAAAGGACGAGAAGAAGAAGAAGAAGAAGAAGAAGAAGAAGAAAGGGAAGACGAGAAGAAGAAGAAAGGGAAGAAGAAGAAAGGGAAGACGAGAAGAAGAAGAAGGTGGAGAATAATAGTAATAATAATAATAATAAGACGAACAACAACAACAACAAGGAGGATAGTAATGGTGATAATAATTAGAAGAAGAAGGAGAAGGAGGAGGAGGAATAGAAGAAGGAGGAGGAGGAAGTGAATTTACTACTACTATTACTACTACTTTTAATGTCCAGATGTCTACAATGTGTGATCTTGAATCAGGAATGTTGGAAATAAGACACGGTTGGAAATTCAAACATAAGGCAGCAGGATTTCTTCTTAATTTCAAGGAAAAGCGCTATTTATTCTCCATTTACCTAACGTGCATACGTGTGAGTTTGGGCGGGACACTTGTCGGCGCTGAATACGGAATCGGTAAAACGGGTTCGAATATCGGCTCAGGCAGTGCGTATTACTTTTGCAAGTAAACTCAAGAAAATGAATCAAAATTTACTCTGTTCTCCATCCTAATCTTTTTTTTTTATTTCAGTCTATCTATCTATCTATCTATCTATTTATCTATCTATCTATCTATCTTTCCCAGTTTGCTTCTATCTATCTATCTATCTATCTATCTATCTAAGTCTGCTTATATATATATATATATATATATATATGTGTGTGTGTGTGTGTGTGTGTGTGTGTTTGTGTGTTTGTGTGTGTGTGTGTGTGAAAATATTGTAGAAAATAGGAAAGAAACTGGTTTGGTAAAAGATTCAAAGTTCCTTAGTATTTTTGTAATTATTTTGGGAAATCCCAAAAATTTCGCTTGAAGATGGAACAGAGCCTACTTTAACTCAAGTTAATTCAAATATTATTTTGAAGTTTTCGGCTCTTGTTTTGAAACATGAGACCTCTTATGTAGCGAGTTGGAATCATATTTTTAAATAAATAATTATATATATATATATATATATCTGAGTGACCGCTTGTGAATATTTGGCGTTGTAAGCTTGGATTTGTGGGTGGTGGTACGAACAATACCTCGGAATTTTTAGTCCTACAGACGATCTTTATTTCCCGTTGATGTCGTTAGATTCAATTACGCACAAATGCCCTTGTATAAGAATCCAACTGTTTCTCCCCACTCCAGCAATGGGTTTTTAACAAATATTCGTACACATACAAATTTTTAATTTATTGCATTTCAAACTAATGAATAAACATACTTTTCCGATAATTAAATGTACACAGATGCATAATATCTAAATATGCATAGATTTTAAACAAAAAAACTGATTTAGTAGAAATAAATCCCATTTATCAATTTTAATAAGTGAAAAAAAGTATTCGTACAATAAAAAAAAGAATACATAATCTTCATTTAATACTTTCTAGAATAGCCATTATTCACTTATTCAAAGAAACCAACCAGTTCTTGTATTTCTCAATTAATGATTCGCAAATTTCAATTGGTATTTTGTTCCATTCTTCTTCGCATATGGTCTTCAGGTCCGGGATGTTTGTTGGAGCTCTCGTTTGGATTTGAATTTTCAAATAACGCCACAGATTCTCAATTGGGTTTAAATCTTGGTACGGACTATGCCTGTTCTAATTTGAAATGTATTATAACGCTGACTATATACAGTGCGGAGGAAAAAATATTCGTACACATAAAAATTTTTAATGGATTGTATTTACAACTAATGAATAAACATACTTTTTATATACTTATATAATTAACTGTACATAGATACATAATAACTAAATATGCATAGAAAAGTGAAAAAAATGATTTAATAGAAATAAATCCCATTTAAATATTTTTTTCTGGAAATAAGAAGAAATTAATTTTTTTTATGTGTACGAATAGTTGTTTCTATCAATAGCAGTCAGTTATGTGCCATGTGTGATACACGATTAGGCTATCGACTGACGTATGTTGCTATTTCTTTCTGCGATAGACCACTTGCCACCCAAAGCTATAGAACCCCGTCACTTCTGTTATTCGCCCATAGGGAGAAGAGAATTAATACCTTTCCCAAGAGTATTAGCATGTAAGTGAATTTAATGGATTTGACTGGAATTTGAACTCGGCTCTCCGATTCCTCAATCCGAGCCGCTATCCATTACTGCAACGTACCCACTGTTTTCCCTTACCACACATCAAGGAGGTAGCTAGGGAACTAGAAAGGATTGTTATAAAAAGAAATAAAGATATGTTTATATTATTTAATTAAACATGGTTGAATGAAGATATGCTGCCTAAATACACACACACACACACACACATATATATATTCCAAGCGTAGCTCAGATGTGGCACAAGGCCGAAAGTATCTGGCGCCCACTGAGGATCGAACTCACTACTAAGTCGTAAAAGTTCTAGCGAGACAAGCTTGCTAACGATTAAATATAAATGTGTTATATATATATATATATATATATATATATATATATATATATATATATATATATATATATATATATATATATATATATATATATATATATATATATATATATATATATATATATATATATATATATATATATATATATTAGGATGGATAGCTAATCCCAGAATCCTCTTCAGGCGCATTTTGTGTTTGTTCTTATTTTGTGGTTTATTCTACAACTATGCTGAGCAGACGTTAGTTACAGTTATCGACGGCCCTCAAGGGTTCCATCTCCACAATTTCACTCACAAGGCTTGGGTCAACCCGTGGTATGGTTTTCATCAGTTATTTTACGATATTTTTTTTTTCACAATTTTCGGGCAGCTTACCACAAAAAAAAAAAGAATGAAAGCATTTATTTGCTATAAATATGTTTCAGTATAAAAAATGACAAGGACTGTGATATTTGACTATGGTAAGCCTATTTTTAGGGAGGCACACTAGAGTAATGGATAGCGGCTCGGTTTGAGTAAAAGATAGAGCCGAGTTCGAATTCCAGTCGAATCCATTACTTTCACTTACGTGGTAATAGTCTTGGGAAAGGTTTTGAATCCTCCTCTTCTCCGCTTACCCCATCTATTGGTAATAGCAGGGCAGACTGGAACTGGTCTACCGCAGAAAGAATGGCAACCTACTGCGGGAAAAAATCTGCATCGGCAGTTATGAATCGAAAGATACATGATCGCCTAAGCCTTTTCTATTCCTCAGAATAAGAATCAGGTTTTCCACAAAAGAATTCTGGGATCGCACACTGCTTCACACATCAGGCTTACACGCGAGTACATATGGTAATCATGAGTGAATGATAGGCTTAGAAACTAAGGATTCATAATTGTTACTCAGGATAGGTACCGTCTAACCAGGAATTACCAATATAATGACCCGAAACTCAACAGCATATGTGGAAAACATCCGGGGTGGGGGAATGACCAAATAACAACTGGGTGTGGCCGACTGACGTCAACAGGGTAGTTGTAACGGTATAATATGGCTCTTCGGTACATATGTCATGTGTCAATATGGCGCGCATTCTATCTCTCTCGCAAAATAGAACATCAGCCAGTCCCAGAATGAAAAGGTTACCATCCACTGGACTGATTGAGAAATCCAGACCAATCAATCAGACATATCTGTCTATATTTCTGATATGAGGTATTATCTTCGCTATTTACATTATTCGGACTATTGTCCTCATCTTTGTTGCCATATTTATTACAACGTTTCGGCCTTTCATTATCTGTCTATATTTCTGAGATGAGGTATTATCTACACTATTTAGTTAGATCCAAAGAGTGTGAGTTCAATACCCGGTTAAGGCAGTGGAGAACTTGGAGAGGAGAATTAACAGGAGATAACTAATAACTAACATCCATTATACATGGCACGTGAAGCTAGAACAGTCTACCCCAGTGAGCGAAATAAAGGGTTCAGTTCGAAATTCCAACTACCTGAAGAAGGCCGGTGCGTACAGCGGCCGAAACGTTGTAATAAATATGGCGACAAAGATGAGGACAATAGTCCGGATAATGTAAAAAGTGTACATAATACCTCATCTCAGAAATATAGACAGATACTGAAAGGCCGAAACGTTGTAATAAATATGGCGACAAAGATGAGGACAGTAGTCCGGATAATATAAATAGTGTACATAATACCTCATCTCAGAAATATAGACAGATACTGAAAGGCCGAAACGTTGTAATAAATATGGCGACAAAGATGAGGACAGTAGTCCGGATAATATAAATAGTGTACATAATACCTCATCTCAGAAATATAGACAGATACTGAAAGGCCGAAACGTTGTAATAAATATGGCGACAAAGATGAGGACAGTAGTCCGGATAATGTAAATAGTGTACATAATACCTCATCTCAGAAATATAGACAGATACTGAAAGGCCGAAACGTTGTAATAAATATGGCGACAAAGATGAGGACAGTAGTACGGATAATATAAATAGTGTACATAATACCTCATCTCAGAAATATAGACATATACTGAAAGGCCGAAACGTTGTAATAAATATGGCGACAAAGATGAGGACAGTAGTCCGGATAATGTAAATAGTGTACATAATACCTCATCTCAGAAATATAGACAGATACTGAAAGGCCGAAACGTTGAAAAAAATATGGCGACAAAGATGAGGACAGTAGTCCGGATAATGTAAATAGTGTACATAATACCTCATCTCAGAAATATAGACAGATACTGAAAGGCCGAAACGTTGTAATAAATATGGCGACAAAGATGAGGACAGTAGTCCGGATAATATAAATAGTGTACATAATACCTCATCTCAGAAATATAGACAGATACTGAAAGGCCGAAACGTTGTAATAAATATGGCGACAAAGATGAGGACAGTAGTCCGGATAATATAAATAGTGTACATAATACCTCATCTCAGAAATATAGACAGATACTGAAAGGCCGAAACGTTGTAATAAATATGGCGACAAAGATGAGGACAGTAGTCCGGATAATATAAATAGTGTACATAATACCTCATCTCAGAAATATAGACAGATACTGAAAGGCCGAAACGTTGTAATAAATATGGCGACAAAGATGAGGACAGTAGTCCGGATAATATAAATAGTGTACATAATACCTCATCTCAGAAATATAGACAGATACTGAAAGGCCGAAACGTTGTAATAAATATGGCGACAAAGATGAGGACAGTAGTCCGGATAATATAAATAGTGTACATAATACCTCATCTCAGAAATATAGACAGATACTGAAAGGCCGAAACGTTGTAATAAATATGGCGACAAAGATGAGGACAGTAGTCCGGATAATATAAATAGTGTACATAATACCTCATCTCAGAAATATAGACAGATACTGAAAGGCCGAAACGTTGTAATAAATATGGCGACAAAGATGAGGACAGTAGTCCGGATAATATAAATAGTGTACATAATACCTCATCTCAGAAATATAGACAGATACTGAAAGGCCGAAACGTTGTAATAAATATGGCGACAAAGATGAGGACAGTAGTCCGGATAATATAAATAGTGTACATAATACCTCATCTCAGAAATATAGACAGATACTGAAAGGCCGAAACGTTGTAATAAATATGGCGACAAAGATGAGGACAGTAGTCCGGATAATATAAATAGTGTACATAATACCTCATCTCAGAAATATAGACAGATACTGAAAGGCCGAAACGTTGTAATAAATATGGCGACAAAGATGAGGACAGTAGTCCGGATAATATAAATAGTGTACATAATACCTCATCTCAGAAATATAGACAGATACTGAAAGGCCGAAACGTTGTAATAAATATGGCGACAAAGATGAGGACAGTAGTCCGGATAATATAAATAGTGTACATAATACCTCATCTCAGAAATATAGACAGATACTGAAAGGCCGAAACGTTGTAATAAATATGGCGACAAAGATGAGGACAGTAGTCCGGATAATGTAAATAGTGTACATAATACCTCATCTCAGAAATATAGACAGATACTGAAAGGCCGAAACGTTGTAATAAATATGGCGACAAAGATGAGGACAGTAGTACGGATAATATAAATAGTGTACATAATACCTCATCTCAGAAATATAGACATATACTGAAAGGCCGAAACGTTGTAATAAATATGGCGACAAAGATGAGGACAGTAGTCCGGATAATGTAAATAGTGTACATAATACCTCATCTCAGAAATATAGACAGATACTGAAAGGCCGAAACGTTGTAATAAATATGGCGACAAAGATGAGGACAGTAGTACGGATAATATAAATAGTGTACATAATACCTCATCTCAGAAATATAGACATATACTGAAAGGCCGAAACGTTGTAATAAATATGGCGACAAAGATGAGGACAGTAGTCCGGATAATGTAAATAGTGTACATAATACCTCATCTCAGAAATATAGACAGATACTGAAAGGCCGAAACGTTGTAATAAATATGGCGACAAAGATGAGGACAGTAGTACGGATAATATAAATAGTGTACATAATACCTCATCTCAGAAATATAGACATATACTGAAAGGCCGAAACGTTGAAAAAAATATGGCGACAAAGATGAGGACAGTAGTCCGGATAATGTAAATAGTGTACATAATACCTCATCTCAGAAATATAGACAGATACTGAAAGGCCGAAACGTTGTAATAAATATGGCGACAAAGATGAGGACAGTAGTCCGGATAATATAAATAGTGTACATAATACCTCATCTCAGAAATATAGACAGATACTGAAAGGCCGAAACGTTGTAATAAATATGGCGACAAAGATGAGGACAGTAGTCCGGATAATATAAATAGTGTACATAATACCTCATCTCAGAAATATAGACAGATACTGAAAGGCCGAAACGTTGTAATAAATATGGCGACAAAGATGAGGACAGTAGTCCGGATAATATAAATAGTGTACATAATACCTCATCTCAGAAATATAGACAGATACTGAAAGGCCGAAACGTTGTAATAAATATGGCGACAAAGATGAGGACAGTAGTCCGGATAATATAAATAGTGTACATAATACCTCATCTCAGAAATATAGACAGATACTGAAAGGCCGAAACGTTGTAATAAATATGGCGACAAAGATGAGGACAGTAGTCCGGATAATATAAATAGTGTACATAATACCTCATCTCAGAAATATAGACAGATACTGAAAGGCCGAAACGTTGTAATAAATATGGCGACAAAGATGAGGACAGTAGTCCGGATAATATAAATAGTGTACATAATACCTCATCTCAGAAATATAGACAGATACTGAAAGGCCGAAACGTTGTAATAAATATGGCGACAAAGATGAGGACAGTAGTCCGGATAATATAAATAGTGTACATAATACCTCATCTCAGAAATATAGACAGATACTGAAAGGCCGAAACGTTGTAATAAATATGGCGACAAAGATGAGGACAGTAGTCCGGATAATATAAATAGTGTACATAATACCTCATCTCAGAAATATAGACAGATACTGAAAGGCCGAAACGTTGTAATAAATATGGCGACAAAGATGAGGACAGTAGTCCGGATAATATAAATAGTGTACATAATACCTCATCTCAGAAATATAGACAGATACTGAAAGGCCGAAACGTTGTAATAAATATGGCGACAAAGATGAGGACAGTAGTCCGAATAATATAAATAGTGTACATAATACCTCATCTCAGAAATATAGACAGATACTGAAAGGCCGAAACGTTGTAATAAATATGGCGACAAAGATGAGAACAACAGTCCGAATAATGTAAATAGTCGACCAGACATAATTGCGTTTAAATATGTACAGGGTGGTCCTAGAGTCTTGTCACGCCTATATAATATAATTATTATGAATTTTAAAATTTCGATGCCTACGTTATTTTGGCGCCCCCTCCCCCCAAACAGTAAATCCCACTCATTTGCTGACATAATATTTATTCTCTTTTCTGTCTTTTACAAGATAACTGAATTTATTACTATCTACGAATTGTCTTGAAGCATTGGTTTAATTAGAGACAGGAAATAAAAACAAATAAATTTATCACATTTATGTGGTTAATTACGTAAGTAATATTTGCTTGCTAAAAATTGTTATGTTCAGGGTTGTCCGAAAGTCTTGTCACCCCTACGTAATATAATTTTATCTTTGAGATGGCTGACTCCTACAGATGGGAAGGGAGGTAGAGGGTGGCATGACTTTCGGACCACCCTGTACATTTAACTTCGTGAATTGTTTTCAGAACAGAAATTAGGAGAGATAGCGAACAGATAAAACTTACGAAGAGCCACAAAGGATAGGATAGTCTTTTCTTTGTTTTTTGTTTTTTTGTTTTTTTGTTTTGTTTTTTTTAACCAAATTATCCTGTCTCTTAATACTTTGCTTAGTTTCTGGAAGACATCTTTCGCTATTCCTGTGTGCCTTCGGATTTCAGCTTTAACTGGTTGATTTTGTTGTCCCCTGTTTGTAGTTGACAGCTTGGGTCGTCTCTTTCACTGACAGCTATGCATTCAGTTTTCTCTATCTCTTACAGATTAACTAACTTCATTATTATCTATGAATTGTTAAATTTCGATATCTGCATTCTTTTGACGCCCCCGCTCACCAAAAGGTAGCTCACATTCTTTTGCTGACATAATATATATTCTCCTTTCTGTCTTTTTACAAGACAACTGAATTTATTACTATCTAATGCTTCACTTGAAGCATTAGCTTAATTTAGAGACAGGAGATAAAAACATTGACAAGTTCTTGTCACCCCCCTACATAATATAATCATCTATTTCAGACAGCTGCCACGAAAATGGTGTTCACACAGACCTTCTCGATGTGTGACAGCGTCAGTGAAAGGGAATAAACTGAATCCAGTACACGTGCTTTGTGTTACTGTATTAATTGTTCTATTATTCTAATTACTTTTTGGTAGAGGGTGACATAAATTTCGGACCACTCTGTAGATTGAACTCCCTTCTAGAGTTTTATTTTCTATTGTAATTACTTTTTGGTAGGGGTGACAAGACTTTCGGACCACGGTGTAGATTCAACTAGTTTTGACTTTGGATGATGTAGCGGTCCGTAAGTCTTGTCACCCCATACATAATATAATTTTCTATTTCTAATGGCTGACACGAGCTCCTCTACGAAAATGATGTTGTTCATACTGGCCTTCTCGATGTGTGACAGCGTCAATGAAAGTGTTTTATTATTCTCATTACTTTTTGGTAGGGGGTGTAAAAACTTTCGGACCAACCTGTAGACTGAACTCTCTTCTAGAATTCTGAGTGTCTCCTTGCATTGTGTGCTGTAGAGTACAGGGTAGTCCGAAAGTCTTGTCATACCCTACAAAATATAATTTTCTATTTCTAATGATGCTATTCATACAGACCTTCTCGGTGTGTCACAGCGTTAACGAAAGTGAAAAAAATAAACTGAATCCAGTGCATACGTTTTGTATTACTTATTCTTTTGTTCTTGTAGGGTGTGACAAAACTGTCGGGCCACTCTGTACAACACTAGCTAGATTACGGCGATGAGAATGGGACTGAAGGTGAGATGCCAGGCCAGGATCAATAACATTGCAGATTCTTCTTTAGATTTTGTCAAGAATCTTTAAATGTATAGCAGAAGCACTAGAACATATGTGACAGCAATATTCAAAGCATAGAGGAATGGTAGACTTGTAAATCTATAAGATATACTTAGCTGTAAGTTTGGTTTGCACGACGAAAGGAAAGAAAGTTTGATATGTTTGGTTTGCAGGGTATCCCAAAAGATAGAAGGAGGTTAGGTTTGCACGACAGTCTAAAAGGTAGAAATAGGTTTGGTTTGCACAAGGCTCGAAAAGGTTGGTCGAAGTTTGCTATGGAAGAGTGAAAAGTTAGACGAAGATTTTTTTTTTTTTTTTTTTTTTGCAAGGGAGAAAAAAATGGTAGAGAAACGGTGCGGGAGAAACGGTGTCTCCTTTTTCGATGTAGGTTGCCCCTCAGCGTGCAGATGGATTCGGTGTATTCTTGATCCCAACAACTTTTGTAAAGAACACATTTTTTGGCGAGTAAAAAAAAAAAAAAAAAAAAAAGCAATGATAGCTGTTCTCGCAATGAGGATTCAATTCACGAATCGTCGAACCAGATGCAAATCCAGGCCCTCCCTCTCTCTTACTCCCCCTCTTTTACTTCCCCTCTCTTACGCCCCCCTATCCTACTCCCCCTCCCTTACTCCCCCCTCTCTCTCTCTTTCTCTCTCTCTCTCCGTTGGTCGCCTAATATGTCGGTTTAGGTCCCTGTTGGGCGATGTGAATTCGAGGCACATGGCATTTTATGATTAGACGAGCAGAATCGAACGCGTCTACAGTGGGGTGGGGGCAGAGTGTATCACTTGATTTATTTTACCGACTGAGTTTAACGGAGAATCGGGTAACTGCATTTCTTTAAAGATGGACTTCTACAATATCCTTTTTCCTTTTGCCTTGTCCTGTGTTTCCACTTTGAAGTCTTGTCAGAATTGACAATCCGATTCACTGATACAGAAAAGAAATACCATATGGACTTAATCTGGCTTATGATTTTCAAGTCTACAGGTTGTTGACATATCGCTCAAACGTACAGATATATATATATATATATATATATATATATATATATATATATATATATATATATATATATATATATACACCGTTGTGCAAATTAATTGAAACAAAACGAATAATTCCGTTATTATTTACTTTTTTTTTCCGTATTTTTCTAATGAAACATGACGCAGTCCACATGTTAGTACCTGGGATGTCCATTCCACGAAGTCGTTCCTTGCAGATTGACCACAGATTCTCGATTGGATTTAAATCAGGAGAGTTTTGGTGCCAATCAACAGTACTTTGATTTGCTCATTGTTAAGGCTTGCCAGTGTGTTCCTACAGCGTTACGATTGGCATTTCATTTAAATTTTTGAAGATCAAATTTGACTGGAATGCTAGAGGCCCGAAGAGAGTTCTACAGGAGAGGAAAGAAACTGTTACCAGACAACTCTCGGGGATATCTAGCAATGTCAAGTTTAAAATGATGAGACCTTGCCGCCAATCCAGTACTGCGCTTATAATTCATACAGTCTAGGTACCATAGATGAAAATGTATCAGGACAATTGCCATTCAATAATGCCATGTATTGCCATGTATATATATGTATATGTATCTAAATGAAATAATAATAATAAAAAAACGGAAGAATATTAATCTACAACCCAGTGTGTCTGAAGATTTTAATTTTTTAATATTTATTTATTGTTCAATATATATATATATATATATATATATATATATATATATATATATATATATATATATATATATATGTGTGTGTGTGTGTGTATATATGTATGTATATATATATATATATGTATAAACACGGGATAAATACAAGTGATTTTAAATTGTTTTATTGTGTCTGTTATTGAGAGATTTTTATTTATCAATGTTTAAAAGGTACTAGTGCCTTGCCAAGAAATTCTAACACACACATACATATACGCACACACACACACACACACATATATATATATATATATATATATATATATATATATATATATATATTACATGAATCATTCATACAAAAACGGATTAGTGAAGTTAATGATATAAATGGCGAGAATACATTTTTGCAAACAAATTTATTAAAATTACATTAACCCACGAACCTCTAGATTAATGTTATGATCCCTGTTTTTAATAAATTCAACTTGTATAGGGTCTTTTTTTGGTAGTACTTTCATCTGTTCATACAGACATCATCAGGCATTGAAATTTTATCTGATGAAGTCCCTTGAAAATTTTAGCCACTTATTCATACATTTCCCTTATATTTTTACTGATTTATATGTATGTATATATATATATATATATATATATATATATATATATATGAGATAACTGTATATGTGTATATATATATATATATATATATATATATATATATATATATATATATATATATATATATATATATATATATATATATATATATATACACACACATATACAGTTATCTCATATATATATATATATATACATTCTAATACCATTGGCAAAGGTATGAATCCATCCCCTCTAGCTACGTGTAAATAGCAGGACAGACTGTTGGATAGCAATTAGCTTAGAAGAAGACGAACTCTGGATTCAAAACATTTGGAGTTCTTTTGGCATACTGTGCCCCAGTTCTCTGTATTGAACTCTTTCAAAAGGTTTGGTGTTGTCTTCACCATTACATTTATAATCAAATGATATGTGCGGGTAGTCTGGTTCTAAGAACTCGGCTGCTTGATCCTCATACATCGAAAACGATGGCAGAGTCCAGTATATATATGTATATATGTATATATATATTGTTTGAGTCATAAATAATTTCTGTTTTGCTTTATCAAAATTATTCTTCAATAAATAAGGTAAAATTACATTTTATTCAATTATATATTGACTGTTATTTGAAATTTGTTGTTACTTGTCAGGTATGCAGCTCTTCAATAACTTTTGAATAAAATTATGCAGGTTTTGATGTGAAAAGCTTCTTGAATCTGGTTTTCCTTAGAGAAAGTTGTCCCTGTCGAAACCTTTAGCAGTCCGTTTTTTGTCGCCTTCCTTTACTATCTTCGACAGAAGATCCTGTGGTTACCTTTCTGTAACAGCTTCATACGCGCTTGGGCAATCATGTTCCTGCTGATTTATGTCTGACTAGGCAAAGATTTTCCCTTCTGCAGTAGACTGCTTGCCAACTAAGGCACAAGGACCCAGTCTGTTCTGCTATTCAATCCACGGACGAATTCATATTTTTTCCCAATGATATCTGCAGGTAAGTATCGACTGGAATTTGAACTACTAAAACGAGACTGTCAACAACTTAAAGATGTCACCTTCTGTCTTTTTATGTGACGTGTCGTTTCAGGGCGCAGGCGATCATGGCCCTACACGTCCCCCTATCTCTTGTGGCTCTCATATATATTTTTTATATTTATGGGTCAGTGGTGCATTGTGGGTAATCTATTCTGGCGTTTATTTTTGCTTAATTTGCTTATTTATTTGTTTGGGTTAATTTATTTTACTTGTTTTTAATTTTCATTTTGCGATTGCGTCCATCATGAAACAGCCTGTCGCCTCTGAGTGTTGACATCAAGGTTCACTTATATATATATATATATATATATATATATATATATATATGGGGGGTGGATGTATATCATGCACTCTCTGCCAGAAATTGTAAGCAAGGTCTCCTCAACATAGTTGCAGTATAAAAGACAAGTGGACTCTGTTGGTTTGGTAAATCAACATAAATCTGCCTGTGTAGTTGTCTGCAACAGGGATTCAATAAGCTGCTGTAGCAGAAAAGCTTGCTCAGAGATAAAAGAGTGGAAGGCCATTATGTATTCATTAACATATAAGAAAGTGTCAGAGTCGTTAATTAACAAAAAATAGAACAGAAAAATTGTATCAATAATTAGTGATAACCTCTTAGATTTTGATGATGCTCCATATAGAATTGCCGGTGAACGAGGTTTAATGATTCTTAGACCATTAATTTCATAATTAGTATCGTTTTAATGTTATGCATTGGAGGTAGAATTTAATGAGTTTGATGATAATCAGTTAAAATTTATTGGGTGGAAAACTAATTGGGTATAATTTTAATTGATTCTAATTTAATTAGGATACTTTAATGCAGTAGAATTTAATGTAGGTTGTAGGTAGAATTTTAATGAGGTAGACTGTACGGGAGGTAAAATTCAACTAGGAAAAATTTAACAAGGTAGAACTTAATGGGATATAATTTAACTAGGAAGAATTTTAATGGTTTAGAATTTAATGAGGTAGAACTTAATGGGATATAATTTAACGAGGTAGAATTTGAATTGGTTAGACTTTAATGAGGTAGAACTCAATGGGTTAGAATTGAATGAGGTAGAATTTTGATGGGTTACAATTTAATGAAGTAGAATTTTATAAGATAGAATTTAATGAGGTAGAACATAATGGAGGTAGAATTTTAATGAGGTAGAATTTGTGTGACATAAGACTACTATATGTTCACCTTATAAAAGGCACAAGAACCGCACAAGATAGAGGGTAACAGAGTAAGAAGTAAGTTAAAAAGGTTAAGATTATAGTGATCGCGGAGTCAGTTCCACAAAGCAGCGATTCGCGTAAAGAATCTCCACGGGTGGAACTTACATATCACCAATGGAATACAAAGGGAATGAGGGTGGTTCGCTACAATGGGCGTGGCATAGTTGGTCTTAGGCGTTAAGGTGAGAACTAGTGGGACTAAGGAATAGAGTTACTCTGAACAATTTCTATGGAAATAGCAACAGAACAGCGGGAGACTTGCGACGTTTCATTTTTGGGAAAGGCTTGTAGGGTCGGAAATAATTCATCACCCACAAGGCCAGGTAGGCTAAATCGAAACTGGAAAGAGAATACCATATGGCTGCTGTACTCCATATTCAGCTCTTTTAAAAAATAGTAAAAACCTTCTCAAAGATGAAGAAGAGACTTGATGCAACAGAAACAAAGAAAAGAGTACTGAATTGTTACGTGATATCAGTCCTCCAATATGGTAGTGAATGCTGGACAACCTTCTCAAAGATGAAGAAGAGACTTGATGCAACAGAAACAAAGAAAAGTGTACTGAATTGTTACGTGATATCAGTCCTCCAATATGGTAGTGAATGTTGGACAACCTTCTCAAGGATGAAGAAGAGACTTGATGCAACAGAAACAAAGAAAAGAGTACTGAATTGTTACGTGATATCAGTCCTCCAATATGGTAGTGAATGCTGGACAACCTTCTCAAAGATGAAGAAGAGACTTGATGCAACAGAAACAAAGAAAAGAGTACTGAATTGTTACGTGATATCAGTCCTCCAATATGGTAGTGAATGCTAGACAACCTTCTCAAAGATGAAGAAGAGACTTGATGCAACAGAAACAAAGAAAAGAGTACTGAATTGTTACGTGATATCAGTCCTCCAATATGGTAGTGAATGCTGGACAACCTTCTCAAGGATGAAGAAGAGACTTGATGCAACAGAAACAAAGAAAAGAGTACTGAATTGTTACGTGATATCAGTCCTCCAATATGGTAGTGAATGCTGGACAACCTTCTCAAAGATGAAGAAGAGACTTGATGCAACAGAAACAAAGAAAAGAGTACTGAATTGTTACGTGATATCAGTCCTCCAATACGGTAGTGAATGCTAGACAACCTTCTCAAAGATGAAGAAGAGACTTGATGCAACAGAAACAAAGAAAAGAGTACTGAATTGTTACGTGATATCAGTCCTCCAATATGGTAGTGAATGCTAGACAACCTTCTCAAAGATGAAGAAGAGACTTGATGCAACAGAAACAAAGAAAAGAGTACTGAATTGTTACGTGATATCAGTCCTCCAATATGGTAGTGAATGCTGGACAACCTTCTCAAGGATGAAGAAGAGACTTGATGCAACAGAAACAAAGAAAAGAGTACTGAATTGTTACGTGATATCAGTCCTCCAATATGGTAGTGAATGCTGGACAACCTTCTCAAAGATGAAGAAGAGACTTGATGCAACAGAAACAAAGAAAAGAGTACTGAATTGTTACGTGATATCAGTCCTCCAATATGGTAGTGAATGCTAGACAACCTTCTCAAAGATGAAGAAGAGACTTGATGCAACAGAAACAAAGAAAAGAGTACTGAATTGTTACGTGATATCAGTCCTCCTATATGGTAGTGAATGCTGGACAACCTCCTCAAAGATGAAGAAGAGACTTGATGCAACAGAAACAAAGAAAAGAGTACTGAATTGTTACGTGATATCAGTCCTCCAATATGGTAGTGAATGCTGGACAAACTTCTCAAAGATGAAGAAGAGACTTGATGCAACAGAAACAAAGAAAAGAGTACTGAATTGTTACGTGATATCAGTCCTCCAATATGGTAGTGAATGCTGGACAACCTTCTCAAAGATGAAGAAGAGACTTGATGCAACAGAAACAAAGAAAAGATTACTGAATTGTTACGTGATATCAGTCCTCCTATCTTGCACTGAATGCTGGATAATTTCTTCAAAGATGAAGAAGAGACTTGATGCAATAGAAACAAAGAAAAGAGTACTGAATTGTTACGTGATATCAGTCCTCCAATAGTGTAGTGAATGCTAGACAACCTTCTCAAAGATGAAGAAGTGACTTGATGCAACAGAAACAAAGAAAAGAGTACTGAATTGTTACGTGATATCAGTCCTCCAATATGGTAGTGAATGCTGGACAACCTTCTCAAAGATGAAGAATAGACTTGATGCAACAGAAACAAAGAAATGAGTACTGAATTGTTACATGATATCAGTCCTCCAATATGGTAGTGAATGCTGGACAACCTTCTCAAAGATGAAGAAGAGACTTGATGCAACAGAAACAAAGAAAAGAGTACTGAATTGTTACGTGATATCAGTCCTCCAATATGGTAGTGAATGCTGGACAACCTTCTCAAAGATGAAGAATAGACTTGATGCAACAGAAACAAAGAAAAGAGTACTGAATTGTTACGTGATATCAGTCCTCCAATATGGTAGTGAATGCTGGACAACCTCCTCAAAGATGAAGAATAGACTTGATGCAACAGAAACAAAGAAAAGAGTACTGAATTGTTACGTGATATCAGTCCTCCAATATGGTAGTGAATGCTAGACAACCTCCTCAAAGATGAAGAAGAGACTTGATGCAACAGAAACAAAGAAAAGAGTACTGAATTGTTACGTGATATCAGTCCTCCTATCTTGCACTGAATGCTGGATAATTTCTTCAAAGATGAAGAAGAGACTTGATGCAATAGAAACAAAGAAAAGAGTACTGAATTGTTACGTGATATCCATCCTCCAATAGTGTAGTGAATGCTAGACAACCTCCTCAAAGATGAAGAAGAGACTTGATGCAACAGAAACAAAGAAAAGAGTACTGAATTGTTACGTGATATCAGTCATCCAATAGTGTAGTGAATGCTAGACAACCTTCTCAAAGATGAAGAAGAGACTTGATGCAACAGAAACAAAGAAAAGAGTACTGAATTGTTACGTGATATCAGTCCTCCAATAGTGTAGTGAATGCTAGACAACCTTCTCAAAGATGAAGAAGAGACTTGATGCAACAGAAACAAAGAAAAGAGTACTGAATTGTTACGTGATATCAGTCCTCCTATCTTGCACTGAATGCTGGATAATTTCTTCAAAGATGAAGAAGAGACTTGATGCAATAGAAACAAAGAAAAGAGTACTGAATTGTTACGTGATATCAGTCCTCCAATAGTGTAGTGAATGCTAGACAACCTTCTCAAAGATGAAGAAGAGACTTGATGCAACAGAAACAAAGAAAAGAGTACTGAATTGTTACGTGATATCAGTCCTCCTATCTTGCACTGAATGCTGGATAATTTCTTCAAAGATGAAGAAGAGACTTGATGCAATAGAAACAAAGAAAAGAGTACTGAATTGTTACGTGATATCAGTCCTCCTATATGGTAGTGAATGCTGGACAACCTCCTCAAAGATGAAGAAGAGACATGATGCAACAGAAACAAAGAAAAGAGTACTGAATTGTTACGGGATATCAGTCCTCCAATATGGTAGTGAATGCTGGACAACCTTCTCAAAGATGAAGAAGAGACTTGATGCAACAGAAACAAAGAAAAGAGTACTGAATTGTTACGTGATATCAGTCCTCCAATACGGTAGTGAATGCTAGACAACCTTCTCAAAGATGAAGAAGAGACTTGATGCAACAGAAACAAAGAAAAGAGTACTGAATTGTTACGTGATATCAGTCCTCCAATATGGTAGTGAATGCTAGACAACCTTCTCAAAGATGAAGAAGAGACTTGATGCAACAGAAACAAAGAAAAGAGTACTGAATTGTTACGTGATATCAGTCCTCCAATATGGTAGTGAATGCTGGACAACCTTCTCAAGGATGAAGAAGAGACTTGATGCAACAGAAACAAAGAAAAGAGTACTGAATTGTTACGTGATATCAGTCCTCCAATATGGTAGTGAATGCTGGACAACCTTCTCAAAGATGAAGAAGAGACTTGATGCAACAGAAACAAAGAAAAGAGTACTGAATTGTTACGTGATATCAGTCCTCCAATATGGTAGTGAATGCTAGACAACCTTCTCAAAGATGAAGAAGAGACTTGATGCAACAGAAACAAAGAAAAGAGTACTGAATTGTTACGTGATATCAGTCCTCCTATATGGTAGTGAATGCTGGACAACCTCCTCAAAGATGAAGAAGAGACTTGATGCAACAGAAACAAAGAAAAGAGTACTGAATTGTTACGTGATATCAGTCCTCCAATATGGTAGTGAATGCTGGACAAACTTCTCAAAGATGAAGAAGAGACTTGATGCAACAGAAACAAAGAAAAGAGTACTGAATTGTTACGTGATATCAGTCCTCCAATATGGTAGTGAATGCTGGACAACCTTCTCAAAGATGAAGAAGAGACTTGATGCAACAGAAACAAAGAAAAGATTACTGAATTGTTACGTGATATCAGTCCTCCTATCTTGCACTGAATGCTGGATAATTTCTTCAAAGATGAAGAAGAGACTTGATGCAATAGAAACAAAGAAAAGAGTACTGAATTGTTACGTGATATCAGTCCTCCAATAGTGTAGTGAATGCTAGACAACCTTCTCAAAGATGAAGAAGTGACTTGATGCAACAGAAACAAAGAAAAGTGTACTGAATTGTTACGTGATATCAGTCCTCCAATATGGTAGTGAATGCTGGACAACCTTCTCAAAGATGAAGAATAGACTTGATGCAACAGAAACAAAGAAATGAGTACTGAATTGTTACATGATATCAGTCCTCCAATATGGTAGTGAATGCTGGACAACCTTCTCAAAGATGAAGAAGAGACTTGATGCAACAGAAACAAAGAAAAGAGTACTGAATTGTTACGTGATATCAGTCCTCCAATATGGTAGTGAATGCTGGACAACCTTCTCAAAGATGAAGAATAGACTTGATGCAACAGAAACAAAGAAAAGAGTACTGAATTGTTACGTGATATCAGTCCTCCAATATGGTAGTGAATGCTGGACAACCTCCTCAAAGATGAAGAATAGACTTGATGCAACAGAAACAAAGAAAAGAGTACTGAATTGTTACGTGATATCAGTCCTCCAATATGGTAGTGAATGCTAGACAACCTCCTCAAAGATGAAGAAGAGACTTGATGCAACAGAAACAAAGAAAAGTGTACTGAATTGTTACGTGATATCAGTCCTCCTATCTTGCACTGAATGCTGGATAATTTCTTCAAAGATGAAGAAGAGACTTGATGCAATAGAAACAAAGAAAAGAGTACTGAATTGTTACGTGATATCCATCCTCCAATAGTGTAGTGAATGCTAGACAACCTCCTCAAAGATGAAGAAGAGACTTGATGCAACAGAAACAAAGAAAAGAGTACTGAATTGTTACGTGATATCAGTCATCCAATAGTGTAGTGAATGCTAGACAACCTTCTCAAAGATGAAGAAGAGACTTGATGCAACAGAAACAAAGAAAAGAGTACTGAATTGTTACGTGATATCAGTCCTCCAATAGTGTAGTGAATGCTAGACAACCTTCTCAAAGATGAAGAAGAGACTTGATGCAACAGAAACAAAGAAAAGAGTACTGAATTGTTACGTGATATCAGTCCTCCTATCTTGCACTGAATGCTGGATAATTTCTTCAAAGATGAAGAAGAGACTTGATGCAATAGAAACAAAGAAAAGAGTACTGAATTGTTACGTGATATCAGTCCTCCAATAGTGTAGTGAATGCTAGACAACCTTCTCAAAGATGAAGAAGAGACTTGATGCAACAGAAACAAAGAAAAGAGTACTGAATTGTTACGTGATATCAGTCCTCCTATCTTGCACTGAATGCTGGATAATTTCTTCAAAGATGAAGAAGAGACTTGATGCAATAGAAACAAAGAAAAGAGTACTGAATTGGTACGTGATATCAGTCCTCCAATAGTGTAGTGAATGCTAGACAACCTTCTCAAAGATGAAGAAGAGACTTGATGCAACAGAAACAAAGAAAAGAGTACTGAATTGTTACGTGATATCAGTCCTCCTATCTTGCACTGAATGCTGGATAATTTCTTCAAAGATGAAGAAGAGACTTGATGCAATAGAAACAAAGAAAAGAGTACTGAATTGTTACGTGATATCAGTCCTCCAATAGTGTAGTGAATGCTAGACAACCTTCTCAAAGATGAAGAAGAGACTTGATGCAACAGAAACAAAGAAAAGTGTACTGAATTGTTACGTGATATCAGTCCTCCTATCTTGCACTGAATGCTGGATAATTTCTTCAAAGATGAAGAAGAGACTTGATGCAATAGAAACAAAGAAAAGAGTACTGAATTGTTACGTGATATCAGTCCTCCAATAGTGTAGTGAATGCTAGACAACCTTCTCAAAGATGAAGAAGAGACTTGATGCAACAGAAACAAAGAAAAGAGTACTGAATTGTTACGTGATATCAGTCCTCCTATCTTGCACTGAATGCTGGATAATTTCTTCAAAGATGAAGAAGAGACTTGATGTAATAGAAACAAAGAAAAGAGTACTGAATTGTTACGTGATATCAGTCCTCCAATAGTGTAGTGAATGCTAGACAACCTTCTCAAAGATGAAGAAGAGACTTGATGCAACAGAAACAAAGAAAAGAGTACTGAATTGTTACGTGATATCAGTCCTCCTATCTTGCACTGAATGCTGGATAATTTCTTCAAAGATGAAGAAGAGACTTGATGCAATAGAAACAAAGAAAAGAGTACTGAATTGTTACGTGATATCAGTCCTCCAATAGTGTAGTGAATGCTAGACAACCTCCTCAAAGATGAAGAAGAGACTTGATGCAACAGAAACAAAGAAAAGAGTACTGAATTGTTACGTGATATCAGTCCTCCTATCTTGCACTGAATGCTGGATAATTTCTTCAAAGATGAAGAAGAGACTTGATGCAATACAAACAAAGAAAAGAGTACTGAATTGTTACGTGATATCAGTCCTCCAATAGTGTAGTGAATGCTAGACAACCTTCTCAAAGATGAAGAAGAGACTTGATGCAACAGAAACAAAGAAAAGTGTACTGAATTGTTACGTGATATCAGTCCTCCTATATAGCAGTGAATGCTGGATAATTTCCTCACAAATGAAGAAAAATATAAAGACGTGAAGCAACAGAAGGATGTTGAGAATACTTCTGACAGGAAATGTGAAGAAAAATGAAGATCTAGCGACAATGGCAGCAATAATACTGAACATCATTAAGAGACAGTTGAATTTTTTAGCACACACGAGGAAAGAAGCCTTGGGAAATTTTCAAATTTACAGGACAGCTTGAAGATAAAAGGAACAGTCGAAAGCAACGCATAACCTACCTGCCCAGCTTGAGAAGACTGGATGGCGGACTAGGGTTTGAAACAGACGGAAAAAAAGACCACATCTATTAATAGCCTAAAAGGAGAGGAAATTTTGGAGAGCCATCGCCAACAAGAAGAGACCCAACACAGAGAATAAAGAAAGATATCCTGTCTAGATAGATATCCGCTCGTCTCTGGATATAACTAAAGAGGAGGATTTTCCATGTTTGAATGTGTGGGCCAGGTGCCATTTCAAGTCAAGGATGTTCGTCTGTTATCCCGACATCAGTATCGAATGATTGATGACCCACGTCATTGTTGATGATCTTGAAAAAGCGGCAGATTAAGGCATCACAATTGTTTAAATGGTAGTCTTTTTTTGTGGGGAGAGGGGCTTTTATTTGTTAGCTATCAACTATTTACTCCTCTCAGGAAAGACAGAAATAACACACATAAATTTAAAAAAATAGCCCAAGATGACAAATGACTTTTGGGGGCTGAAAATAACATGACGGAATGAAAGAAAGTTTTATCAAAGAAATCTGGTCGAAAATTAGGACAAAGAAAAATAAAGAACGCATAATACATTAACATATATATATATATATATATATATATATATATATATATATATATATATATATATATATATGAAGAAATATAGTCTTAAGATGTGCTATATTTATGGGATAAAGTGCTCAATATCAGAGATAGAGCGTGTGTAAATATAAAAGTGCCTGACGATTGCATCTACCATGAAACAGACTGTCACATCTAAGTGTTGACTTCTTTGTTCACTTTTATATATATATATATATATATATATATATATATATATATATATATATATATAAACATATATTGTTAAATATAACAGACAACGAATGTTTATTGTATTTGATCATGGGCCGTTCTAAACTCCGTATAGTTGCTTTAATTTCAGAAGAAAATAAAAACAGAAATTGTCTAGCATTTGTATATATTATATTATGTCGTTCCTTGTTCTAAACATTCGACTCATATGAGCCATATTTACAGTAGTTATATGGCCATTTAAACAAAGATATTCACAATCAAAGACGATATTATGTTATGTTATGAAGATTTCTATGCGACGGAATAGAAGACGCAGGTCGTAAATTCAGGATGCGGCTCTATGACGCCGTACCTCGTGGGAGACCGAAATATTAACAACATATATATATATATATATATATATATATATATATATATATATATATATATATATATCGATGTAAAATATATATATATACATATATAATATATATATCCATGTAATATATATATATATATGTATATATATCCATGATATATATATATATATATATATATATATATATATATATATATATATTATAATAATATTTTTTGTTTAAAAATATGATTCCTTCGCTACATAAGAGTTCTCATGTTTCAAAAACGTGAGCCGAAATCATCCAAATAATTAATAAAATTAAGTTGGATTGAGGTGTTTAGTCACGTTTCATCTTCAAGCGAAATTTTAGGAATAAGCTATCTCTCGGTTTGCGTGTATTTTTACAGAATTTGTTATTGTGGGAGTGGCTATACTATTTTCATTCTTTAAGTGGTCAGGGAGTTAATTCTTATCAGTAGATTCATCATCCTCTGAGAGGTTTTGCTAAGGTTGGGTAGGGTATCCGTTTCAAAGGGTATCCATTTCAAGGCTAATGTTTACGGTCATCCTTTAGTTGGTTCCACAGTGAAGAATATTTTTATGGCGCGCCTACGGTCGTTCTGTGTCTGGAGAATTGTCTCTTATTCTTGTCTATCTGATTATCTATTTATTTATTTGTTTATTTAAGTGGGTGTTTAATATACAGATCGCTTTGCATTGAATTTCGGTTTTTTTTTTTTTTTTTTTTTTTTTTTTTTACGACGACAAGAAGGGGTTTTTCCTATTTAAGGGTTTGACTGAGCTTTTTAGAATTTTACTTAGCTATGTTTTTTTTTTTTTTTTTTTTTTTTTTTTTTTTATGCTAATTATCTAATGCGAAAGTCTGTTGATGTCGGCAAAAAACCGTTAACTCCTGCCTATGGTTTAATAATTTTTCATTATTTAGGAATTTAATGATGTGTAGTTTTTCCTGTAAGCATAAGAGGCATGGGTCATCCCAGGTTCTACAGGTTCTTGCTCTATTTACTATTTTCCATTTTACTTTTGGTGTTTTATTCGTTTCCTTTAGATGCCAGAAATATTGGGATAGAGATGTCTGATTTCTATTTTGAATATTGTTGAAAGAGCTCTTGTGTTGTCTCCATCTAATTTTAAAATTATTCTTTGTTGATCCTATGTATATCCTATCAGTGTTAGGGTTCTCAATGGATGAGATAGTGCATTGGTATACCACGGATTTTGTGAGGCATTTATTTTCCAACGGGCAGTTTTTAGGGTTTCTACAATCGCATAATTTTTCGTTATTTTTATCTAGTTTTAGTTTATGTGTTTTATTACTGTTTTGGTATGCGTGTTTTTCTAGGATTTTCTTATTGTGTCTTTTTATGATTCTTTCTATATTTTCAGTGCAGCTGTAACTTAGTTTCAATGTGTTTTTGTTAAAGATGTTGCTAAGTTTGCTATTAGTGGGAAAGTGCTTTTCAATTAAAGCTAGGAACTTATGGCCTAGTTTGGTGCTGACCATTTGGTTGTACGGTGGGGTATACCAGATGATTTTTCTTTTCCTGTTTCTCTTATTATTGGTACTAACGTTTCTATAGGTTATGTCAAAGTTTTTGTATCCGCTGTTTTTCAGGGCTGTGTTGTAAAAACTACTATGCTGTTGGAATATTTCTTTATTTGCTGAGTTCATACTTATTCTTTTCTCTATTGATGTGGGTATATGTTTAATTATAGATGGGGGGTGGTTTGACTTAGGGTGTACGTACAAGGGATTAGTGTTAGGTTTTCTGTAAGGTAGGTGAACGTTGTTAGTTAAGTCTAGGGTTACGTCTAGGAAGTTTACTTTTTTTAATTTAGTGTTGACTATTGTTTTTAAATTTAATTTCCCGAATTCATTGTAAATTACCTTTCTAATTTTCTCTGTTTTAAAGCTTGTGGAGCTCCTCACTACCATGAGCCCGTCATCTCTGTACAGCCCGATGTCCCCCACGTCCAGTTCACGGTGGGCGGTTAGGTTGTACAGTATAAATAGACCTACAAGGTCCGAAGATTCTGCAGAGTCTAGAGATCCCATGGTAATGTCAAAGTTGTCATTGGTGTTTTTTATCCACTGGTCCCCATTATGGATGAGGACAGATTTCTTTGCATTGAGAATAATGTTTGTTTCTTCTTCAGTTAAGTCTGTATATACCGTAGCAAACTCCAGGGCAGTCGTGAAGAGGTCTTTTGATATTGACTGGTAGTAATCGACAATATCGAACTGGATTAGGGTGCATTCGGGCTTATTTTCGATGTTGGTAAACCAGTTTATGACTTCTTTGGTGTTGATCCAGAAGTCATAAACTGGTTTACCAACATCGAAAATAAGCCCGAATGCACCCTAATCCAGTTCGATATTGTCGATTACTACCAGTCAATATCAAAAGACCTCTTCACGACTGCCCTGGAGTTTGCTACGGTATATACAGACTTAACTGAAGAAGAAACAAACATTATTCTCAATGCAAAGAAATCTGTCCTCATCCATAATGGGGACCAGTGGATAAAAAACACCAATGACAACTTTGACATTACCATGGGATCTCTAGACTCTGCAGAATCTTCGGACCTTGTAGGTCTATTTATACTGTACAACCTAACCGCCCACCGTGAACTGGACGTGGGGGACATCGGGCTGTACAGAGATGACGGGCTCATGGTAGTGAGGAGCTCCACAAGCTTTAAAACAGAGAAAATTAGAAAGGTAATTTACAATGAATTCGGGAAATTAAATTTAAAAACAATAGTCAACACTAAATTAAAAAAAGTAAACTTCCTAGACGTAACCCTAGACTTAACTAACAACGTTCACCTACCTTACAGAAAACCTAACACTAATCCCTTGTACGTACACCCTAAGTCAAACCACCCCCCATCTATAATTAAACATATACCCACATCAATAGAGAAAAGAATAAGTATGAACTCAGCAAATAAAGAAATATTCCAACAGCATAGTAGTTTTTACAACACAGCCCTGAAAAACAGCGGATACAAAAACTTTGACATAACCTATAGAAACGTTAGTACCAATAATAAGAGAAACAGGAAAAGAAAAATCATCTGGTATACCCCACCGTACAACCAAATGGTCAGCACCAAACTAGGCCATAAGTTCCTAGCTTTAATTGAAAAGCACTTTCCCACTAATAGCAAACTTAGCAACATCTTTAACAAAAACACATTGAAACTAAGTTACAGCTGCACTGAAAATATAGAAAGAATCATAAAAAGACACAATAAGAAAATCCTAGAAAAACACGCATACCAAAACAGTAATAAAACACATAAACTAAAACTAGATAAAAATAACGAAAAATTATGCGATTGTAGAAACCCTAAAAACTGCCCGTTGGAAAATAAATGCCTCACAAAATCCGTGGTATACCAATGCACTATCTCATCCATTGAGAACCCTAACACTGATAGGATATACATAGGATCAACAAAGAATAATTTTAAAATTAGATGGAGACAACACAAGAGCTCTTTCAACAATATTCAAAATAGAAATCAGACATCTCTATCCCAATATTTCTGGCATCTAAAGGAAACGAATAAAACACCAAAAGTAAAATGGAAAATAGTAAATAGAGCAAGAACCTGTAGAACCTGGGATGACCCATGCCTCTTATGCTTACAGGAAAAACTACACATCATTAAATTCCTAAATAATGAAAAATTATTAAACCATAGGCAGGAGTTAACGGTTTTTTGCCGACATCAACAGACTTTCGCATTAGATAATTAGCATAAAAAAAAAAAAAAAAAAAAAAAAAAAAAAAAAAAAACATAGCTAAGTAAAATTCTAAAAAGCTCAGTCAAACCCTTAAATAGGAAAAACCCCTTCTTGTCGTCGTAAAAAAAAAAAAAAAAAAAAACCGAAATTCAATGCAAAGCGATCTGTATATTAAACACCCACTTAAATAAACAAATAAATAAATAGATAATCAGATAGACAAGAATAAGAGACAATTCTCCAGACACAGAACGACCGTAGGCGCGCCATAAAAATATTCTTCACTGTGGAACCAACTAAAGGATGACCGTAAACATTAGCCTTGAAATGGATACCCTTTGAAACGGATACCCTACCCAACCTTAGCAAAACCTCTCAGAGGATGATGAATCTACTGATAAGAATTAACTCCCTGACCACTTAAAGAATGAAAATAGTATAGCCACTCCCACAATAACAAATTCTGTAAAAATACACGCAAACCGAGAGATAGCTTATTCCTAAAATTTCGCTTGAAGATGAAACGTGACTAAACACCTCAATCCAACTTAATTTTATTAATTATTTGGATGATTTCGGCTCACGTTTTTGAAACATGAGAACTCTTATGTAGCGAAGGAATCATATTTTTAAACAAAAAATATTATTATAATATAAGCTCTACTTCTGTATGGAGCACTGTTTTTTAAAAATAAAAACAAAAATACTAAGGAACCCCGGATTATGCACCCAACGTGTTCTTTTCTATTTTCTGCATACCTGCACAAGGATACATATATATATATATATATATATATATCAATGTTATATATATATATATATATAAAGAAAGAACAGTAAGATATATAATCTGGTGTTCTTATAGATATTTTTATTTTTACAAAATAGTACCCAATATAAATTTACTGAGCATTAATATTATAAATTAATTGATTTAAAATATGGTTTTTCCGCTACACATTTCTAACCATGTTTGAAACATGGTTAGAACTGTGTAGCGGAAACTAATTTATAATATATATATATATATATATATATATATATATATATATATATATATATAACCATGGAAAATGAGAACGAATAGAGTCCAGTTCCAACGTTCGTAACATTCAATTTAAAAGAGGGCTTTGCGTAGCTTTTTTACATTTTTTTAGGAAATATCCTAAAATAAAATATACATACATACATATATATATATATATATATATATATATATATATATATATATATATATATATATGTATGTATGTATGTATGTATGCATGTATGTATACATATTAAAAGAAAGCAACCCACACTCAACAAAATTATGTATATAAACATAAAAAATGCCTTAAAATAATTGTCGGACTTTGTCCATTTCATAATGTGTGACGTCATTTGTTTACATTTGAATACGCATCAAGCAGATATGAATGTACGAGTGAAAATCACGGAGAATTGTAGTTTAAAGACAGTAATCGACTTTGCTAAACGAAACGCTCCTCTGTGGCTCAATTGGTAAAGCACGTCAGGCTATATGCGGGTTCCGTATAAAATACAGGTACGATTCCTGTCGGAGGACGCATATTTTCTATGAAAATTTCTCGGACATTCAGGCCAGTTAATGTCGTTAATACTGTTTATTATAAACAGAGCATTTACTTAAATATTTGTGTCTATAAAAAGAATGTATAAACATAAAAATGTCTTAAAATAATTGTTGGACTTTGTTCGTTTCATATATATATATATATGTATATATATATATATATATATATATATGATAAATTAAAGAACAAGTATTAAAAGTTTATTAATCGCATGCGTTTCAATTTTAGTAGTTTCATCAGAGAATGAGATATGTAGAAAAAAAAAGAAATTATGGTATTCTTACTTTTGCATTGTTAGATTTTCATTGGGTGTACCCAGCTGAGAAGTGCGAGAAAATATACTGTTAAAATAGAACATACGGTTGCATCTGGCTGGTTCAACTGCAAAACGATGAGACCTAGTGGCCAGTCAAGTAGCACGCTTAAATTCACGCAGTCGAGGCACCAAGGATGTAAGCTAATCAGAACGTTTTCCAAGAAAATGTCTGAAGAAAGGAAAACGGGAAGCCATGTAACGTTGGTGTGAAAGTGACTGAAGTTGTGATGCTAGGTCAGGATTTCGATCTTTCTAAGACGGGGAGACAAAAGCCAACTAAATAATAACTCAATGGAGCCATCTCCGATATTTCTACAATCTTACGCAAAATGCCTTTTGCAGCACATTTGTTTGCCAACAAAACAAGGACTTGTGAGTGATATACTGTTCCGGACATCTAGCTATGGATCAAGACGGGTTGACCGCCCGGCAACCATCCACATCGAGCAGCTATGTCATGACACAGAATGACACCCTATTGGGTTTCCGAGCTTGAAGCAGGACCGTGACGGTTGGCGTGATAGACTTTTGAATTTTAGCTCGACTGGAACAATAATAATACATACTATGAAGCGAGATAAATTCTACTGAAAAAGATGTGAAAATTCGCATAATTAATGCCTTGGCCGCCTTAAATAAAATGGATGTAATGTGGAGATCTCAAGCGGGGATTCTTTCGGGCCACTGTTGAGGTGGTGTTAATGTATGATGTCCCTTCCTGGACATTAACGAAAACCATAGAGTCTAAACTTGATGGAACCTACACTCGGATGCTGAGTGCTATGCTTAACATCTTTTGGTGACAACATCCAACTAAATCACAGCTCTATGGACACATCATTGATATTTCTACCATCTTACGCGAACGCAGAATGCGTTTTGAAGGACACTGCTGGCGAGCAAAACTCGCGAGTGGTCTACTGTTCTGGACAACTAACCACAGATTAAGACGGGTTGGTCGCCCAGGAACCACCTACATTGACCAGCTATGATATGATATGCCACCTTAATGACCTCCCGACCTTGAAACAGGACCGTGATGTTTGGCGTAATAGACTCATGAATGTCCGAGTTAAGCCGATATAATAAAAAATAATAAAAAAAAAGGATATATTCGATCTTCCCAAATCAACGTGAGGCTAACTTGAACTGGACCATGATTACCCATTCGGGGCGGCCTTGAATAAAAATATACCAATTAAACGGAGATACTTTTGCGACACTGTTGAGGCGGTGTTAACGTATGATGTCCCTTACTGGACATTAACGAAAACCCTAGAGTCTAACCTTGATGAAACCTACACTCGAATGCTGAGTGCTATACTTAACATCTCTTGGGGTCAACATCCAACTAAATCAAATCTTGATGGACCCATTCCTGATATTTCTACAATCTTACGCGAACACAGAATGCGCTTTGCAACACAGTTGTGATGAATAAAACAAGAACTTGTGAGTGATCTACTGCTCTGGACACCTAACCATGGACCAAGACGGGTTGACCACCCAGCAACCACCTACATTTAGCAGCTATGTCATGACACAGAATGCTACCCTAATGACCTTCCGACCTTGATGAAAAGACCGTGATGGTCGGCGTGATAGACTCATGAATGTCCTATGTGAGCTTAAATTCACGCAGTCGAGGCACCAAGGATGTAAACTCATCAGAACGTTTTCCAAGAAAATGTCTGAAGAAAAGAAAAAGGGAAGCTATGTAACGTTGGTTTGAAAGTGACTGAAGTTGTGATGCTAGGTCAGGATTTCGATCTTTCTAAGAGGGGGAGACAAAAGCCAACTAAATAATAGCTCAATGGAGCCATCTCCGATATTTCTACAATCGAACGTAGAATGCCATTTGCAGCACCTCGCTGGCGAACTCGTGAGTGATCTACTGTTCCGGACATCTAGCTATGGATCAAGAAGGGTTGACCGCCCAACAACCATCTACATCGAGCAGCTATGACACAGAATGCCATCCTAATGACCTTCCAACCTTGATGTAAAGACCGTCGTAGTTGGCGTGATAGACGCATAAATGTCCGAGGGAGCTCGACCGAATGAATAAAATATTACGGGGCGTTTCATTAGAATTAAATCAATCTTCTTTCTTCACCATTTGATGATATTAATTACATTTTTTATGTTGGAAATATCAATTAACCTGCGAGTCAAATTATGAATTTTGGATTATTTTATGAATCAAAGAAAAAATATGAAGAACAATTAGACAACGTAGTAGTAGAAAGCTGGAAGAAAGGATTAACTGCAACCTTGGAACAGAGAAACAGGCCAAGACATGAGCTATGTATGGTAGACGCCAAAATCAAGCAGTTACATAAAGTCGAGCCTTTCTAAAAAAATGACTGGAGATAATGATGATTTCTCTTCTTTCAGAGTTGAGTCATTCTACCTTTATAGTCAGCACCTCACTTACATTTAATTTCATATATAACGATCCTGGTTTTAATGATAGGCAAGGCAAATCTTTTTGAATTGATAGAAAGGCAACAATACGGTTATATACGGTAATGGTTAACAAGCTTGTCTTGCTAAAACAATTATGACTGAATAGTCAGTTCGATCCTCACTTCGTTCCCACTGCTTTTTGCCTTGTGCCACATCTAGGCTACGCTTGGAAAATCACCATATATATATATATATATATATATATATATATATATATAGATAGATAGATAGATAGATAGATAGATCATAATTAATTCATTGAGTCTAGAACAATCCTCAACAGAATGCAGTGTCCTGGGTATGACGTTAAACTACATCCGCGTCCTGGGTACGGCGATAAACTGCATCCAACAGCAAGGCCTCAGATAATGTTTTCGGAAAAATAATGTTGCCATCTATACGTTTTTGAAACAATAATGTTGCCAGCTATTCATTTTTGAAACAATAATGTTGCCAGCTATATGTTTTTGAAACCATAATGTTGCCAGCTATACGTTTTTTGTAAAAAATAATGTTGCCAGCTGTACGTTTTTGAAACAATAATGTTGTCAGCTGTACGTTTTGAAACCATAATGTTGCCAGCTATAGATATTTGAAACCATAATGTTGCCAGCTATACGTTTTTGGAACAATAATGTTGCCAGCTATAAGTTTTTGAAACAATAGTGTTGCCAGCTATAAGTTTTTGAAACAATAGTCTTGCCAGCTATACGTTTTTGGGGGTTTTTTCTAAACCATAATGTTGCCAGCTATACGTTTTTGAAACAGTGGTGTTGCCAGCTATACGTTTTTGATTTTAAAGTCACTCAAAATCATTTTCGGCATAAAGTGACCACTAAGTTTGAGATGCCGCTAAACAAAACAATTAATCAATCAATCAAGAACATGAAGAAATTATTTGCAAAAACTGAACCAAAAATTATATTGAATTTTCTAAAAAGAATTGGTCTCTTATCAAAGATGTAGACTGATGTGTAAACAACATATCCTACCTTTTACCATTTTGAAAATAAAATGTCCTTATCAAATGAAAATTCTTAACTTAAACAAAAATACCTAGGATTATTTTGCAGTGTACAAGCAAATGAGCTCTAGCTTGCTAAAAATGTTCCATACAAAATAGACATTTAAAATTCATATATTTGGCATATATATATATATATATAAACTGGATTTGGCATTAAATAACCCACAGTGGTTGATATGCCATAAAACCCAAACAAACAAACAAACAATCAACAGAATGCAAATATTTGGGGCTCATCAGCAGTGCGCATCCACCCGGACCTTTACGATATGACTCAAGCGTTATAACCACTAGACCAACTACTCTCGTAAAAAAGCAGGACTCAAAACAGGAAGAAATTGCCGTCCAGTGCTTTCTGTGCCCTGTAAAGTATTCTTCTAGACTCGATGAATTATGATTATTCAAATTCCTCTAATTTATATATATATATATATATATATATATATATATATATATGTGTGTGTGTGTGTGTGTGTGTGTGTGTGTATTTGGGTAGAAATCCCTCCTTTAAGAAAGTTTTGTTAAAAACGACTGACAAAAAATGTATTTTTTATTCCTTCATAGGGGTTGTTTTTGTTCGGGGATTCAAAATTTGCCCATAGCTGGGATCCTAACAGGTATTAGGTTGGTGCAAAAATAATGACGTAAGAATGTCGTTTTTGACGTATTTTTTTACGTCAAAAAACGACTTCATTACGTCATTATTTTTGCACCAACCGAATACTACCACACCCAGTCCCGGACGGATCTGGAAACAACAGCAATCTCTAAATCTAAATGGTCTAAATCTCCTGGAAACCTCCAGTCTCCGGATTAGTGGCCTTACCGTCGGATAGAGTTCATGCCCACAACGCGAACAATAACTGAACAATGAAAAATTAAAATTAAAATTAAATGATATACCTAGACATGAACAGTGAAACGAGAACAATCTACTCCCGTAGATTCAATAAAGTGTTCAGTTCAGAATTCCTTGTAGGTTACCCAGATCGATATGCACCTAAAGAAGGCCGGAGGGCACAACGGCCGAAACGTTGTGATAACAACAACAAAGATGAGGACAATAGTCCGAATATAAATAGTATTAGGTTGGTGCAAAAATAATGACGTAATAATGTCGTTTTTTGACGTTAAAAATACGTCAAAAAACGATATTATTACGTCATTATTTTTGCACCAGCCTAATATAAGTAAATGACAGGAAGATGTGAAGAGACATTACGTCGCATACAAAGAAAGAGAATAGGTTATTGTGTCTTATCTTGATTTGCATAATCTTGGTTTTTTAGTTACAACTTTTTTATCTGTTCGGGTATCGGTGAATGCTGAAGGAACAGGGTTAAAGGTGAAAATAGGCCCCTTTCGGGTACAAAGTTTATCACATTGCGTCATGAACAGGAAATAGCTTTCTTCTTCGTCACCTTGAACATATATTTATACGCGTTTTATTTTTTTGTTCGTTTTTGTTTTTGGTCGTACCTTTTTTCGTAAGGAAAAATAAAACAGCCTATCCTGTTTCTGATTGATTGGTTAATTTATTTTATTTAACCGATAAATCTTTATCGCTTAAGAATAACAAAAACAAATAACACTCATGCATGCGGGTCAGGCAGTGCTAACAAATCAGCCATCGACAAATTAAGCTCCATAACGTGAATCTTATCAAATGCGTAACCCGGAACCAATCAAGGGACGTCAAGGAGGGTCACGTGAGATCTTAGAGGTTTTCTTCATTTTTTCTTTTTTTGTTTTTTTTTTCTAAATTTCGATTTGTTGCGGGTCAAGAACGAGCCCAGGGACTAAATGATTATAACACATGGTACGCGGACAGGAATTTCACGGGTGAAGTCATTGTACTCAACGACAGCTTGCATCGCGACACAAAATCTACGATCTACTCTCAAATGCGGGCGTTAGACGATGCAAAGATTACTAAATTCCTGTCTGTGTATTTGGATGTAAAAGAAGAGCCTGATTGGTGGCTGATGTAGCTGGTCTTTTGTTACGAGTGTTTACGATCTGATTTCAAATCCAAGTAAAAGATGAGACGTTGAATGCAGATTTTCATGTGAAGTAATCGGCCGGTTTCTTTTTCGTGAACATTTTTTCCGATTTTTACAAGATTATTATGGCTCAAGTCTAGAACTTCCAAATCCGTTGAATGTTCCTTGCATTATTTTCTCGATTTCATTATGTTGGAGAATCAGTTCTTTCAAGTTCCACAAACCTAACAAGCTGTGTGAGTCTAACATCCTGATCAGATTATATTCTAAATGCAATATTTTGAGAAGGTTAAAAGTAATAAAAATTCTTTGGCCCATTCCAGTAATTTTCGAATGGTTTAGGTACAAAATCTCAACCCGGGTTTGTCTGGTAAAAGTTTAATTTCTCAAATATTCCAAATCGTTACCACTCAGATCGACCAATGTCGCATTGGCAGGTAAGCCATTTGCATCAGTTAAATTTCCATTTTTACAATCGACTCGAAAGTCTGTGAGATCATATCGAAATCTAGAAAGACAGTTTTTACTACACTTCTGTTGACAAAGGCAGTTTTCTGTCAAACAACATTGACAATTTAAGTAACATGAGAAGGGAATTTCTTTTGTAACCGCATACAAATTGTTTTTCATCAGTCGATTCGAAGTGATTTCCCTTTACGTAATATGTTGACGACATTCACTAGGTGGCGCTAGATCCGTAAATATTGTATATTTATTGACTGAAGTATTTTTGAAGAATACCAAATGACAATCACATTTTAATGGATTAACTCAACACAAAATTGGATTATCGTGTCGAGTCAAATAGACGTAAACGCATTATCATCCTTTATTCGATCAGAAATTCTAATAACTTCAACAGAATGAGCTTGGAATAAATCTCAAAATGTTTAATCGTCTTGCGTCCGGTATATTAAAATCTAATCAGTAATAAGATTTGGATATGGCGGTTTTCTAAGTAAAGGTTGAATGAAGCATGAAATTATGTGGCACCCAGTGAGGATCGAACTCTCTACGATTGTTCTAGCGATTCAAGCTTGCTAACCGTTACACCACGTCGAGATGCCCAAAAGATTTACAAAGCGTTCGTTAGATGTGGCACAAGGCCGAAAGCATGAGACATTCAGCGAGGATCGAACTCACTATGTCGTAACCGTTCTGGCGATTCAGGATTGCTAAACATTGCACCACTTCGAGGCGTCCAAATGGATTTCTAAGAACAGCTTAGATGTTGTTCAAAGCCAAAAGTATGGGGCGCCCAGTGAGGATCGAACTCACTATTCATTGTTCTAGGGAGACAAGCTTACTAACTATTACATACTTCGAGATTCCCGAGGCGATTTTCTAAGCATATCTTTGATGTGGTACAAGGCCGAAACTGTGGGATACCCAGTAAGGATCGATCTCACTATTCACTCTCAACTGTTCTGGCGAAACAAGCTCGCTAACCATTCCACCACGTCGAAGTGTCCAAATAATTTTCTAAGTGCAGCTTACAAAGCCGAATGTATGTGGGACCCAGTGAGGACCGAACTCACTATTCAAGTGCTCTATCGCGACAAACTTGCTAACCATTACACCATTTCGAAGTGCCCAAGATGATTTTCTTAGCGTACCTTAGATGTGCCACAAAGCCGAAACTATGGGGTACCCAGTGAGGCTCGAACTCACTACTCAGTCGTAATTGTTCTGCAGAGTCAGAGGCAATATTTCGCCTAACTATACACGTATAGTTCAGCTGTCAAATTGTATAACCGACCATTTGTCCAATTATTAGGTTGGTGCAAAAATAATGACGTAATAATGTCGTTTTTTGACGTATTTTTAACGTAAAAAAACGACATTATTACGTCATTATTTTTGCACCAACTTAATAACATATATTTGAATTTATTTTAACTCAAAGCTTCAGTCTCTTTCCCAGCAATGTAGCTTCCCTGGGCCTTTTCTATAAACACTTTCATGGTAATTGTTCTGATAATCTCTTCTCTATGGTACGTAGACTTTATGAATCTTACCGTCGTATTAGGTTAGCGGCAAATACAGTTGAAATGGCTAGATGCAACCGTAAGTTCTATGTTAACAGTTTCTTCTATCGCACTTCCGGTTTCTTGCTTTGCAATGAACACTGATTTTTAAAAAATTAAATGCAATGTCAATCGTTATCTACTGTCTTTTTAATTCCTGTTCTTTTATTGTTCTCTCTGCTTAATACTGATTTTTTTTATATTTTCTCACACTCAGTAAACCCCTGCATCTTAGTGGCTTTATTGCCTTGATTGGGATCAAAGGATTAAAAGAAAAAGAAACATATTTGGATTTTTTTGTCAGCAAACACTGCATTAACAATTTTTTTGAGAATAACTGATTTTTCATACTATTTAATCCATAGCTGTGGAAAGGGAAACGAATGCAAGAGTATTTGTGCGTAAGTGAATGAAACGAACCTGACTGGAATTCGAACTCGGCTTTCCAATTTCGATTTGCCATTAATTACAGCGTCCGCACATACAACATTGTACACTCAACGAAAATAAAGATGTTTTACCTCTTGAAAGAAAATTGTATCTATTCTCTCTCTGTCTCTCTTTCTCATTCTCTATCTCTCTCTCTCTCTCTTTCTCGCTCTCTCTCTCCCTCTTTCTTGCTCAGAAACGCATACATACATAGACTCTCTCTGTATTATGTCCATTCAGGATAAGAATGGACATGGCCCTCCGCAATCTTGAATCTTCACTATGCATTCTTGTTCAGCCATATTCATACAAACTCTGTAAGATATTTCTTCAATGTATCGTGTCTCTGAAGGACGTCTGATATTATAGCTCTCCACAACATCCCATATGTCATAGCTCGAAGTAACTTTCTAATTGTTTGTTCTGTAATAGCTACCCTACCGCTTGGGTTACAAGTACTTTCACGGTAATTAAGATCAAATCTAACCAGTTGACACGCACGTCGCCATATTTGTTTATATTCTTTTGTTTATTATTAACAATTAAGCATCTTTTAAGAGTATTTCTTGCATCTTAATTTCAAATCCGAATTGTTTGCTGAAGGCCGTAGATTGACGTAGTTGCAATAAAAATAATTGAGGGAAAATAACAGACTGAAATTAATGAACGTAAAGAATTCTAAATTGTTGTATATATTTGCAGAAATGGGCGTAAATATTAATTACAAAAAAAAAAATGGACAAAAAACGAAATTGTTGGATAGGGGAATGAGGGGGTGGGGGTCAAGCTGCTCCACCCTACCATTAAAAAAAGAAACATATTTATTATTTCAAAATAGTATTTTTGGTTGGATATACATTGTTGCATGTGTGGGTGATGCAATGGATATCGGCTGAGAATGAGCAAAACGGAAAGCCGAGTTCGAATTCTAGTCGAGTTCTTTACATTCACTTACGCGCAAATACACGTCGTTTCCCCCCTCTAGTTATGGGTTAAACAGTAGAACTTGTATCTGGAAAAAAATCATTGGTAATTGCAAAACCTAGTTAATGAAATATTTGTTCACTAATGATGTTACTTTTTTTTTTTAAATCATTTCACCCTAAACATAGCAATAAAGCCACTAAGATTCAAGGAGGTTCGAGAATGTCACAAAAAATATTTTAAGGAGAAAGAACACTAAAAGAACAGTGATTAAGATGACAGTAGAAAAGGATTGGTATTGCATTTAAATTATTGAAGATCAAAGATGAAGCCGGGAGATATTTCAAAAATGTTTGGAATAAACGACAAAGGGTTGTTAAGCCGTAAAAAACAGCTAAATCATTTGCCTCAACTGTATACTTTAATTCATTCAGAGTTTTACTTGCATCGTTCAGGACATCGTATATAGACCATCCATTACAAAATAACATATGGCTTACGGCCACATAACGTTGAAACACCGGTTAAGTTAAGCAACATCGAGCTTGGGCAGTACCTAGATGGGTGACCGCTGGATCCTGTAAGTTTGAATGTGCGGGTGGTGTAATCGATAATGGCTCTGAATTGTTAATCGGAGGGCGGAGTTCCAATTCCCGTTAGGTTCGTTACATTCACTTACGCGCAAATATCCTTGGGAAAGGCATGAAGCCACCTCTTCCTCGCTCCAGGTATTGGTCAATTAATAGGACTTTTATTAGAACGTTAGTATCACCCAAAAAATATTCTTGCAATCTTAAAATATTTTCTGGCTTTAAATAACCTGCAAAGGGTTGGTGGGCCGTAAAAAAATCAGTAAAATTGCAGAATGGTCTTTTTTATTGGAACGTTTGACAGTGAGGGTCGTCTTATCTCTTCGTCAAATATAGTGCCAGACAATATCGTTCAAACAATATGGAAACACAAAGCAGCATCTTCTTCAACTCATTCGACAAAATAGCAAGCTAGTAGACTTACCATTCTCCTTTTAACGATACAAGATGCTTACTAAGTGAAGAACATGGAATTGAAATTGTTGGCATAAATGGCCTTTCGTCTCGGCGGGCGTCAAAGTCACTTTTCAATTAAAAAAAAAAAATAGGATACCCACCTGGTGTAAATATTTCTTACGCTGGTGGTAGATAATGTGGTATCCCGGAGCTGGCGAAACAAGATCTTCTCGAAAATGCCAGTTCTTCCGTCTATCTGATTCTAAAGCCATACCAAACGTATGGCATACCTTGGCGTTGAAACGCGAAAAATGACAGCGTATTGATATAGAGAGATTTGCTGGGGGTCGGGTGCTTACCAGGATAGCTAGGGAACTAATCAAGACTGTCGGGGTTGAAACATGTCGAGCAGGAGTTAGGTGAGGGTTTTGTAAGGAGTTGGGGTTTAATGGAGGGAAGATTGTTCTGAAGTGAAATTGAAGGAGGTTAATGTCGTACCGTGCTGGAGGTGGGGGTCAGAAATGGATTCTTTTTTTTTTTTTTCGTTGGAATGCGGGGGTGGAACAGCTTGTGCCCTCCCCCTTTCCCTCCACTATCCAACTGTTTGTTTTTTCGTTCTTTTTTATCTGACAAAAGCATTCTTTTTTTTTTAACTTTTTTTTTTTAAATTTTAATTAATATTTACGCCCATATCTGCAAATATAGACAACAGCTTGGAATTTACCAAGGTTCTCGGCTCGAATCATTGCAGAAAAAAACTTTTGGCGGGAAAAATAAATGAAACGGACGGATGAGTCGAGGGAAAGTGAGATAAGAAACAAGGAATTGCATATTTTCAATCATGATTCATAGCTTGACTTCCGCTTTTCAAATAGCTTAATATTTAAAAAAAAAAATAGACAAAATTAATCTTTTAAACTGCTTTCACATATGTTCAGAAAACACACACACACACAAACATATATATATATATATATATATATATATATATATATATATGATAAAATAAAAGAACAATTAGGAAACGTGTATCAATCTAGAATCTTTAACTCTTATTAAGGCTTCGTAATTTTATTTAGTCTGTTTTCTGTCTATCTTTGACGAAGCGAAAAATGTTAGATGGATATACATTTCCTATTTGTTCTTTTATTTTATCAGGATTCCGATCCATATTTGATCAGGATTTCATCTTTAATATATATATATATATATATATATATATATATATATATATATATATATATAATCCCCTCCTTATATATATATATATATATATATATATATATATATATATATATAGGTGAACATAGAAGTCAACACTTAGAGGCGACAGTCTGTTTCATGCTATATGCATTCGTCAGGCCACGTGGCCTGAAGATTGCATATAGCATGAAACAGACTGTCGCCTCTAAGTGTTGACTTCTATGTTCACCTTTATATTTACACACGCTCTATCTCTGATATTGAGCACTTTATTCCATAAATATAGCACACCTTAAGACTATATTTCTTTATATATATATATATATATATATATATATATATAATCCCCTCCTTCACCTTTAGGCCTTCCTGTTCTACTTTCTTCTATGACACCCCTCTCTAGAGCTTTCATACATTTCCCTCTCGCACTCGTTTCCCTCTCTCGCACATTCACTCTCACTAAATTTTGTTTTTTAGAACCGGAGTTATATTTTCCGATTTCTTTTTGAATTTGTAGGTCTGATGATTTGGATCGTGATTACGATTCCAATGTAGTAAATTATAGCCATAGAATATTAGTGTTTGATTCTTTTATATTATATTCTTACTCTGTCCTGGACATTGAGTTCTACCTGGATTTTATCCTCTTGGAAATTTATTTATATAAATATATATATTTATATATTTTACACACACACACACACACACACACACACACACACATATATATATATATATATATATATATATATTTTTACATATATATATATATATATATATATATATATACATTGACCACTGATATTATCTATCTGTCTCTCTCTGTCTGTCTCTCTCTGTCTATATATATATATATATATATATATATATATATATATATATATATATATATACCACAGCTCAAAAATTTGAATCCACCCCCACGATTATCATGGGAAACTAAAAGAACCCTTAGAGTCGTTGAAAAAAGAATGGAATCTAATATTAAACTTATAATTTTTTGAAACATTTCCAACTAACTGCTGCAGTAATCGAGGCTAAAGGAGGCTATTTTGACGAGAGCAAAATCTAATCATTAAATACTTTTTTATTTTATCATAGAATTTCTAACAAGAAATCACGTCTCACATTTTTTTTAATCATGTATAATAATTTTCTCTTATTTAAAGTACAAAAAACTACTTTTTGGTCCAATTTTAAAAATTACCACGGGTTTCTTCAAACTTCTGTACTCTAGCGTATATATCCAAGATTCAAATGACAGAAGATTATTATGAATTTACATGCCCCTTAAGGGACTGTATTTCAGATAAAAAAAAAATTAATAAATAATTATGTTGGACATACAACTACATGCTTATGAAGAAGGCTCACGTTACATCTCTCCGATCATAGATGAATTAGGGCCCAATTAAACACATAGGGAAACCTTCCAAACCCCGTCCGCAACATGAATGCGAAAAATACGACCATAGTAGATTTATCCACATGTGAAATAAATGGCTAAACTGATGGAAGCATTAATAATATAAAACAAAATCTAACATTCAATAATATCAACTATGAACACGGCCATAACCTACTGGCCGTGTTTGGAAAAGAAAAAATGCCACTGTAGATAAACATATATAAAAATCTAAATATTCTGTTAAAAATAAAAAAAAAAAAATTGAGAATGGTTAATAGAATAGCCAAACAAGAACGGATATAAAGAACATTTGGTTAGTTTTTACGACCTTTATGTCGAGAAAAGAAAATGCTTGTACAAATGAACGAAAACTAGAATAAACAAGTCTTTAATGGTACTTTTATAAAAGAGAACCAAATACGAAATTAGCTCAATTAGGTCTCATTTAAATAAACACGAAGACCTACCAAACTCTATCTGCGACATCATTCTTTCCTGCTTTTATCCTTCGTTTTCGCTGAAAGAGATAGATATGAACGGGTTGAGATAGATAGATAGATAGATAGATAGATAGATAGATAGATAGATAGATAATGAACAGATTGAGATAGAGAGGTATCTATAAACAGACGGATATAGATAGATAGAGAGAGAGGGGGAGAGAGAGAGATAGAGAGAGAGATTGGCCGACCGATCAAAAAACAATACAAAATTAATGAGATAGATAGATAGATAGATAGATAGATATTAACAGATTGAGATAGACATAAAAAAAGAAAAGAACAAGCTTAGATAGATGAATAGATAGATAATGAACAAGCTGAAATAGATAGATAGATAGATAGATAGATAGATAGATAGATAGATGTTTAAGAAGACTCGCGCAACATCTCTCTGGCCATAGATCAATTAGGTCTCATTTAAGTTCACACGGAGACCTACCAAACTCTATACGCCACATCCTCATACAAATATATTAGTCTCATCTATATGTTTTTACATGGCTAAAGATAATGGAAGCATTATTAATACTAAAAAAAGAAAAAGAAAAAGCGAACACTCGATAAAATCAACTATGAACATGGCCAAAATGTGTTGGCCGTGTTTGGAAAATAAATCATTCCTTTAACTCTAGATACATATATAAAACAATCCATACATTCAGTTAAAAGAAAAAGTAAATGGATGGCGGAACAGTTTAGTAGAGGTAACAAAAAGAACTACAGACAATTGAATATTTTGGAGAGCCATGATCGCCAATGACCAGAAGGAACGCGGAACATGGAAGGGAAGAAGAAGAGAGGATGATGAGGAGGAGGATGTGAAGAAGGGGAAGAAGAAGAACAACAAGAACAAGAAGAGAGTAGGATGAGAAGAAAAAGAAAAAGAACAAAAAGGAATAGAGGAGGAGGAGGAGGAGGAGGAGAAGAAGAAGAAGAAGAAGAAGAAGAAGAGAGTAGGATGAGACGAAAAAGAAAAAGAACAAAAAGGAATAGAGGAGGCGGAGGAGGAGGAGAAGAAGAAGAAGAAGAAGAAGAAGAAGAAGAAGAAGAAGAGAGTAGGATGAGACGAAAAAGAAAAAGAACAAAAAGGAATAGAGGAGGAGGAGGAGGAGGAGGAGAAGAAGAAGAAGAAGAAGAAGAAGAGAGTAGGATGAGAAGAAAAAGAAAAAGAACAAAAAGGAATGGAGGAGGAGGAGGAGGAGGCGAAGAAGAAGAAGAGAGTAGGATGAGAACAAAAAGAAAAAGAACAAAAAGGAATAGAGGAGGAGAAGAAGAAGAAGAAGAGAGTAGGATGAGAACAAAAAGAAAAAGAACAAAAAGGAATAGAGAAGAAGAAGAAGAAGAAGAAGAAGAAGAAGAAGAAGAAGAAAGTAGGATGAGAAGAAAAAGAAAAAGAATAGAGGAGGAGGAGGAGAAGAAGAAGAAGAAGAGTGTAGGATGAGAAGAAAAAGAATAGAGGAGGAGGAGGAGAAGAAGAAGAAGAAGAAGAGAGTAGGATGAGAAGAAAAAGAAAAAGAACAAAAAGGAATAGAGAAGAAGAAGAAGAAGAAGAAGAAGAAGAAGAAGAAGAAGAAGAAGAACAGAGTAGGATGAGAAGAAAAAGAAAAAGAATAAGAATAGAGAAGAAGAAGAAGGATAAGATGCTGAAGATGAAGAAGACGAAGATGTTTTCCTGAGTTCCGTTACGTCTTTTTATTCATTTGACAATGTCTGTGTCACTAAATAAAAGTTTTAATCCGTTATGAAAAAAAATTACATGATAAATAAACATGATGTAATAAACGAGATACAAATCAATTTCATCATTGATTCGACAAATTAATTTGATTATTTATTGATGACATATGAATTCAGTATAAGTCGTGTCTCCAGAAACTGGCGACGATTATAATTTTATTTGAAGTTGCTTCGCCAAATGTTGTAGAAACTCTAGACATATTTATATGTAAAGCAATATCTGTGACTTCCTGTGAAATTTTGCGAAAATAAATGTAAATGCCATAAAAACTGTCTATCCCTAGCTATCTATCTCTCTCTCTCTCTCTCTCTCTCTCTCTCTATATATATATATATATATATATATATATATATATATATATATATGTATATATATATATATATATATATATATATATATATATATATATATATAAAATAATGGACACGGTTTGTCTGAGAGCTTAATTGATTCAGTTATGAAAGTTTGTGCGATAATCTTAAGTGGCATTTAAGACCCGCTAGTGATTTACAAAGGAGGCCACATATGGAGCAAGTGTGAGGACTGAGATGAGATCACTGTTAGATTGGCTGACCATTTAGATCTTGCTCTCGCTTCTTGACGATGATTCAGACAAGCAGATTGAAAATTGCTGAGTCCACTAAAATACGTAGATCTCGATTCTACCTGTTCCAAGGCTAAGCGGTCAAGGATGCTTTGTGGTATCTATCTATCTATCTATCTATCTATCTATCTATCTATATATATATATATATATATATATATATATATATATATATATATATTTAGGAATAAAATCTCTCTACTGATTAATTCGGAGAAATTTTCATATATATATATATATATATATATATATATATATATATATATATATATATATATATATATATATATATACTATGAAATAGGTTTTAATAGATACAATTTATTTAATTAAAAGCTTTGGTTTTAATTAAACAGCATTAATTACATTTACCGGCCTGAAATTTCGGGAAATTTCTTCGATATGCATTCTCCAGCAGGAATCGAACCTGTGTCCTATTCGGAAACCGTCACTTGATCTGACGTGCTATACCACTTAGCTATAGAGAAGCGTATTGTCGGCAAAGTCCAAATTAATATTTGCTAAAATAAAATATAAACAGAAAATATATTAAATAACTGTCGGACTTAATCCATTTCATAATACGTTGTCATTGTTTACGTTAAGGTACGTCTATTGGACAGATATAATCGTTCGCGGAAGATTATCGAAAATTTGATGTTAAAAATATTAATTTGGACTTTGTAGGTTTTTTTTTTATTATTTTCTTGGTGTGGCATATTGGTGTTGTCAACAAATAGTTTCCTATATTGTGAATGTGGACAAGAATATGTCGTTAGTTCTTGTGCGATAGAACTCTTATCCGACAAATGGAGTTTAAGACATCTTGATAGTGCTGTCATTGTCAATATACATATACATATATATATATATATATATATATATATATATATATATATATATATATATATATATATATATAGTGCATGTATTTGGGTAGCCATCCCACTTTTATTAAGTAAAGTCCAATAGTGTTCTAAAAATTTCGGAGAATTCCAGTAAGATATTTTTAATCATTTTTAAGATACAACGGTTTAAAGCTTAATCCAACAATTGGACAATTTTGTTGTTACCTAATTTGAACAATTTTGCTGTTACACCCGATATATATATATATATATATATATATATATATATATATATATATATATATATATATATATATAAAGTCAATTATGATATCTGTTAATAAATTCAATAGGTTTATCTTATCCCTGACGAGTGGATCTATGTCTACGAGACTCGGGAGATACGTAATTTAAATTATTTTATTTACATTGTTCGGACGGTTGCCCTCATCTTTATTATCATGTTCACGACGTTTCAGCTGTTGTACGCGGCGGCCGTCTTCAGGCAACTGGAATTTCGAACTGAACCCTTTATTTCATCTACTGGAGTAGAGTGGTCTAATTCGACGTGCCATGCCTTTTTCTCAGTTATCTCTCTTTAACTCAACACTCCAAGATTTGGTTCACCACTGCCGTAGCCAGGTATTAAACTCACAACTCCCAAGGACATATGGCCCAGCGGATAAAAGTGTTGGTTTGATCCAGGGACTTGAGCCTACGGCACGACTTAAACTGATTTTCGACGTAAGTCAAATTTCACCTCCATAAGCACCCACTAGTTTGGCTTACGCTTGGGAGCCATAATGAAAAGGAAAAAATTCCCTCAAGAACGCCACAAGATCATTATCATCATCTTGCGGCCTCAGCCGAGATTGAACTCACTACACCTCTCCAGTATTCCCTATCTGTCATAGCACCTAAAAGATCTTCCTTAGGGATCAATATGTCTCGTTTTATCCTATCTGGAAAGGTTAACTTGCGTGATCGATTGTCAGATGATGGGTGCCTCCAGAGTACAAATGATGACACAAGTTCATCTGTGGCACGTGCACAATGCCCGGCGAACTGGACACGTCTCTTACAAACTAAAGTTGATACTCTCGGCAAGTCACCATATATCATTTCTAGAGTTGGGTGATTTCGCCATGAGAGATTAAGCATTCTTCTTAAAAAACGTGTATAACATCCATCTAAACGGCGCTGTTGTTTTGCTGAGAGAGTCCAAGTTTCACAGCCATAGAGTAAGATTGGCTCAATAAGTACGGGGAAAAGTTGGATTTTGAATTGACGAGCAAGATTGGATTTCCAGATCTTATCCTTTTTGTTACAAGCAGTCCATGCTATGCCTTTTCTAATTTGTGTCGTAGTTGACAAGATTATGAACTACGACACAAAATAGAGATGGAGAATGTAACACAATCCAATATGGCGTACAGCCGGTGAAAAAAACAACGTCATCTTCTTCATATAGCACCGCGTATACCGCGTATATTATGGGAGATGGTGCCGTAACCAAGAAACGCCGTAAGTCGGGTTCGACGTAACCGGAGGACCCTCTGTATTTGATTTTCTTTCGACTGAAAAAATTGTTTTAACAGATGACGGAATATGTGGCACAGAAATCCGAAGGCGTTTTCACGATCACGAATCCTGTAACCCTTTGGGGTTGTAGAGGATCTACACGTATTGTAGCCACAGTAGCAGTATTGTATCTTGGGCAAAACAGCCTGAGGGAGCCCTGGTTTGAATTCAGAGTTTTCCTTCGCCTAGACCGGCTTCCAGCCCAGGCTATAGGACCCAATCTGTCCAGTCATTCACTCATAGCTGGTGGGAAGAGATTCCTACCGTTCTGAAGGGTCTTAGCACGTAACTGAATGTAATGAACTCTAAAGGGATTCGAACTCAGCCCTACGATTCCTCGACCCGAGCCACTATCCATTACTCCAGCGTGGCCCCAATGGTATTTGGCTAAAGGGAAATTTAGTTAAAAAATAAAGAAGAATGCTGAAATACTTCGTCATGTCAATTCTCCAATATGGCCATGAATGCTGACCAGTTGCATCACAGATGAAGAAGAGACTTATGGCAACAAAGATATAGCTCTACAGAAGGAAGCTGAGGATACTATGAGCGGGGCTTGTGAGCAACGATAGGGTTTTAAGAATAGGAACAAAAATGGCGCGTATACTTAAAATCAGAAAGGAAATAGTTGAAATAATTTCTATGTCACATAATGTGAAAAGGCTTTTGGAGAATGTGATATCTCACCAAATATCTTGAAGGCATGTGCGACAGATGCAAACAGCGAGTTAACGTGGCTGAAATTCCTGGACACATAATGAGGAAAGAGTGCTTGGAGAATTTGACACTCATAAAACACATTGAAAGCAAGAGAGACGGAGAGAAACAGCGAGTAAGCTCCCTAACGAGGTTGTGTAAACGGATGGCTGAATATGGAGTGTAAGAGACGATGAGAAGCCAATCATTGCTTAGAGTTACACAACAAATACAATGATTAGAAGGGATCGAAAGATACATGATCGTTCTGATCCTGAAAGTACACCCTACATAGAATATTGATTAACCTAAAACACATTCCTGAAGAAGTCAAAATCATGGAGAATCAATCGGCTGAGTGCCATACGTGATACAGGCTTGGGTGATATTATTTCTTTCGATACATGACCGGCGAAGCAGTAGGTTGCCATTTCTTTCTGCGGCAGACTGGTTGCTAACCAAGGCTAAAGAACCAAATCTCTCCTGCTGTTCAGTCCATAGCTGGGGGTGGGGGTAAAAGAGATTTATTTATACCGTTCCCAGGGCGTATTTATGCGTAAGTGAATATAACGAATTCGACTGGGGTTCTAACCCTACTCTCCGAGTTCTCTCACCGTACCAATATCCGTTACACCACAAGGCACATCCATAGAGAGTACGAAACGTTAAAGCGCGTACGCGCGGACACACACACACACACTGTCAAATTCAAATTATTGAGAGGCTTCGTGGAGGCACGGTGGAGTAATGGATAGCAACTTGGATTGTGGAATCAGTAGAGCCGAGTTCGAATTCCAGTCGAAACCATTACATTCATTTACGTGTTTATACCATTAGGGAAGATATTAGGTTGGTGCAAAAATAATGTCGTTTTTTAACGTCAAAAAACGTCATTATTTTTGCACCAACCTAATATAAATCTACTCCTCCGCCGTCAGTTATGGGTAGATAGTACGACAAACCGGGTTCTATAGCCTTGGATGTCAACTAGTCTACCGCAAAAAGAAATGACAACCTTCTACGGGAAAAATCTGCCTCGTCAGTCATGTATTGAAAGATACATGATCGCCTAAGTATCACGCATGGCACATAATTGACTGATATTCACTTACATGCTAATACCCTTAGGAAAGGTATAAATCCTCTTTTTCTTCCCCCCAGCTATGGGTAAATAGCAGGACAGACCGGGTTCTATAGCCTTGGATGGCAACTGGTCTACCGCAGAAAGAAATGGCAACATACTGCGGGAAAAATTCTGCCTCGTCAGTCATGTATTGAAAGATACATGATCGCCTAAGCGTGTATCCCGCATAGGACATAACTGACTGACTGAGGGGGCTTCGTATTGCAAGGACGACATGAAGGAAACAACGTGAAAGCATTTTCTTATTGGGACGAGGGCGACAAACGAAGTCTTAATAAACCGTATTAGATTAAGTTGTAAGTTTATGTCTTAAATTTCTTCATGCTTTTGAAACACGATACCTAATCCGAGAAAAATGTAATGACCTTTTAAAAGAGCGGTTCCTATCTTGAAATAGATGCGAAAAAGAAAAGGGGGGGATTAGATATCCCCAACCTCCACCGCAAAAAAAAAAAAAAAAAAAAAACTTCATCGCGAGTCCCAACTGATTTCATTTAACGGATCATTTGCAGAAGGTGCTTAAGAAATCACGAACTTTGTTAAAATAATTTGACATTTGGGACAAAAAAGGTCGACACTTGGGTGGTGTTCGGGTCCCCACGGATAACTTATTAGTCATTCATCTCAAACTACCTAAAAAGGACATCTTAGATAGGATCTTATGGATGTGTAAATATATGAACAAATGTTCATCCCGACGTACGCAGTGATCACCAAAAATTAAGTGGAAATGAACACTGCGCGAAAATTGAAAGATGTACGGGCACTTAACCACACCCTTTGAGAATATTACTATTCGTAAGCCAACATATATATATATATATATATATGTGTGTGTGTGTGTGTGTGTGTGTATTGTGCGTGTGTGTCCAATGCAATGAGAACGAAAATAATATATAAATTCTAACGTTCACAGCATTAATTCAAAAGAGGGCTCGATACCAATAGTAGAATAATAACTATTTATAATTTTATCATATAGACAAAAACAGTTTACTCACTACAAAGATGCAACTTCGTTTCGGTGCATTTTAATTGCACCTCGACTGGTGAGAACCAAAAATGGTTATGAATTAAATGTTTTTGTCTATATGATAGAATTAATATATATATATATATATATATATATATATATATATATATATATATATATATATATATATTTCGATTATAGGTGCAATTTAATTTATAATTACATGAATCATTCATACAAAAAACAAATATAGAGGTTAATGATTTAAATGGCGAGAATACATCTTCGCAAACAATTTCAATAAGATACACTAACCCCGAATCTGTATATGAATGATATGATCCCTGTTTATAAATTCCAGTTTCATAAGGTCTTTTTTAGTTTTTACAAGCTTTCGTCTGTTCCTACAGACATCCTCAGGTATGGAAATAGATCTGTTCTTGTTTTTTACTTCTGGGTAATAAGAGGACAACGAAAATAGAGATGTAGTCCGAAAAAATGCTATGAGAAATGTGTTATTGTTTTGGAACGTGCGATCGCAACGCTGAGTTTGAATTTTAAATTTTAAGGTGGTGCGTTTTTGTACAAATATAGTAATAGAATTCTTTTTTACTGGTAGGTTTTCCGTCAATGTGGCATGAACTATATTGTTCAATAATTACAGAAATGTCACACTTATTATCCGAAAGTTGCACTTGGCTCAGTTATTTTAATTTCGATTATAGGTGCAATTTTAATTTATAATTACATGAATCATTCATACAAAAAACAAATATATTTGTTTTTTGTATGAATGATTCATGTAATCATATATATATATATATATATATATATATATATATATAGAGAGAGAGAGAGAGAGAGAGAGAGAAAGAGGGAGAGAGAGAGGTACGTGTATAATAAAAATATACATACAAGCATATATACTTACACGTACGTATAAATATATTTCTTCCACGGGTTTTATAAATACAGTACTGACTGTCATGAGACAGAGCTATAAGTATATATTAGTGAATATACATAATATACGTCGATAGAACGATTCGGAATTTCATGCAGTTCTTGCAATATTCAGGTGAAGATTTCAAGAACCTATATAGATAGATCGATCGATAGATTGAGTTACACCTCACGCTGATGACCTGTGTTTCAGCTAAATAATCTGTCTGTGGATGACAATATATATGCTCCTGAAAAATTTCGGTTTCTGAAGAGAAAGAGTGAGTTTGTAAACAGTGACTATCACTGCTAATAATGCAAGACTCTTCGGTAAAACGAATAGAGTTCTCTCAGTCATTGCGTGTTTATCTAAAAATAAGTACGCTTAAATTCACCTTCATCCCTGCCGGCTTAGTAGTAGAATCCTCGACTGACCCCAATTCATCCAGGTTTTCACCCTAGCCAGAGGCATCAGTACATCTAGCCACACTGATAGCTGTGATACACCGAAACAGTCTGTCTGTGGGTGACTATAGATAGATTGTAAATTTACAATCACTTGATGAAATGCGTTGGTACGCATCGAAACATGACTGCAGTTGTGTAGCGATTTTGACATGTTTTTCGATGCAATATCCTAAAATAAAGTACACACACACACACACACACACACACACACACACATATATATATATATATATATATATATATATATATATATATATACATATACTGGCTTACGAATAGTAAGATTCTCAAAGGTATGGGTAAGGGTATATTATTATTATTATTATTACAGCAAATATATTTATAGTGGATATTCGTGTTTGAAATAGATGTCCCATTTTTATTTTATTATTTTAAAGTGTGTATCACGTCTTTAAGTAATGACAATGTCGCATTAGAAATAAGTACATTTAATACATTAGAAGTGTGTGCGTGTATCTATGTATATGCATGTATGTATCTGTGTGCATGTTTGTGTTTTGTATGTGTATCTGTTAAGCAACTAATGCATTATTTCTTTTTAATCCGACTTTAGTTCTTATTAATGTAAACGCTATGTTTATTGGGTATACCTGTTTTGAGCAGAGATATGTGTTTGTTTTTTTTTTCCAAATAGTGGGAATAATGTCTATGGGCCGAGAGATGGAAAGTTTTACTAAAGAAGATGTCATGAGGTACATATTCTTTAGTAAATCTGTCGAAATCTACCCTCGTAGACATCAAATTTCACTGATAAAAAAAAACTCAAACACATGAACCAACTAAAGATAACGTTCATAGTAATATGAAATAGATTGATAGACAGGTGAGAACGGACTGTGATTGATCGATCGATCGATAGATAGATAGATATGATAAGGCTAACAGATAGATAGATAGATAGATAGATAGATAGATAGATAGATAGATATGATAAGGCTAACAGATAGATAGATAGATAGATAGATAGATAGATAGATAGATAATGAAGAGGTTATGAAGAAACTAATAGATAGATAGATAGATAGATAGATAGATAGATAGATAGATAGATATGAAGAAGCTAATATAAAGATAAGATAGATAGATAGATAGATAGATAGATATGAAGAAGATAATATAAAGATAAGATAGATAGATAGATAGATAGATAGATAGATAGATAGATAGATAGATAGATAGATAGATATGAAGAGGCTAATAGATACTAAGATATGAAGCGGCTAATATTTTGATAGCTAGATAGATAGATAGATAGATAGATAGATAGATAGATAGATAGATAGATAGATAGATAGATAGCTACATTGAAAGATATGAAGAGGCTAATAGATAGATAGATAGATAGATAGATAGATAGATAGATAGATAGATAGATAGATACATTGAAAGATATGAAGAGGCTAATAGATAGATAGATAGACAGATAGATAGCTACATTGAAAGATATGAAGAGGCTAATAGATAGATAGATAGGTAGATAGATAGCTACATTGAAAGATATGAAGAGGCTAATAGATAGATAGATAGATAGATAGATAGATAGATAGATAGATGGCTACATTGAAAGATATGAAGAGGCTAATAGATAGATAGATAGATAGATAGATAGATAGCTACATTGAAAGATATGAAGAGGCTAATAGATAGATAGATAGATAGATAGATAGATAGATAGATAGATAGATGGCTACATTGATAGATATGAAGAGGCTAATAGATAGATAGATAGATAGATAGATAGATAGATAGATAGACGGTTACATTGGGAACAAGTAAGGAAATTATAAACTTGACCTCTTTCGCTACTTTTTTAGTTTCATCTGGTATTTTGCTGATTCCTTATTTCTTATTTAACCATCTTATCAGATTTAATTCTTATTTATAATTCCTATATGCATATATATATGTGTGTGTGTGTATGTGTGTGTGTGTGTGCGCGCGCGCCCCTGCGTGTGTGCGTGTGTGATCAGACGTGCTATACCATTTACCTACAGAGAAGCGAAAAGGTTATCAAAGTCCGAATCACTTTTTATAGACACAATCTTCGACGGCTTTCTCGTTCGATCATGTCTGTTCCCGAAACGTACCTTAACGTAAACAATAACAACATATGAAATGGATTAAGTCTGGCAATGATATTTTCTGTTTATACGTTATTTTTATAGATACAATTTATTTACGTAAATGCTGTGATTATAATTAACAATATCAAACGAATTGTCCAAATATAGGATGTGTATTGATATTTACTTTTAAATATTAGATACATTTTGCCATGAGAACGATATAAAAACAGTCAGTTTGTATACAGAAGGTCCTCGGGTTACATCGGACCCGACGTACGGCGTTTCGTGCTTACGTCGACATCTCCCATAATATAATACGTCATCACACGGCACTATATTGGTGTCTGCCAAATTCGCTATCTCTCGTTTGTGTCGTTTTTGGGGGAAACTTTTTGGCCTTCGTTATATTTGCTCCCAAGCGTAAGACAGACTCGTGTGTGCTTATGTAGATGAGTTCCGACCTACGTTGAAAATCAGGTTATGTCGCGCCGTAGGAAAGGGTCTTCGACGTAAGTCGAGGATTCCCTGTATATCTTTTTAAATGATCAAAATCAGGGAACAAATTTAAAAAGAAAAAAAGAAAATGAAAGAAATCTTTTTTGAGAAAAATTAAACATGTCTTGTTCTATGTGCCTTGTCGTTTCAGAAAGTAGGCGATAATGGTCCTCCACAACTTCCTAACCTTTGTAGCTCTTAACCCGTCTTGGCATTTTTCTTAGAAAAATTAAACGAGTCTTGTTCTATGCGCTGTGTCGTTTCAGAATGTGGGCAATAATGGCCCCCCACAACTTCCTAACCTTTGTAGTTCTTAACTTGTCTTGGTATCTATAAACACAAGCCCCTTTCTCTGTGTTACTCTCTGTCCCTTTTGCTTTCAATGTGAGATTTCTAAAGTGTGGAAAGACCTTGAACTGCGTCAGTACCACTCTCTAAACAAGAACGTTATGTAATCACTCCCCACCTAAAAAGAAGCAGTCAACATCATTGGAAGCTGTCAAGCTGCATGTGTTACACCAGAGTTTTTCTTTCTCCTACTTGGATAGGTTAACGAAAGCTAAGGGCTCCAGAACATTCAGTGAGCTTGTTACGCGCCTAGGCACCAGCCCAGGTATTATATCGCCGCACCTCTGCTAGATGGGCGCCGGTCCCTAAAAAAGATTCATCCCGCCCTTTGATAGATCTTGTTATTTACCTTGCTAGGTCTCGAGCCACTCTCCACACCAGAAAAGCTTGTAATGGGGACCGGTTTAGTTAATGATAAAACGACCATAAACAGGTACTTGGTACCAATAACATGCATAGATTGTCCCCATCACACACACACACATGCACACACACACATGCACACACACACATACACACACATGCACACACACACATACACACACACATACATATATATATATATATATATATATATATATACATATATATATATATATATATATATATATATAAGATAAAGTACAAATAGGAAACGTTTATCAATCTAACATGTTTCACTTTTATTAAATTCCGAGTCGTGCTATCGTGGTTGGATATTATGTATACTCATTAATATATAGATATATATATATATATATATATATATATGTCATTATTTATTTAAAAATATGATTCCAGCACGCTACATAAGAGTTCTCATGTTTCAAAACAAGAGCCGAAAACTTCAATATAATTATTTGAATTAAATTGAATTAAAGTACTAAGCTCTGTTCCATCTTCAAGCGAAATGGAACAGAGCTTAGTACTTTAATTAGTTTAATACTTTAATAAGGAGGTTGTAAATGTATTATTATTTGCAGTATCTATCAATACATCTAGAAACAGGATTTTATTTTCATTAAGTCCGTCTTTAAAATTAAGTCAGCAGAATTTTTAAAATTTTATTGTAATTCAAATACATCGTCTGTGCCTTTGCTTAAAATGGGAATACATATGTTAGCTAAAGGGATATTTTTGTGCTATTAAGTACGGTATTTTTCATGAATAAGTTGCTAAATACTGGTCCTAAATAGGAACTCATAGGAACACCATCGCATTATACGTATATGTTATTGTTATGGCCAGAGAAAGGGACTTCTGTAGTGCACATCAAGAGTAGTTTACTTAAAATATTAGGACGAATTTTTCTACAGACGCCAAGAAATTAATTCTTAGACTTGAAAAGATTAAAACGAAAATAAATAGATATAAGACGTCCAAATTATTTAACCAAACCTGGTTAAATGAATATATATATATATATATATATATATATATATAAAAGTGAAGATAGAAGTCAATACTTAGGGGCGACAGTCTGCTTCATGCTAAATGCAATCGTCAGGTGGACTGATATATATATATATATATATATATATATATATATATATATATTAGGTTGGTGCATATATATATATATATATATATATTTATATATTAGGTTGGTGCAAAAATAATGTCGTTTTCTCACATGTTACTATCTGAGAAAACATTATTTTTGCGCCAACCTAATATATATATATATATATATATATATATATATATATATGTGTGTGTGTGTGTGTGTGTGTGTGTGTGTATGAAAATCCCCCTGACGATTGCATCCAACATGAAACAGCCTGTCGCCTCTGAGGTTTGACTTCAATGTTTACTTTTATATTTTCATTTACATACGATCTATCTCTGATATTGAGCACTTTATGCTATAAATATAGCACATCTTTAACTATATTTCTTTATATATATAATGTCGTTTTTTGACGTATATTTTAACGTCAGAAAACGACATTATTACGTCATTATTTTTGCACCAGCCTAATACATACACACACACATATATATATATATATATATATATATATATATATATATATATATATATATATATATATTGACGGCAAGAAGGGATATATTATAAGCAATATATATTATATTTTAATTCATTTTCGTTTAATCCAAATTAATTTTGTAATTTAAATTAGTTCTTTCTTAACGTTAATAATTGTACAGTGTACAGTGTATAAATACCCCGGGAAAGATATCCCTATTTTATCCTGATTGTGTGCGTCCGTACGTGCATAGCTTTTGTACTTGCGTTTTTGTGATAGAACTTGATAATGATAATCGATTTCACAATCCAAGACACCACGAAGAAAAGTAAATTAATGTGAAGTTTAATTCAAGCTGAATTAAAATATAAACCTCGGCCAAGTTTTGTCTAACATATATTCATCCCCTCTCTCTATCCTTGTATATTCTCTCTCTCTCTCTCACCCTCTCTCTCTTTCTGTCGCTCACTCCAGCTTTCTTTCTTCCATTTTTTCTTTCTTTGCAGTTGTATATCTGTTTCTCCTCGTGGCTACTTCCCATCAGCCTCTTCGCTTTGACCGTAGTTCGCAGAGAGAGGGAAAGAATGGGATTGCTCTGTTGTTTGTCAGCGTGGTAGCTTTTGCGTGTGGACATCAATAGGGTCAAGTCTTCTGCCCGTTTCATGTCACAATTTTCCAGACTGCCTATAAATTGTTATACGCAAAAACCATATATATATATATATATATATATATATATATATATATATATATATATATATAGAGAGAGAGAGAGAGAGAGAGAGAGAGGAGAAAAAGAGGGAGAGAGAAACAGAGAGAGTGAGAGAGTGATAAATATATATGAAATTAGGAAATCAGCCGATGTATATATGTGTCTGTGTGTGTGTGTGTGTGTGTGACGTAATATATTTAAGAATTCAATTAAAAAATAATGTCTTTTTGAATAAAAATGTGGGGGTGCTCAGCCCCTCCACGACCCCTCCCCCCGAGCGGGGTATTGGTAGTATGGTATTTTTTCTAAATTTACTTATTTTGTAACAAACCAAAAAAAATCAATGAAGTTTATTTTTTAAAGATTGAATAAGAAATTATTTTCCATAAGATAGCCGAAAAATATGAATAATAATCTATTCTTCAGAGATTCGATGAATGGCCTAAAATTTAACAGAAAAATATCTGGCTGAAACTCTGGCAGTTGAAAAAATATCGGGTCAGTTTTTCCTAGAGTGTTTCGAAATTATCAGCAGAATTAAAAAGTAAAAATATCTGTTTGTTAAATAATTTTTGACTATTAATAAAAATTTTACTAAATTTAAATTTTCCCAAAACATTTTTACTTTGAAAAACATTTATATTTTTATATTATAGTATATATATTTTTTCTATTATAGACAAGACATGAAGGACAGTTTACAACTTTAGGAAAGAGAACTAATGCTTTTAATTTAATTATATAATTAAATTTGAGGTTTTTAGCTTCGGTTTTTGAAACATGTTAATTCCTATGTAGCGAAGAAATCATATTTTGAATCAGTTAATTTATAATACATATGCTCTTTAAATTTACATTGAGCACTGTTTTGCAAAAAATAAAAATATCAATAAGAACACCGGATTATACATCTTACTGTTCTTTCTTATATATATATATATATATATATATATATATATTATGAAATGGACAAAGTCCGACAATTATTTTTAAGGCATTTTTATAATATGTGACGTCATTTGTTTACATTTGGACACGCCATGAGCAGATATGAATGTACGTGAGAGAATCGTGGAGGATTATAGTTTAAAGACAGTAAAATCGAACGTAAATTGAACGCTCCTCCCTGGCCTAATCGGTTAAAGGCACGTCAGGCTAAATGACGGTTACATATAGGATACAGGTTCGATTCCTGTCGGAGGACGCATATTTTCTATGAAAATTTCTCGGACATTCAGGCCGGTAAATATTGTTTAATACTGTTTATTATAAACAGAGTATTTACTTAAATATTTGTATCGATAAAAAGAATGTATAAACATAAAAATGTCTTGTATATATTTTAATTATTTTCCCATGAAATCAGTATCTGTCTTTACTTTTTTTACTTTACTGGCATAAATACAATTTAAGTGTAAAATATCTTTTTTTTCAAAAAAAATATGAAACCAAATAAATTTTAAATGAAGGAATTATTTTCTGATGTAAAGAAAAAAATTACTGGTGTTAATTTGATAAAGTACGTAGACAATATATTTACTTTATTAAATAGTGCAATGTCTATCCTATAATTATTTTCTGTTTTTAAAAAAAAAGATTTGCACATAATTCCCTCCAACCATCTGACATGACACTTCACAATTTCATTCGGAAAAAAGGGAGACCTCCAGTCATATTCTTGAGAAATCTAGAAACCGGAGTCTTTGCAATGGCATCAGATTGATTAGCAAGACAATTAAACATGTTATTGAATTTAAACATAGCAATAAAACCTATAAGGTTATTCTTCCGCGCAACATCGGTGATCGACGCTAGTGTTATTATATGTTTCTATATTTTTTTCTTTTCAAAAACAAATACAGCATGAATTTGGGACGGGTGAGTCAGTACCTGCGGGCGTAGGAAGCGGTCTCTTTGTAGTTAGCGCGGTAGATTTTTGCGTGTCGACTGGAATGGAGACTTGATTTCTGTGCGTCTTATGTCAAAATTTTGCGCACTGCTTCTCAATTCTTACACAGAAAAAAAAACTAAATGGTATAGCACGTCAGGCTGCATGATGATCCCGTATAGGATACAGGTTCGATTCCTGTCGAAGGATATATCTTTTCTATGATATTTCGCAGACATTCAGGCCGGCAAATGTAGTTAATACTGTTTATTACAAACAGAGCATTTACTTAAATATTTGTATCAATAAAAATAACGTATAAGCAATAAACATATTAAAATAATTGTCGGACTTATCCATTTCATAATACATATTTTATGGAAAATAAAAACAGAACCTGTCCAAAATTTGGCTGTTTCTTATGCTGTTCCTCGATCTAAGCTTTCGACTCACATGAGCCATCATCAGAGTGGTTATATGGACATTTCAACAAAGATATTCACAATCAAAGACGATTACTTTCTCCCGAAATTAAAGCAAGAAGCTTAGAACGGTTCACGATCAAACATAATAGACATTCGTTGCCTGTTATATTTAAAAATATATGTTTGAATATATATATATATATATATATATATATATATATATATATATAAATTTCATAAGATAGGTAAATCAAACGGCTAGTTATAAGCAAGCATATACGCGTGTGCTGGTGTGCATACGCGGGCAAGCAAAGAATAAGTCTTTAGTCGCACACCAAAGCGTAGATATACGTTAGTCATATATATATATATATATATATATATATATATATATATATATATAAAGAAAGAAAGAAAGATCAGTAAGATATATAATCCGGTGTTCTTATGGATATTTTTTTTATTTTTACAAAACAGTGCTCAATGTAAATCTACAGAGCATAAATATTATAAATTAACTGATTTACAATATGTTTTTTTTTGCTACACAGTAATAACCACGTTTCAAAAATGGAAGCTAAAACCATTAAGTTTAATTATATAATTAAATTAAAAGCATTAATACCGTTTCATCTTCAAGCGAATATTGGAATAAATTATTTTTAAATTTACTGAGTTTTAAACGCACATATAACTTCATAATTTACTTTTTCCAAGGATACAGAGAAATCCAATCATTCAGACGGGTGGTAGCGTGTTCATTTTTATTAACTATTGTTGTATCAATTAAGAGTTACGTTCAAAAAAGAGGTAACGTTTAGGTAGGGTAGGGGTGTATTTTTCAACGAATTCTGACATCCGTTAAATGCATGTCGTCTGTTTTTTTTATTAACGGTAAAAGTTTTTTCGGCATTTTTTTCGTACTTGTATACTTAAAGATTCTTTCTGGGGGGTGTTTGTTTTAGAATACGTTTTATTTGACTACAATTTTAAAATATTTTTACTCTTAATTACTAACAGACTATATTTCTTTTTAAAACAAATAAATGTAATAGAATTACTTAAATTACTTAAAATTATTTTTTTCATATCAAATATAAGTATGTCTATTACCAGCTCCCATTTTTAAATTTTATTTTTAAATATTATTTAAGGAAAAGTTTTGACAATTACGGCAAAAAATAGCTATTTCATTTCTCTGATTCAGTATTTTTTATTTTTTATAAACTTAGTAATATATAGTTTCTCATGTATGCACAAAGGACATGGGTCAGTTAATGAACCACATATTCTAGCTTTTCTTATTAATTTCCATTTTACTCTAGGTGTTTTATTGGATTCTTTTAAGTGCCAGAAATATTTTGAAAGGGATATCTGATTTCTGTATTTATTTATCCTAAGTGAAGTTTGATGTTGATTGAATCTCTTTTTGAACTCATGGATTGTGAAACCTATATAGATTTTTATGTTTTCGAGATTCTCACTAGATGACATATTGCATTGGTATACTGATGATTCCGTGCGACATTTATTTTGTAGAGGACAGTTATGAGGGTTTCGACAGTTTAATTTTTTTTATTATTTTCATCTCTTTTTATTTTTATTTTTATATTGTCTAAATTTCTTTATTTTTGATCTATCAATCAATATCTAAAGAACTAATCTATCAATCAGTATGTAAAGAACTGTTCATGAATGCGTTGGACTTTACTACCCAGTACACGGATATTACAGAAGAAGAAAAGACCATTCTTATAAATGCGAAAAAATCGGTACTGATACATAAAGGTGAGCAATGGATAAAAAATTCATATGATCACTTTGACATTACAATGGGATCATTAGACTCAGCTGAGTCTTCTGATCTTATAGGTCTTTTTTATATTATACAATCTCACAGCGCACCGTGAAATTAATATAACTGACATTGGTTTGTACAGAGACGATAGACTTATGGTTATAAAGAACTGTACTAACTTTGAAATCGATAAAATTAGAAAGAACTTATATTAAGAATTTAAATGCATGAACTTAAAAATTACGGTAAGCACTAAATTAAAAAAAGTTAACTTTCTTGATATAACATAAGATTTAATGAAAAATGTATACATACCTTATAAAAAAAACAGTACCAATTCTTTATATGTACACCTTAAATCAAATCATCCTCCATCTATATTTAAGCATATACTTTTATCTATCGGAAAAAGAATAAGTGCAAATTTAGCAAATGAGAAGATTTTCTATGAACATATTAATTTCTAAAAATAAAGTTCTAAAAGATAGTGGCGACAAAAACCCAAAACTAACTTATATAAAAAAAGGAAACTGGAAAGAATAGAAAAAAAACAAAAGTAGATAGCAGAACGAGGTTCTAGTGGTAGGAGGTTCTTTCCAGGGGATGGAGTTGAAGGAGATGTTGATAGACACTACAGCATGATCAGAGTTGCTAAGAGGGCAGAGTTGCGTGGCGCTACAGGACTCGACGGTGAAGGTAAAACATAGATCGAGAAGAGAAGCCTTACCGTCCAGGCTGCAAGGAAAATGTGTGGGGAAGTCAACTATCTGCGTGAGGGATTGAGAAATTGAAAAATTAAAGGTTTTAATGCCTGCAAGGTCCGTTGTAGCGTTTTTAAGCCATTTGGTATGATGGACGTTAAAATCACCCAACACGAATATGCGAGCAAACGGATGGAGAGAGAGAGAGAGAGCATTGTCAATGCTGTCAGAAATGCATTCAATTATACCACACTCTTAGGAGGATGGGGAGCGATAAAGGAAGAAAAGGTAGCTTACAGCATTGAGAAGAGATAATCGGAAACACATGTACGAATGGTCTGGAGATTCAAGAGGCAACTCTCTAGCCAGCAGGAGATGGTCATTGACGTAAACTCCAAGGCCATATATGTGGGTTTGAGAGTCGTTTCTAAGGAGTGAGAGGTAGCCGGGGATCGAGAGAACAGAGGAGCGGATAGACGAATCAAGGTTGATCTCACATAGAGCCATTACATCCGGGCAATGAGGAAAGATTCCACACTGAAGAAATTGGTTCTTATGCCACGGATGTTGGAAAAGGAAATGTTAAGGGGTTTAGGTGATTTTTTTAAGGACTGGTTTAGCTTTTCTTTTTGGATCGTCGTGAGTTATCATATGAAATTGTGACATATATATATATATATATATATATATATATATATATATATATATATATATATATATGTATGTATGTATGTATATATATATATATATATATTCATGTGTGTGTGTGTATGTGGCGTATTATATTTAAGGATATTCAAATAGAAAGGAACATGAGACAAGGATGTGTCTTCTTCTCAGATTGATTCAACCACGACATCACGTCTATCTTAAAAGAAACTATATACAAGACTAGACTTCGGAAAAACACACTTAGAAACAAAGAAAAGAGTACTGGATTACTATATGATAACCATCCTTCTATATAGCAGTGAATGCTAGACAATCTCTCCAGAGGAGGAGAAAACTAGAGGCAGCAGAAATTTGGTCCTGCAGAAGGATAATGAGAATTTCATGGACGGAGCGAATAAGTTTAAATACTAGGTTGGTGCAAAAATAATATCGTTTTTTGACGTATTTTCTAACGTCAAAAAACGATATTATTTTTGCACCAACCTAATATTTGAGAATTGTTTTTTAACAGAGGATGGAAAATGTGACACCGAAATCTGAAGCATGCATTGGACTAGAGAAAGAAGTATTCCAAAAGCTGAGCAAGATGCTTAGAAACTGAAAAATTCGTTAGAAACAGAGCTGGATTATTTTGTGATATCCATCCTCTTATACGGCTGTGAATACTGTACAATCTCTCCACGGATGAAGAGAAAATTGGTTCTGCAGAAGGATACTGAGAATTCCATGGACGGAGCCAATAAAACCAAAGAAGTATTAAAGAAAATGG
>OZ010584.1:26823085-26858085 GCA_963932145.1 Acanthosepion lycidas
AAATGTGAGCGCGTGGGACGGAAAGTGCGTGGATGATTTCGTCTAGAAAAGTATTAAACCTTTCATATTATTTATTTATTTATTTTTGTTTGGGCGTGGTGGGGGAGCGACGACAGTGGCAAAAGGAGGAGAGAACACGATGTGGACCCAGAGTCGTTAGTCCTGATGCCGACTGGCGGAAACTTCTGACGAGGACATCAGCTATGGAGGGGGAAAAAGAAAAGAAATGATGACAGCCGGAAGTGAGCATTTTGAGAGGTGGGGCTTAAGTCAAGACTAATAAAATTAGGGGGGTGGCTTTTCATGGACTTTTTCATCATTATCATTTATTCATATCCAAGTTCCCAGATGATGGGATGCAGGTGGTGTAACGGATAGTGAAATGAGAAATCCGAGATCCGAGTTCGAATTCTAGTCGGGTTCGTCACATTGATTTTACGCACAAAATGTCGTTGGGAGAAGTATGAAACCATCGCTTCGTCTCCCCAGGCTATGGATTAAATAGTGGTACCTGCAGCTGGGAAAATCGTTCTTATCTATAAAAATTGTTATTCCGTCACAAAATTAAAAATAGACTTATTCTTATAATCTAAAATCTGTTTCGGCTTTAAATATCACGCAAAGGGTTGCTAAACCCTAAAAAATCGATCAGTCAATTCTATCAAAGATTTTAAGTTGACGCTGTCAAACAAGTGTCAACAAATTTTCTCAGATCCTCTTTCATGTTCTTCTATGCGCCGTGTCCATTCAGGACGCTGGCGATCATGGCTCTTCACAGCCTCCTATACTTTATAGCGCCTAAGAAATTTTGTCTTTTTGTTAAATCTAAAACTTGTCCATTTACTCAATCTCACTAAGTATGTTATACGTTATTTACATACGTACCTCTTGCCTTTAATACGTCCTGTGAGTGTCGGATTTTCCAAGCGCTCTTTTCTCATTATGTGCCGGAGAAATTTCAAGGGTCACTTTCGGATGTTAAGGATAAGGTTCCTTTTCGCTCTATTTTCTCTAAAACTTCATAGTTGCTCAAATATTCGGTCCATAATATTCTCAGGATCCTTCTGTAGAATCATATTTCTGTGGTTTCAAGTCTCTTCTTTATCTTCTTCTTTTAAGTACCGTGTCCCTTCAGGACTTGGATCTCCATTTCCTTTTATTCCTTGTAGCTCACAAAAAGCTTTGACTATTTTTTTTGTTTCTCCCAGACCATCTTCTACCATCCACTTGCATAAGCCAGTTAAGTATAACACGCGTTGCTTTACCATGTCCCTCTTTCCCTCTATCCGCCATGTGAGTATCAGATTTTCCAAGCCTCTTTTCTCATTAATTGTCTCAGAAATTTCAGCTGCCTCTTCCTGATGTTAAGTAGGAGTTTCCTTGTTGTTTACATCCTCCCCAAAACCTCATCGTTGCTCACATGTTCGGTCCATGGTATCTTCAGCATCTTTCTGTAGACCCACATTTTTGTTGCCTCCAGTCTCTTTATCTTTGAAGAGATCATCGCACATTTGCTGGCGTAAAGCAGGACAGATATCACGTATCAGTTCAGCTCTCTTTTCTTTGTTACCAACAAAATCCTCCTGTCTTGTATTACTCTTTTTGAAAGCGTTTTTGGCCATCCCAATACGTCTTTAGATCTCAACGTCGCATTTGATTTTAGTGCTCCCGACCTGTACATCGTACTTCGGGTTCATCTTTTTACTGGTGACCATGGATTCTGACTTCTTGAAGTTTATGCTTAGTCCTTTCTTCTCGATTTCCTTCGCTACATTCTGTAGGAGGTTATGTAGTTTCTTTTCCGTGTCTGCTACCAGCACTGTGTCATCTACGTAGACCATCAAATAAATATTGTTTTTAATTTAGGGAAAGGCATGTGTTAATTACAGTATTTGCCGGCCCATTGGTGTTGTAGCATAACTACGGACGATAATGTGTATGTCCCCATTCACATAAATACAGTAGTAAATACTGTATGTTGGTCTGCAGCTGGAAATTCGTCTCTAGTTGTGCTAGTCAAACTATCTGCTTCCAGGCAGAGAGGATTCCCAGTCGTGGCTCTGTCGAAGGGCAGAGTCTCGTCTCGGGAAACAGCTACCCGATCGAGGAATCTTTGGCCGAGCCTACGGGCTCGGATACTCCATATTAAATTCGGCCTTGTGCCACATCTGAGCACGTGAAGCGGTTGGTAGATATCCTGTAGTTGGAGATTCATTGTGGAATTCACTTGACTCACTTCTAGCAGTTGGCTATTCTACGCGCCGCTGGCGAATCTTATATGTGTTACTCTTGTCCTAAGTATTATCGTTCATTACCAACATTCGTGTGATTATTCTGTTCAGTAACGCTCCCTATGTTACAACATTTTGGCGACGAGGTTTAGCCGAAATTATAACATTTGGGCGATGAGGATTATCCAAAATTATCACTATTGTGCATGGAATTTTTTCAAAAACAAATTCCCTGTGTCCAATACAGCATTATCATTTATGAGAGGGACATGAAGACGAGGAAAAAAACTAGCGTTTACCAGGAATCAATGCAAGAATAGAGCTTAGCTCCAAAACTAGGAATCCTGTAAGGGAACAGGCATGATATCAAGAAAAATAACCCCTGAAAAATTCACACAGGAAAAAGAACTTTATCGAAATTGCACAATATTTTTCTGTTTTATAGAAATATTTCGTTGGTGCAAAAATAATGTCGTTTTCTCACATAGTAACTTATGTGAGAAAACGACATTATTTTTACACCAACCTAATACCAGATTTTACAGAAATATTTTGACTGATATATTGCTGCTCGTCTTGAGGAATCGGAGAGCCGAGTTCGAATTCCAGTCAAATACATAAGATTCACTTACGTACTAATACCCTTAGGCAATATATGAATCCTCTTCTCCCCGCCCCCACTAGCTATGGGTAAATAGCAGGAGAGACCGGGTTCTATAGCCTTTGATGGCAACTGGTTTACCGCAAAAAGTAATAGCAACCTACTGCAGGAAAAAAATCTGCCTCGTTAGTCATGTATAGAAAGATACATGATCGCCTAAACGTGTATCACGCATGGCACATAACTGACTGACCAACTATCTACCTTGCATTTGTACAAGTTTTGTGATTGGGTTGTATACTTATTTTTTACGTTGTGGCTATGAAAACAAGTGTCAATGCTCTATTTTAACATCTAGACATGCATTGTGGCCCTTTGCAGCCTATCAGTTAACATATTAAAAATATAGATAAAGGAATAAATAGCCCTCTACCCCAGGCACTGTAAAATGTGACTCTTACTCTAGAAAAAAACAAAAACAAAGCGAGCCCGTTCAACACGACTGGTGGAGTAATGGATAGTGCCTCGGATTAAGGAATCGGAGAGCCGAGTTCGAATTCCAGTCGAATCCATTCCATTCACTTACGTGCTAATACCTTTGGGAAAGGTATGACTCCTCTTCTTCTCCCTCCAGTTATGGGTAAATAGCAGAACAGACCGGGTTCTGTAGCCTTGGATGGCAACTGGTCAGAAAGAAATAGCAACCTACTGCAGGAAAATATCTGCCTCGTCAGTCATATATCGAAAGATATATGATCGCCTAAGCGCGTATCATGCATGGCATATAAATGACTCACTGGTATTGTTGCTTGCATTGTCTGTGATTTTGTTGATATACAGATATTGGAATTTGCTTTTCTGCATATATGATAAGGGACTTCGTTTACCAACAAGTATCATATTTCGGCCGATTTTATTTGTACATTGATGCCAGTAGATTTCTTTGTAGCTATTATGGATTTACTGTATGTGCTAAAACAATTTTCAATAAATTCCTGATGAAATGTATTAAAACTCTTCTTTTCCCCCAAAATGTCCTTGTAATTAAACCATACTTCAATTTAAAAAAAAAAAAAAAGAAAAAATAAGTGTCTGGTAGTATAATTTGTGTTAATGCTGTAAGTGTTTCTTCATGGTTAGTGAGAAGGTCACATAAGGGTAAGGTTATAATTTTGTTTTTTTTTCTTTGGTTTTGATGTGTGCATTTTTATCCCTAAAATTCCATGCCAAAATCTGGATTCGTTTAATTTGTTATTTTACTGAGAGATAAACAAGTGCCCAACTTCAATTCGCATATTACAAGTTGTTCTTGGGCTTTGTTGACCTTAGACTTAAACAAGATCTTATTCGCTTAAAAGGGTACAGAGTAGATCTTGTTGTTCGTGGCAAAGAAGCAAGGGTGTTTTTTTTTAATTATATATTGTAAGAAAAATATCTATCTATCTATCTATCTATCTATCTATCTATCTATCTATCTATCTCAGTCTGCTAATTATCTATCTATCTATCTATCTATCTATCTATCTATCTCAGTCTGCTAATTATCTATCTATCTATGTATCTATCTCAGTCTGCTAATTATCTATCTATCTATCTATCTCAGTCTGCTATCTATCTATATATATATATATATATATCTATCTCAGTCTGCTAATTATCTATCTATCTATCTATCTATCTCAGTCTGCTAATTATCTATCTATCTATCTATCTATCTATCTATTTATCTCAGTCTGCTAATTATCTATCTATCTATCTATCTATCTATCTATCTATCTATCTATCTGACCGCCTAGCTGTCTGCCCAAGTCTATTTGTATTCATCTATCACAGTTTATTCATATCTATCAATTAATTCACATACACATACGTATATATATATATATATATATATATATATATATATATATATATATATATATATATAGTGTTCCAGTAATTTGTACCGATTTTAAATTTGAATTAAGTTTAAGCGTTTAATGATTTTTTTCTTTTTCTTTCAGATTTGGCGGACATTTGGGCAATATTATTTTTCACACATAATTGTCATGACTTAAATACCATGATCCAATAGAGAAATAAATAAATTTTCACCAATAACACTGGTTTATTTACTACTGACTTTGATCCGTCTTAATGAAACACCCTTATATATAATCCGTCTTAATGAAACGCCCTTCATATATATATATATATATATATATATATGTGTGTGTGTGTGTGTGTGTGTGTGTGTGTGTGTGTTTGTGTGTGTGTGATGTGCTTGTGCGTGTATTTTTGACACAAAGAGTCGAAAGAGAGAGAAAAATGCGTAAGCCTCCTTCTGGCTAATGTAAATTTTCTTTATACTAAGTGTTTCTTTTTCTTTCCATGTCGACAATATAGTTAAATTACCAGATCAATATTTTTTTCACCCAGTTGTCATCTTATACCAATTTGTCTTGTCTACAGAATTGACCTGGGAATTTAACTATATTGTCGACATGAAAAGAAAAATCTCTTTGTATAAAGGAAATTTATATTAATCAAAACGAGGCTTACGCAGAATCGTCTCTCTCCTTTTTAAATTTCGAATTTTTAATATAGCAATAACAACAAAAACATTTCGATTTTATTTTTTTGCCTTGAAAAAGATGGAAGCAGAAATCTGATTCTACGGAAGGAAGCTGAGAATGCCATGGACTGAAGATGTGATTAACGAGAAAGTTTTAGGCAAAATGAGGACAAAATAGCGCTAATCTTTACAATTGGTTGGTTGAGTTTGTTTAGCGGCATATTAACATCTCAATGGGTTATTTAATGTCGAAATGTAAATGTTTTGTCCGCAATTCTATGGCTTCAACTACAGATATTTTGTACATAATCTTCTACTTTCGGAGTAAAGGTTTGCTTTTAAATATACAGTTTATACATCATAGAATATATTGTTGATAATTTTACTATAAAAATGCAATAAACTAAGATTTTTTTTCCAATTGTCATCTTATACTATACATACACCCCCCCACATATATATATATATATATATATATATATATATATATATATATATATATATATATATATATATATATATACAAATACACAGGATGGATAAATTGTCGTCTAAATGTCACAAAAATGGAAAAAATATTGACATCTCATTTTAACAGATATATTTACCAAAATGACACAAAACTATCTTGAAATACTAAAAACTCATTTCATTAAATAAAATCGTCATTGGCTTCCAAATGAGTTTTTAGTATTTCAAGATGTCCCCGAGAATTCTTCTTACATTTTTCCGTTTGGTGGGAGTGGAGGATTAAAAAACTGTCCATATAAACTAAATAAAAAAATTAATGAAATTTACCTTATCTGTCATATTTAACGACATATATATATATATATATATATATATATATATATATATATATATATATATATATATATATATATATATATATAAAACACACACACGCGCATATATTAATGTAATGATGTATAATTGAATGAGAAAAGGCATCGATATTCAGAGAACTTAAAACGATTACTTGATTACTTATTTTATTGCACCAATTTACTTAAAATTATTACCGCGTGACTCAAATAACAGCCAGTGCATTAATTAAATACATTAAATACAAGTAACTTCGTTAAGAAAGGTAATTAGTTGTATGAAACTGAACGCGAATTTACAATTGAATGCTCAAAAATTTTATATAAATTCGTCATAATAAATTACTTTCTTTTCTCGTTAAAAGGTCTGTCTATTAAAAGGTCTGTCTATTAAAAGGTCTGTCTATTATTGTGTATCAAAAATAATTTTGTGTTTCCAGACCTTTACACTAAAGCTTATGCTCTTCGATAAAAATTACAAGACAATCCTGGGCTCAAATTTTTCTAGCACATCTCGTATAGATAATTGGACAGGGTAAGAAAGAAAAGAGTATTTATCCGTTACGTGATATCAGTGCTCCTATATGGCAGTGAATGCTGGACAATGTCCTCAGGGATGAAGAAAAGATTTGAAGCAACAGAAACAAAGAAAATAGTTCTGAAATGTTACGTGATATCAGTCCTCCTATATGACAGTGAATGCTGGACAATATCCTCAGGGATGAAGAAAAGATTTGAAGCAACAGAAACAAAGAAAAGAGTACTGACCTGTTACGTCATATCAGTTCTCCAATATGACAGTGAATGCTGGACAATGTCTTCACAGATGAAGAAGAGATTTGAAGAAAACAGAAACAAAGAAAAGAGTTCTGAAATGTTACGTGATATCAGTTCTCCTATATGGCAGTGAATGCTGGACAATGTCCTCAGGGATGAAGAAAAGATTTGAAGCAACAGAAACAAAGAAAAAGAGTATTGAACTGTTACGTGATATCAGTCCTCCTATATGGCAGTAAATGCTGGACAATCTCCTCATAGATTAAGAAGAGATTTGTCCCAACAGAAACAGTGAAATGAGTACTGAACTGTTACTTGATATCAGTCATCTTATATAGCAGTCAATGCTGGACAATTTCCGCGCAGATACTCACGTTACTTGAGCCAAAAGAAATGTGATTTTACAGAAAAATGCTGAGAATACCCTGGACCGAACTTTTAAGCAACGACGAAATTTTAGAGAAAAATAAGGAAACTTAGACTTACTATTATACTTAAAGTCTTAACAGGAATAGACTACGTGTACAAACCTTAATCCCAAAAAGGAACTGACAACACGTGAACACATTAATACTCAAATGGAATGGAAAACATGTCCAAATCTCTATGAGAATGGACATCTAATGCAGACCTTAATTGGAAGTTGAAATTTCTAGAGCACATAATGAAAAAAGACGGCCTGAAAAATCTGATACTCACAGGGCAGATTTAGGGCAACAGTGACAGAGGTAGACAAAGCAAAACCTACCTAGTGGGCTTGAGTAAATGAGATTTAGGCGAGATAACGAAAAGACAAAAAAATTATTAAGAGCTACGAAAGAGAGGAAATTTTGATGAGCCACGATCGCCTACGCAATGAAGGAACACGACACAAAGAAGAAGAAAAAAAGAAGGAAGAAATGAAGAAGAATTATCATTTATTCGATGAAAACTTATTTAGGAAACGCAAACAATGGAATAGCCACTTCCCTTGCATTCAATAAAGTGTACGGATCGAAATTCTAAACGGTATGCCTGAAAATGCCGGAATATAACAAGTTAATAACACACATATATATATATATAATAACAATAAAATAAACAGGATGCTGATTTTCAGAGAAAACAACAACAACAATAATAATAATAATAATAATAATAATAATAGAAGAAGAAGAAGAAGAAGAAGAAGGAGAAGAAGGAGAAATAGTAATAATAATAATAGAAGAAGAAGAAGAAATAATAGAAGAAGAAGAAGAAGAAGAAGAAGAAGAAGAAGAAGAAGAAGAAGAAGAAGAATGAGAAGAAGAAGAAATAATAATAATAATGATAATAGGAGAAGAAGAAGAAGAAGAAGAAGAAATAATAATAATAATAATAATAATAGAAAAAGAAGAAATAATAGAAGAAGAAGAAATAATAGAAGAAGAAGAAGAAGAAGAAGAAATAATAATAATAATAATAATGATAGAAGAAGAAGAAATAATAGAAGAAGAAGAAGAAATAATAATAATAATAGAAGAAGAAGAAATAATAGAAGAAGAAGAAGAAGAAATAATAATAATAGAAGAAGAAGAAGAAATAATAATAGAAGAAGAAGAAATAATAGAAAAAGAAGAAGAAGAAGAAGAGAAATAATAATAATAATAATAATAATAGAAGAAGAAGAAATAATAGAAGAAATAATAGAAGAAGAAGAAGAAATAATAATGATAATAGAAGAAGAAGAACAACAACAACAACAACAAGAAATAATAATAATAATAATAATAGAAGAACAAGAAGAAGAAATAATAATAATAATAATAATAATAATAATAATAATAATAATAATAATAATAAACAGATGAAATAAGAAACTTTATTCAGTAATAGAGGGAGCCAACAAATTCAAAAGGGAATTTCAAGGGGGGGGTGAAGAAGTACAAATAAACTATAATTCAAGTAATACAGCCTCAAAGAAACTAAAAAAGAAGGGAAATGCTATGCACCAAAAAAAGAAACGATGGCAAGATAAGTCTCTTCATGGTTAATAATCTGCCCTTACCAATCAAGCTGATATAAACAAACCCCGTACTCCTCAGTGGTTCCATAGTGCAGGGTTAAAAGTTCAAATTGAAGGTTTTATTCTAGCTGCACAAGACCAATAGTTGCTAAATAAAAATTACCAAGCACCGAGACTGAAAAAATCTGTGTTAACCCAAAGTGCAAATTCTGTGATGAATATCCAGAAACAATTGACCATCTTGTATCAGGTTCCACGGTGTTACCACCAACTGAATATAAAACTCGCCATGACAGAGTGGGCCAATATCTGCACTGGAAAATATGCAATTTTTATAAGAAGGTAACTGCAAAAAGCTGATATGAACCACCATACAGTTCTGTTAGAGAGATAGGACATATAACACTTGTATTTGACCTAAAAATACACACAGAAATTTCAGGCCGGTAAATGTCGTTAATACTGTTTATTATAAACAGACCATTTACTTAAATTACATTTCTATCTATAAAAAAAGAACGTATAAACATAAAAATTTCTTTAAATAATTATCGGACTTCGTCCATTTCATATATATATATATATATATATGTATATATATATATATATATATATATATATATATATATATATATGTTGTCTGGTCATATATATATATATATGTTGTCTGGTCATATATATATATATATATATATATATATATGTTGTCTGGTCATATATATATATATATATATATATATATATATATGTTGTCCGGTCATATATATATATATATATATATATATATATATATATATATATATATATATATATGTTGTTTGGTCATATATATATATATATATATATATATATATATATATATATATATGTATGTATATATATATATATGACTAGACAACATATATACATATATATGTTGTCTGGTCATATATATATATATATATATATATATATATATATATGTTGTCTGGTCATATATGTATATATATATATATATATATATATATATATTTTGTCTGGTGTATATATATATATATATATATATATATATATATATATATGCGAGACATATCATACAATGTCATCTCAGTTTAACTTTCACGCTGCGAAATATCTTTGAGTCGAACAGGATCTAAAAACATTTGGCAGGACTCTCTCTCTCTCAATAATAATATTAATAATAATAATCGGGAGATGACGAAGAAGGATCCTCTCACTATATCATATACATTTGGCTGTGATGCATGTATCTGGTATACATTTATAAATTTCGGAGCCATGAGGGATTTATTGGTATTCGTATTTTTGTACCCCAGCTTGAATGTCATGATGAATACAGAAGGCTTCCTACATTTTTTTTTGTATCCCAGCGTCACTTTTTTGGCACGTTGCTCATTTAATATTGCTAATAATGAAGTGGGCTACTTTTTTCTTTCTTTTTTTTTTTTTTTTTTTTTTTTTTTTTTTAGTCATGTGAGCGAATAAATGCCTAATAAACGCTGGGAGTAATCACAGAATGACGGATTTCTGGGATAATGCTCTGCTGACTGAGCAAGGAGAGACCAATATCAGATTCTAGTCATTAAATCCGGTTAAGAAAGTGTTTGCTGCCCTCTTTTTAATCCAAGCATGAAAACTCGAGAGATTTAGCAACAGCCCTCAAAAGCGAGGGCTGTTGCTAACATATTAATCTTGAAAACCATGGCTTGTGAATTCGTCATTTCCTAAGTGCCCTACGAATTTGGCCAATAGATATTTAAAGGGCTTTTGAATGAATCAAATTTTAAGTAGAAAAATTGCTATCAAGTAGGGAAAAGGCTCATGGCTGAGATTGTGGCGTCTTTTAACAAAAAGGAAAAGGAAAGAAGACGAAAAGAAAGGAAAGGGAAAGGAAAAGAAAGAAAAGGAAAAGGAAAGAAAAGAAAAAGGAAAAGAAAGAAAAGGAAAGAAGAGGAAAAGAAAGGAAAGGAACAGGAAAAGAAGAGGAAAAGAAAGGAAAGGAAAAGAAAGAAAAGGAAAAGGAAAGAAGAGGAAAAGAAAGGAAAGGAAAAGGAAAAGAAAGAAAAGGAAAAGGAAAGGAGAGGAAAAGAAAGAAAAGGAAAAGAAAAGGAAAAAAGAGGAAAAGAAAGAAAAGAAAAGAAAGAAAATGAAAAGAAAGGAAAGGAAAAGGAAAAGAAAGAAAAGGAAAAGGAAAGGAGAGGAAAAGAAAGAAAAGGAAAAGAAAAGGAAAAGAAAACAAAAGAAAGAAGAAGAAAAGAAATTAACGAGGAGTGGATAAAAAGAGAAGAAGAGGAAAAGTAGAAAAGGAAAAAAAAGGAGAGGAAAAGAAAGAAAAGTAAAAGGAAAAGAAAGAAAAGGAAAAGGAAAGGAGAGGAAAAGAAAGGAAAGTAAAAGGCAAAGAAAGAAAAGGAAAAGGAAAGGAGAGGAAAAGAAAGAAAAGGAAAAGAAAGAAAAGGAAAAGAAAAGGAAAAGAAAACAAAAGAAAGAAGAGGAAAATAAATTAACGAGGAGTGGATAAAAAGACAGGAAGAGGAAAAGTAGAAAAGGAAAACGAAAGGAGAGGAAAAGAAAGAAAAGGAAAAGGAAAAGAAAGAAAAGGAAAAGGAAAGGAGAGGAAAAGAAAGAAAAGTAAAAGGCAAAGAAAGAAAAGGAAAAGGAAAGGAGAGGAAAAGAAAGAAAAGGAAAAGAAAAGGAAAGAAGAGGAAAAAAAGAAAAGAAAAGAAAGAAGAGGAAAAGAAATTAACGAGGAGTGGATAAAAAGAGAAGAAGAGGAAAAGTAGAAAAGGAAAAAGTGAAAGAAAGAAAGTTATAAAAAGATAAAAATTAAAACGATTAAAGATTTTTAAAAAATTAAAGGTTTTAAAGATTAAAGATGAAAAAAGTTTAAAAAAATTAAAGATTAAAAAATTAAAGATTAAAAAGATTAAAGATTAAAAAATTAAAGCAAAAAAGAGTAAAGATTAAAAAATCAAAGTTTAAAAAATTGAGATTAAAAGGATCAAGGATTAAAAATTAAAAAAGATTAAAAAAATTAAGTTAAAAAAAGGTTAAGAATTAAAAAGATTAGATTTAAAAAGTTTTAAATGATCAAAGATGAAAAAGATTAAGAAATTAAATTTAAAAACATTAAAAGATCAACGATTAAAAAAATTAAAATTAAAAAAATAAATATTAAAAAGATTAAAGATTAAAAAATTAATTTTTTAAAAAGATTAAGATAAAAATGAGTAAAGAAGGAAAAATTAAAGTTTAAACAGACTAAAGATTAAATAGATCAAAGATTAAATTTCAAAAAGGAGTAAAGACTAAAAAATTAAAGTTTAAAAAGATTAGAGATGAAAAAGATTAAAGTTTAAAAAATTAAAATTTAAAAAAGATTAAAGATTAAAAAGATTGAGGATTGAAAACTTAAGGTTTAAAGAGATTAAAGATTAATAAAGGTCAAAGATTAAAGATTAAGAAGGAGTAAAGATTAAAAAATTAAAGTTTAAAAAAGATTAAAGATTAAGAGTTTAAAGATTAAATATTAAAAATATTAAAGATTAAAAAACATAAAAATATAGTAGAACATAAAAGAAAGAAATAATGAGAAAAAATTGAATTCAATAAGAAAGAAAGTCGACTCTCAACTTTTTGTCTAGGCGTTTTTAATGCCGAAATCTAAATATTTTGAACATAATTTTATGGCTTCAATTAGATATCTCTATCTATAAAAGTCAGGATGTGTGTGTGTGTGTGTGTAACGAATGCACGGCCGCAATTTTTGACGGATTTGCACCAAAATTTACATGCTCATGCTCCAAGTTAGCGGGAAGGCCAAGACCCACTTTGCATTTCCCAACTCCCAGTGGAAATAATCGATTTTTTCATGCTTTTACGGCAGTTTTCATGTAGTTTGGGGCCATTTTCGACTGGCCAGAATGAGAGCCTATAGCTGGCCGCCACGAATAGGCAGGAAGATTCTATTGGCCAGCGTGAGAGCCAACAGCTGACTGACACGAATGTTAACTAGCAGGCTAGCATGCAAAAAACGATCGATTGCTGCATTCGTCACAAGTGGGAAAAATTTAAATCTGCATGGCACTTTACTCCAATTGGCTCACTCGCTTGCTTAAAATCAACGTTGATTCTGATTCCGCAGTACTGAGTTGGGTGTGAAAAAGTATTTGTGTTAACATTCTTTTTTCATTCGGTTTTTCCAGTTACGAGTCCTTTTTTAAAGCTGATCGTTTTGTGTTCATTTTGTTTAGTTCTTTTTTTCGTAACAGATTTAATGTTTAGTATAGAGCTTAGAAAAAATTTCCAGTCTGAGATAGGCAAGAAGTAAGCCATGTAGCAACATCAGCACGGCAAAGGGCACTCCTTTAAAGGCAAGGAAGGGCAAAAATATTTTAAGTCAAGTGATAGCGATTGCTGTATGTGTTGGGCGATTTTTGAATCAAGCACGGGCAACGCCAGGCCATGCTGCTAGTATACTATAAATAGGTTTGGTTGATATTTTTTTTTATAGAAAAAAATATTTTTATACTTTCACAGATTTTCTTTCTTTTTGTTTGGGACTTCATAATTTGACATAGCTGTTACCCTAACAGGTGCTACCACTCTGGGTTCAGGCTGGATCTGGGAACAACATCAATTAAGAAGTGGTTAAACGTTCCTGAAAACCTCCAATCTCCCGATCAGACGTAGCTTATCGTCATATCCAGGACTGCAGGTTTAAATAAGCGAGGTAGTTTGAATTTTTTTGATAATTTAATAAATATGGAATGTTTGAATAGCCGGTGGTTCTGAAAAATTTGAAGAGTGTTATAGAGTAGTTCCACAGTGGAGGCTTGTCGGTCCTAAAAACGTCCAAAACGTTAGGGACTTGATATAATAGTTAATGACGCAGCAATCTAGTTGTAGTGATTGATACTTTAATGTCCGACATCGACTGACTGACCAACTCACTGAGCTCCCTGGCGACTGCTACTACTACTACTTATTATATGTGGGAGAGTCTATTAACAATAGAATAGGTATGTTGCAGTATAACAACCCCACTAAAACTTTACTCCGTAGGAATAAAAAATTTTATTTATTTATTTTTCATTTTTTACAACAAAAAAATTTTTTTTTTTTTAGCAACATCGTAACGTATTTCCTACGTTTTTTTTTTCTTTTTTTCCTTCTGGATCGGCGTACCTCAGGTAAAATTATTGCAGGCATTGTTAGATCAAACATATTGAAAATCACCTCCATCGGCGGTTTTTTTTGTTTTTTGTTTTTTTTTTCGCGGGACCGCAGTCAACCCCGTCTGAAAAACGTCAAGTTTTGTAGAGTGAACGAAAAAAACTTTTTTTTCCTCCGTATGAGAACGAATCCTTCGTCACCAAAGTTGTTTATGGCGAACGGATTTTTTTTTTTAATTATTTTTTCTTCCGTTTGAGTTTCGAATCCTGGTCGCCAAAGTTTTTATAGGGTAGTTTCACAGTGGAGGCTTGTATTTCACTAAGTCGGTCCTAAAAAGGTTCGACGTACAAAACGTTAGGAACTTGATATAATAGTTAATGACGCAGCAATCTAGTTGTGGTGGTTGATACTTTAATGTCCGACATCGACTGACTGGCCAACTCACTGAGCTCCTTGGCGACTGCTACTACTACTCATTATATGTGGGAGAGTCTATTAACAATAGAATAGGTATGTTCCAGTATAACAAAGAGAGAGTAGGATTCTTCTAGAATTGATTTTATTTGAATTTATTTAAAAAAAAATAGGCGGTGAGTTTTGTTTTAAAAAAATACTACATGGTAGTCTAGTGTAGGATTGTTATTAAGGCGAGAGTCATTTTAGACACATAAATTGATACCTAACACTCCATTATGTTCATTGACAAGGAAGTAGAATTTATGAACTTACGCTTAGTACTAGATTGGCAGCAAGGTCTCAACATTTTGCATTCGAATTGGCTAGATGCAACCGTAAGTTCTATGCTAACAGTTTCTTCTATCGCACTTTTCGCTTGCTGATCTCTCTTTCGGCTTCTTGCATCTCGGTGAAATTTGATCTTCAAAAATTTAAATGCAATGTCAATCGTTGGCTTCTGTCTTTTTAATCCTTATTATTTTATTGTCGTCTCCCTTTATCGGTAGTTTTTATCTTACATTTTCTAACACTTAGGAACCTATTGGGTCCTAGAGGCTTTATAAATAGATTCACTTGAAAAAGTAAATAATTGTTGTATCAAATAAAAACTATTTTCATTATTAAGCAACGGATTTATTGGTTTACCTCTATGTGCTTGACAGCGTACCATAGATACCAGGCTAAAACTAAACAACCACAGGATAGCCTGCAGTGAGGATCGAACTCATTGCATATGCACAATGGGTGGCTATGACCCGAGAAACCAAAAATAAAAAAAGTTGTCACCTTGGATATAGTATGTCTAACCTTTAAGGCCCCAACAATCATTCTGCGTTCAGTGTTAAATCAACTTCGTATCCCATGAGTGCCACAGTTACACTAGATCTTTACATATTACGATAAACGCAGTTCAGTTGGTTTTTTATTTGAAACGGGTGGGCAAAAGAATCTAGACTACGGCTGTCTCTTTTTACTAATTCAGTTTATGTTACTAACAATGATCATGTCGAGATCACAGGAGACACGACACGTCGCGGAATCGCAAGACAAAGTATACGTTACCATGTGCTGATGCGGGTTTGGCCGGGCTTTGTATATTTAAAGTGATGCGGTATTTCAGCAAAAGTTATTTTTCTCTGTCTATGAGTGCAACTGAAGGTAACCAGAAGATTGGAAATAGAGAACGCATGGTGGATTTAAATTTTGGAAAATTCGCTCCCCCTCTATCTCTATCTCTCTCTCCCCCCTCTCTCTAACCCCCTCTCTCTATCCTTCTCTCTCTCAGACGTTCGCGAACTATCAAATACAGAAATTGACTTTTTTTTCTTTCACTTGCTCTCTCGTTTCTCTATTTTACTACAGAAGAGCGAATATGCAGTCCTATCTATCTATCTATCTATCTATCTATCTATCTCACTATGTTCATATGTATCTCTCTATCTGTTATAGCGAAACACACCTGTTCTATTGTTAATAGACTCTACCACCTATAATAAGTAGGAGTAGTAAGAGTAACAAGTCGGTCGGCAGTGAGTTGGTCAGTCAGTCCATGTCGGACGACCGTTAGTCGGATATTAAAGTATCAGCCACCACAACTAGATTGCTGCGTCATTACCTATTATATCAAGTTCCTAACGTTTTGTACGTCGACCCTATTTTAGGACCGACTTAGCACAAATACAAGTCTCCACTGTGAAACAACTACATAACACTATCTCAGTCCCTTCATATCTATCTATCTATCTATCTATCTATCTATCTATCTATCTACTCATCTATCTATCTAGCTATATATCTATCTCAGTCTGTTCATTATCTATATATCACAGTCTCTTTATTTTCTCTATCTGTATTTTTGTCTCTCATGGCCGATTCCTATCTATCTATCTATCTATCTATCTATCTATCTATCTATCACTGTCTTTATATTCTCTATCTGTATGTCTGTCTCTCTCTCTCACGACCGAGGTCTATCAACTACGGGAGTGCGAACAGTTGTCCTCTGTTTCTCTTCTTTCTTCTCTCTTCCCTCTCTCTCTCTTTCTCTCTCTCTCTCTTCTTTCTTTCTCGCTCTCACACACACGTTTGAGGTCTATCAAGTACAGAAGAGTGAAGATGTTCTCTCTCTCTCTCTCTCTAATCTCTCTCTCATGACCGAGAAATGTCAACTACAGAATAGCGAATAAGTTGTCCAATCAATCTAAATTCTCTCTCCCCCCTCTTCCTCTCCGCCCTCTCTCTCTCTCTCTCTTTCTTTCTCTCTCTTTCTTGTCTCGTTTACGTCCGAGGGCTATCAACCACAGACTTGCAAATTCTACCAACCGCAGAATGCCGCGACAACAGAAAAGCGCAGGCCGCTGGCCGTTGTGCGTGTGCGACGTGTGTTTATTAAATTTGCTGCTTGGCTATCAAACATAAAAGAGGCAAGAGATGAGTGGAGGTGGGGTGCTAAACGTGGAAGAAAAGGTTGAAGAGAAAAACAGACCAAATGAAAAAAATAAAATAAAAACGATGGGAAACCTAACGAAATAAGAAAACTGAAAACAGATGAGAAGATGGTCAAAAATTTATCACACCTGAAATGAAGAAGAAAGAACGAAAGGGGAAAAAAATGAATAAAAGAATGAATTAAAGGGTAAACAAAAATAATGAATATAGGTAAAACAAGAAAGAAAGAAAGAAAGAAAGAAAGAAAGAAAGAAACATGCAAGGCAAATAAGAAAAGAAAGAAAGAAAGAAAGAAAGAAAGAAAGAAAGAAAGAAAGAATAAAACGATGGTTAAAAGAAAGAAAGAAATAATGAATGAACGGAAGAAAGAAAATAAAAAACGAAACGAGCAAAATAAAAAAGCAGACAATTAAAAAGTGAAGGACTTTATGAAAGACACACAATTATTAATCAGAAAGAAGAATGAAAGTGAAAAGGAAAGGATGGAAGAAGTAGAGAATAAAGAAAAAAAGAAAGAAAAAACATGAAATAAACAAACTAGAAAAAAAAGAAGAAAAGGGACAAAACAACATAATGGTAAAATTTATTACCCCTGAAAAGAAAGAAAGAAAGAAAGAAAGAAAGAAAGGAAGGAATAGATGAACGGAAGGAAGAAAGAAAGCAAGCAAGCAAGGAATAGATTAACGGGAGGAAGAAAGAAAGAAAGAAAGAAAGAAAGAAAGAAAGAAAGAAAGAAAGAACGGAAAGATGACGACAAAAAAAAAAAAGAAAAAGGATAAGAAAGAAAGAAAAACAAGCAAACAAACAAAATAAAGAATGAGAATATGACAAAAGGAAAGAAAGAAAGTAAGAACAGGAAGATTACGGAAAGAAAGAAAGAAAGAAAGAAAGAAAGAAAGAAAGAAAGAAAGAAAGAACAGAAAGATTACGGAAAGAAAGAAAGAAAGAAACAAAGAAACAAAGAAAGAAACAAAGAAAGAACGGAAAGATGACGACAAAAAAAGAAAAAGGATAAGAAAGAAAGAAAGAAACAAGCAAACAAACAAAATAAAGAATGAGAATAAGACAACAAGAAAGAAAGAAAGTAAGAACAAGAAGATTACGGAAAGAAAGAAAGAAAGAACAAAAAGAACAGAAAGATTACGGAAAGAAAGAAAGAAAGAAAGAAAGAAAGTGAAAACTAAGGAAGAGGTGGATGGAGTAAGTGTTGTATTCTGAAGAAGGAAATATTTAATTTAAGAAAGAGGGAAAAAAACGCGGGAAAATCAAAGAAAGAAAAACTGCGAAAGAATTTGGTGACAAAAAAACAAAATGAAGAATTCCTGAATAAGAGATGAGAAATTTAAAATTAAATCTTGAAAAGAAAGAAAAACAGAGAAAGGAAATTAAGGGGAGAAAGAAAAAGGTTACAAAAAAGAAAGAAAGAAACTAACAAACAAACGTAAAGAAAGACAATTAAAAGAAAGAAATTGAAGCGAAAGAAAGAAAATTAAAAGAAAGAAAGAAAGAAAAAATTAAAAGAAAGAAAGACAGAAATAAAGAAAACAGAAAGGAAAAAAATTAAAACAAAAAAATTGAAACAAAAGAAAGAAAATTAAAAGGAAGAAAGAAAGAAAATTAAAAGAAAGAAAATTAAAAGAAAGAAAGAAAAAAATTAAAAGAAAGAAAGACAGAAATAAGAGAACTAAAAGAAAGAAAGAAAGGCAAGAAAGAAAGAAGAAAGCAAGGAATAGATGAACGGAAGGAAGGAAGTAAAATTTAAAAGAAAGAAAGAAAGAAATGCAAGAAGAAAGCAAGGAATAGATGAACGGAAGGAAGGAAGTAAAATTTAACAGAAAGAAAGAAAGAAAGAAAGGCAAGAAGGAAAGAAGAAAGCAAGGAATTGATGAACGGATGGAAGGAAGTAAAATTTTAAAAAAAGAAAGAAAAAAAGAAAGAAAACAGAAAGTAAGAAAATTAAAAGAAAAAAATTGAAGTAAAAGAATCAAAGAAAGAAAATTAAAAGAAAGAAAGAAAGAAAGAAAAAAAATTAAAAGAAAGAAGCTTAAAAGGAAAAAAAAAGGAGGAATGAAAGAAAAGAGTAAAGACGGAGAGCATTTGGAAGCGAGGAAAAACTTGAAAGTGAAATAAAAAATAAAAAAAAGAACGAGAGAAACACTTGACGAGAAAAAAAAAAAGAAAGAAAAAATAAATTACCAGCAGCAGGAAAAGAGAAAGAGAAAAGCGAAAAATAATGAAAACAAACCCAAAGACGAAGAAAAACGGTGAACGAAAAAGAAGGAAAGACTAAAACGACTTAGAGAGAAAAACAAGGCAAAAACCAAAAGCGTTGAATTCGTTCGAAGAATAAGCAAATATCGAGAAGAGAAAGATAAAAAAAAAGAACAAACAGCAGAAGGACAAGTTTTTTGTTTTGTTGTTTTTTTTTTTTTTAAGAAAACAAAAGTAATATATATATATATATATATATATATATATAGTAAGAAATAAAACGAATAAAAGAAATGGAAGCGAAAAGTTAAGATTTCTTCAAGATGAGAAAGTCAATAAAGTAGGGGATGATGAAAAATAAATCAAAAAGCGAAAAATAAAATTTACAATAAAACTAAGAAATAAAATGGCAGAGTGAGAGAGAGAAAGAGAGAGAGGTGGGGGGTTAAGTAAGGGGTTATGAATAAGCGTTGAGGGGTTCAAGGTTCATAGATACGACTGGGTTAGGGTTAGGGTCAGAGGCGTGAGAACGCTGGAGAATTTTGAGTTGTCGGCAGAGGGCAGGTCGTTTAGTGGGATTATGTAAAAGAGATGCGAAAATGGAAAAATAACGGTTTCGCAAATCCGGAGAAGAAAGAAAGAAAGAAAGAAAGAAAGAAAGAAAAGCAGATAAAGAAAAATCGAAAGAAAGAAAAAAATAAGAAAAATCGAAAGAAAGAAATAGAAAGAAAAATAGGAAAAAGGAAGAAAAGAAAAAAATTAAAATAGAAAGAAGGAAAAACGAAGATTTTTGTAGAAAGATGAAAGCTACGTTTATAGTTTTAAAAGTATTGGTCATGAATGGAAGAGGAACAATTTAAAACTATCAAGGAAAATGGGGATTTTTAAAAATTAAAAAACTTCAAATTTCAGTATGAAAACAAAAACATGAAGAAATAAAGGAAGGAAGGATGACAGAATGATCGAAAAAAAGAAGAAAGAAAGAAAGAAAGAAAGAAAGAAAGAAAGAAAGAAAAAGACAATTTAAAATTATAAAGGAAAATGGGGATTTTTTTTAAAATTAAAAAACTTCAAATCAGTATGAAAAGAAAAACAGGAATGAAGGAAGGAAGGGCGAAAGAGAGAATGCTCGAAAAAAGGGACAAAGAAAGAAAGAAAGAAAGAAAGAAAGAAAGAAAGAAAGAAAAAGAAGAAAGAAAGAAAAAGAAGAAAGAACGAAAAAGAAAAAGAAGAAAGAAAGAAATAAGAAAATAAATAAAGAAATAGAAAGAAAAATAGGAAAAAAGAAGAAAAGAAAAACTTCGATGAAGAAAGCAAGAAAAACGAAGATTTTTGTAGAAAGATGAAAGCTACGTTTATAGTTTTAAAAGAATTGTCCATGAGAAAGGACTAAAGAAAAAATGGCCGACAAAGAAGAAAGGACAAAGAAAGAATGAAATGGATGCTAAATAAAGGTGAATGAAAAAGTAAGAAGGAATTACGAAAGAAAATTAGCACGGATGAAATGAATAAAAGAAAAACAAAAGGAAAGAAAAAAATAAATAAAAAATCAAGGAAGGAAAGAAAGGGAGAGGAAACGAACGAAAAAAAAATTTAAAAAAAAGATACTGACAAAATCTGTCGGGAAAAGTAGAAATAAAAGAAGAAAGGGAATTATTAAGGATGAAAAGAATGAAAGAAACACAAAAGGGGAAAAAAAAAAACGATAAAGAAATAAAGAAGGGAAAAAAAGACGAAGAGGAAACGAACGAAAAAAAAAAAAGTTCGAAGGAAAAAACAAAATGGTTGCTAAAATGATATAGAAAAAATATAGGAAGAGACGAAGAAAGGAAGTTAAACAGGATGGAAAGAATGATTGAAAGACAAAGGGACAAAAAGAAAAGGAATGAAGGAAAGAAGGGAAAATGAACAAAAACAAAAGGCAGAAAAAACGGGTGCTAATAAGAAGTGTGAGAAGAAAAGTAAGAAAGGACGGAGGAAGGATGTTAGTAATAATTAAAAGAATGCAAGAATAACAAAAGGAAAAAAAAAACAAGGAAGGAAGGAAGAGGAAACGAAAGAAAAAAGAAAGCACGAAGTAAGAACCAAAAGGTTTACTAAAATGACGTGTAGGAAGAAAAATAGGAACGAACGAAAACAGTAAGTTATTAGGTTGGTGCAAAAATAATGACGTAATAATGTCGTTTTTTGACGTATTTTTTAACGTCAAAAAACGACATTATTACGTCATTATTTTTGCACCAACCTAATAGTAAGGATTGAAAGAATGAAAGACAAAAGGGCAAAAAGTAAATAAGGAATGAATGAAAGAAGGAAAAGAAAAAGAACGAAAAAAGAAAGGGCGATGGAAGAAACGAAAGGAATCCTAAAACGAGGTATAGGAAAGAAAATGGGAAGGAAAGAAGAAAGGAATTTAGTAAGGATGGAACAAATAAAAGAAAAACAAAGTAAAAAAGAAAGGAACGAAGGAAGTAAGGAAAGGAGGGAGAAAGAAAACGATCTAAAAACAAAATGGCGGAAGAAAAGGATACTAATAAAAGGTGTAGGAAGAAAAGTCGGAAGTAAAAAAGAAAGGAAGTTAGTAAGGATGGAAAAAATGATAGAAAAACAATGGAAAAAGAAAACAAGGAAGGAACGAAGAAAATAAGGAAGGAAGAAAAGGGAGGAAAGAAAGAAGGGGGGAAGAAAGGGAGGAGGGAAAGAAGAAAGGAAGAAAGAAAAGAAGGAAGGAAGTTAGTAAGGATGGAAAGAATGAAAGAAAAACAATGGAAAAACAAAACAGGAAGGAACGAAGGAAGTAAGGAAGAAAGAGAGGAAGGAAGGCAGGAAGGAGGGAAGGAAGGAAGGAAAGGAAGTAAGAAAGGGAGGAGAGAAAGAAGAAAGGAAGAAAGGAAATTAGGAAGTTAGAAAGGATGGAAAGAATGAAAGAAAAACAATAGAAAAAAACAAAGAAAGAAGGAAGGAGCGTAGGAAGGAAGGAAGGAAGGAAGGAAGGAAGGAAAGGAAGGAAAGGAAGGGAGGGAAGAAAGAATGGAGGAAGAAAGGGAGGAGGGAAAGAAGAAAGGAAGAAAAGAAAGAAGGAAGGAAGAGAAAACGATCTAAAAACAAAAAGGTAAAAGAAAAGGGTACTAATAAATGGTGTAGGAAGAAAATTCGGAAGGAAAGACGAAAGGAAGTTAGTAAGGATGGAAAGAATGAAAGAAAAACAAAAAGCCAAAAGTAGAAAATAAAAAAAAGGATGCAAGGAAGGATGGAACAATACGCCATGGTACATAAATAAATAAAAAAATACTCATAAAATATAAAAGAACATTATGTGCGAATAAATGTGGCACTTAACCCTGAAGAATAAAGACTTTTGACAGAGAGATCACACTGATGGAGATAACATAGCAAGCCATGACATGGTGATGGAGCATTCATTTTTTTCTCATTTCTCTCCCTCCCGGATTTTCTCTATCTCTGTCTCTCTCCCTCTCTCTCCTTCTCTTTCCCTCCGAATATATATTTTCTTCTTTCGTTATCAGAAAAATCAGGGGTGGAGAAATAATGTAGTAGAAATCATATAAGTGACACGTTAAGTTCCGAGAAGAGACTTCTTCAGACTAATGGAATCAGTCTGATATATATATATATATATATATATATATATATATATATATATATATATATATATAGAGAGAGAGAGAGAGAGAGAGAGATATAGATATAGATATGTGTAGATGTGTGTGTGTGTGTGTGTGTGTGTGTGTGTGTGTATGTGTGTGTGAAAATATATATAAAAAATAGGAAAGAACTGGTTAGGTAAATAATCCAAAGTTCTTTAGTATTTTTGTTATTATTTTTAAAAAATAGTGTTCGATACAAAAGTTTACTTTAATTCAATTTAATTCAAATAATTATATTGAAGTTTTCGGCTCTTGTTTTGAAACATGAGAACTCTTATGTAGCGTGTTGGAATCATATTTTTAAATAAATAATTATATATATATATATATATATATATATATATATATATATGATTGCTACCCATATTGCACCTTTTTCCAGAATATATAAATAGTCAGGCCAAAACAACAAATATAGTGTGAAGCTTGCGTTCAAGCATGAAACAGAATATCACCATTCTGTGTTGACCTCAGTGTCCAATATTATATTTACTTCTATATCCTTAATATTTAGCCCTTGTAACCTTAAATATAGCATGGCTTAAATTAAAATTTCTAGCATAATGATAATAAATTTAACATTTTTAATATTATTAAAATAATATTAAAAATATTACTAAAATAATATTTATTGCATATTATTAAAATAATGTTAAAAATATTATTAAAATAATAACATTTATTTACATTATTAAATCAATTTTAAAACCATTAGTAAAATAATAATATTTATTTATATTATCAAACTAATATTAAAAATATTATTAAAATAATAAGGTTGATATTACTGAAATAATATTAAAAAATATTAGTAAAATAATGTTTATATTATTAAAATAATATTAAAAATACTAGGAAAATAATAATAATTATTGTATATTATTAAAATAATATTAAACAAATATTATTAAAATAATAATGTTTATATTACTGAAATAATATTAAAAACTATTAGTAAAATAATAATATTTATATTATTAAAATAATATTAAAAATATTACTAAATCATATTAATTTATATTGTTAAAATAATATAAACATATTAAAATAATAATAATTATATTATTAAAATAATATTATCAAAATATATTAGTGAAATAAAAATATTTATATTATTGAAATAATAATAAAAAATATTAAAATGATATTTATATTATTAAAATAGTATTAAATATATTATTAAATAATATTTATTTATATTATTAAAATAATATTAAAAATATTATTAAAATAATATTTATATTATTAAAATAATATTAAAAATATTAAAATAATAATATTTATTTATATTATTAAAATAATATAAATAAATATTATTAAAATAGTATTTATTTTATATTTCGAGGCCTTTATAGCAATTAGAAACATTATGAGAAAGATGTTAAAAATCGGAATTTGGGAACAAAATGAATCTGGACTTAGGGGTATTTTTCTTATATATATATATATATATATATATATATATATATATATATATGTATGTATGTATGTATAAAGTGACACATTCTAGCTTTAAATAGAAATTTAGGCATTCTCAATTAATATAATATTTTTAAATCCATTTACAGACGGTCCACAAAGCTGATTGTAGTAAACAACAAGCGCAAAGCTACAGATTTCTTTATATATATATATATATATATATATATATATATATATATATATATATATATATATATATATATATATATATATATAACAATGAATCATTCATGCAAAAAGTGGATTAGTAAAGTTAATGATATATACTTATATCTATTATTATTTATAATTATATATTATTTATTTAAAATATGATAAAATACTATTTTCTATATATTTCCATGCACAGACACACACAAACACGCGCGCACACACACACACACACACACACACACACACATATATATGGTGTATCAAAAGTATTAGGTTGGTACAAAAATAATGACGTAATAATGTTTTCTGACGTATTTTTAACGTCAATAAACGACATTATTACGTCATTATTTTTGCACCAGCTTAATACTTTTATAAACTTGGAGATGGGCTACTCGGCCCGTTTTAGGATCAAAGTATAGTATCTGTGCTTTGTGATCATGCGGGCTGGGTTCTGTCGAACTCCCTAATGCAGGGAGGAACTCGGAGGAAGCTTTGCCGAAGGGCAAGGTTTCCTTCGGGGAGGTAGACAGGACCTGAACCCGTCCAGGCGGGTTCAAAGGTCATATTTTTGGCCGAGCCTACGGGCTCGCGGGCTACCCACATTAAACCGGCCTTGTGCCACATTTAATCCTCGTGGGTGGATTAATAAATACTAAACAAGGACAAAAGTCCCGGCCCGTTTAGGATCAAAGTGCAGTATCTGTGCTTTGTGATCATCCAGGCTGGCTTCTGTCGATCTCTCTAATGCAGAGAGGAACTCAGAGGAAGCTTTGCCGAAGGGCAAAGTTTCCTTCGGGGAGGTAGACAGGACCTGAACCCGTCAAGGCGGGTTCAAAGGTCATATTTTTGGCCGAGCCTACGGGCTCGTGGGCTACCCACATTAAACCGGCCTTGTGCCACATTTAATCCTCGTGGGTGGATTAATAAATACTAAACAAGGACAAAAGTCCGTATAATATGTCTGCAAATCCTTCGTTTTCGAGTTAAGGTAAAGAAAGTTTATGGTAGATGGCGCTGTGTTGTTATTAGACTAGGTCACATTTGTCTTTCGTGTATATTTGTAGCTATTCTGTCTTCAACGTTTAACGCGTGTAGTAGTGAGTTAACTGAGAAGTGTTTCGTTTAACAATGACAGGATATTTATTTTTTCACATACTTCTGTATGAGGCTGTGTTTCCAGACCGAAGACAACCGAGTTATCCAACCAATGTTGCTGTTTATCGTCTGAGGCAGAATGCGAAGCACCGTATTATATGGTAAGAAGTATTTTTGGATTGTACACTTAAAAATTTCAAACTTAACACAAAAACGAAGGATTTGCGGATTTATGTTTATATGGACTTTTTCCCTTGTTTTGGTGGGAGGAATCCGCCCCAAAGTTTGTATATGTATTTTGCTACAACCTTTGAGGAAAAATATTCGTACACATGAAAAATTGTATTTTCATAAATGTAAAAGCCTTAACTAAAATAAATTTTGATACATTTTATGTGTAAAGATACATTTTATTAAAAAATAGTAATAAACTTAATTAATTCAATATATATATATATATATATATATATATATATCACCACGATATCCTACACCTGTGCACATACGCACACTTACAGGTGTACACATACTCGCATACACACACACAAGCGCCTAAAACGCATGCAAACATATACACACACATGCACACGCGCACGCACACACACATGCACACGCGTACACACACACACAGTACGGTGGATAGCGGCTCGGATTGAGGAATCGTAGCGCTGAGTTCGAATTCCAGTCGGATCCATTACATTCACTTATCACGTATAAGTTCTCTTCTTCTCCGCCCAGATATGGGTTCTATAGCCTTGGATGCCAGTTTTTCTAGGAGGACAACTCAGAGTTCAAAACCTTGTGACACATTGAGCACCGGATCTCTGTATTCCACCGTTATATATATATATATATATATATATATATATATATATATATATATATATATATATATATATATTATAAATTAACTGATTTCAAATATGTTTTTTTCGCGACACAGTTCTAACCATATTTCAAAAATGGAAGCTAAAAGCTTCGAATTTAATTTTGTAATTAAATTATAGACATTAGTTCCATTTCATCCTCAAACGAATTTTTGCACTTCAAAATTCGCTAGAGGATGAAATGGAGCTAATGTCTTTAATTTAATTACAAATTTAAATTCGAAGCTTTTAGCTTCCATTTTTGAAACATGGTTAGAACTGTGTAGCGAAAAAACATATTTTAAATCAGTTAATTTATAATATTAATGATCTGTAAATTTACATTGAGCACTTTTTAAAAAAAATAAAAATAACTATAAGAACACCGGATTATATATCTTACTGTTCTTTCTTTATATATATATATATATATATATATATATATATATATATATATATATATATCGTGTAATGTTACATTTTTTAGAGCTTATTAAAGTTTGCTGGTTATCGAGCACATAGCTACGAACATCATAGTTGCGCTGTCATAAGGTCTAAAAAATGTGCCATTGCAACAATATCGGCCATTGAGCACTGTATTCAACAAAAGCAACGATAAACTGTATTCAATAGGAATTATATTTCACTTAACGAATTACTTGTTCATATATATAAATATATATATGTGTCTTACTCCACCGTTCCTGCCAGCATCCTTTCTTTCGCGCGTGCGAACACAGACACACACACACAAATATATATATATATATATATATATATATATATATATATATATATATATATATATATGTGAAAATTTCTCCGATTTATGCAGTAGAGAAGAAAATATAACCATAATTTTGATTTAAAAAATGCTACACTCATAAAAAAAGAAAATAACTCACTCAGAAGGAAAATTCTAGAGAGTGTCGCCATAGAATATTACCCAAATATTAATCTGCGCCTAGGTTTTTCCACATTTCACCTTTCTTAACAAAATTAATGCTCTTACAAACAAATATACACAACAGATTCATAAAATCAAAAGAAAATGGTTGAATATATCAACACAGATATAATGACAATATTCTCCACACGTGACAAGTACAGACGTTATTTTCAATTAACAATTTGAAAATAGCGTTTCTCTACATTCCAGTTGCTAGGCATATTCTGATTTTGTTTTTATTTTTCATTAGTTACCTTTTTCAATCAAATTCATTTCGTATTTTGCTTTGATAAAGCCCACATTGAACGAAACGCTTCAGCAATTACTAGTTTTCCTATTGTCATTTTTATTCATATATATATATATATATATATATATAGTGAGGAGAGGGTCTCGTTACATTGAAGATGGGTTCTTCTATATGCCGTGTGCCTTCTGGGCGTTAGCGATCATGTCTCTACTATTTTTTCTCTCTCATCTTATATGCGCTGTTTCCCTATTGTCCCTCTCTGCCTTCAATTTGTCTTGTGCTTGTTTTATTTTCCAAGCTCTCTTTTCTTATTATGTGCCCTAGAAATATCAACTGTCTTTTCCTGATGTTAAGTATATGTTGTCCTTTTTGTTTCTATTTTCTCTGAAATGTCATCGTCACTCTTAATTTGGCACTGCTCTTAAACATCTTATTATATTTTCCTTGAATGCGTACAAGGGATTTCTTTTTTGGAAATAGACTGTGTAAGAACTGTTCAAATGATCTTTGGTTCCGAGCGATGCCCCAAAATATTTTTTTGTACATTTGCCAGAATATAATATTGAATCTTGATTGCTGCCCATATACACAATTAGTAGCATTGGTCCTAACCTTGTATCTCAGCTTCCTAATGTAGCTTCCTTATGCCTTTTCGATTAGGTTGGTGCAAAAAAAAATGACGTAATAATGTCGTTTTTTGACGTTAAAAAATGCGTCAAAAAACGACATTATTACGTCATTTTTTTTTGCACCAACCTAATAAAAATACTTTCATGGTAATTGTTCTGATGAACTTTCCTCTATGGCATCCCATCAGATAAATTGCACATATTGGAACAAAATATCAATATATAAAACAACAGATGGTATTCGAGGATACCCATCTACTATGGCGGCTAGCTAATCCCTAATAGGGATATATATATATATATATATATATATATATATATATATATATATATATACAATGGACTCTCCCGTCAATTTCGACGTATGAGGGTCTGACAACTTAACCAATTGATTCAGTTCTGAAATTGTGTGCGATAATTTTGTGGCACTTAAGACCCGCTAGTGTCTTACATATGGAGCAAGAGTGAGGATTGTAGGATGAGATCACTGTTAGATTGTCTGACCTTTTAGATCTTGCTCTCGCTTCTTGAAGACGATTCGGACAAGCAGATTGAAAACTGCTGAGTCCACTAAAACACGATGATCTCCATTCTATCCGCTCCAAGGCTAAGCGCTCGTGGGTGTTATGAGGTATATTGACAGCTGACAAGTTGCCCTTCAGCTTGTCTTTTTATCTTAGCCATGTGCGTCCTAGATTCCTGTAGCCCTGAATATATATATATATATATATATATATATATATATATATATATATATATATATATATATATATATATATATATATACTTGTGTAACGCGCCTCAAAAAATATCACTAATAAAAAATCATGTTATCATGTATCTCGTGTATAAATGGAGTTCCTTTTTTACAACAGACTCACATTTTTTCTTCTATCTCTTTATTCCATCTTCTACTTAAATAAGTTTAAAAAAATAAAAGAGAATGATAAAAAACGATATTATTTTGTACCAACCTAATATCTATCTATCTATCTATCTATACATATATTTATATATATATATAATTTATTTTAAAATTATAACATAAATATGTTATAAAATCACTACAAAAATAGCCATTTTGTTTCAACACTTCTGATGTCTTATCAAGTAATGGAGCTGAATGTAGAATAAAGGGTTTTAAAAGGTTTAGTTTGTAGTGATTTTGTGACATATTCATGTTATAATTTTCGAATAAATTATATTTGCTCTACTCTGTATTGAGCACTCTTTTAAAAATAGTATTTTTTGGTTATTGGAATTTATTTATTCCGTACGCACCCATCCTATATATATATATATATATATATATATATCGTTTATACTCGTGCGACCCTCAAGTTTTCACTTATAAAAAATGATTTTATCATGTATCTCGTATAGCATTGGAGTTCCTTTTTTGAGAGACCAAATTACAATAAACTAACGTCTTTTCCCCCGTCTCTTTATTCCATCTTCTAGTTAAATAAGTTTAAAAAAGTAAAAGAGAATAATAAAAGTATCGTTAGTAACGCTATACTCGTTGTATAAACGCGTACAGCCATAAACAACCGAACTAGAAACAGCTAAACATCTTATAAACGTAAATAATGGTAAAGATGCATATTCGCTATGTTTGTATTTTATAATACGATATTAATATGTGAATATTACATGCATTATTATTGCATACAGTTATGGAAATGGTGTTTATTTTAAATACAGTTGTACTTTTTGACGACAGTAAACGAATGTATAGGTTGGTCAACGGAGTAGCCAGGGCCTGCAGTACATACGCTAATTTTATACCACGTGTATGATGCTACCGTCTTAAAATTAGCTTCAAAATTAGATCTTCAAAAGTCGCATGATACGCGAATATAAACAGTATTACAGTTGATAGAGTAAATAACTCCTTCAAGTTATAGCTTATTATTATTATTATCATTATTATTATTATTATTATTATTATTATTATTATTATTATTATTATTATTTCCTCTCGTATTAATTCATTTATTGTTCTAGAAGAAGTAGGACCACATTTTATGTTAAGCTTAGATACATTCTTATCAGTTATAATTGTGATAGAATTGCTTGGTAGAATAATGTATCTTGTTTCCTTAGATTTTGCTTGAATCTTTTATTCAGAAAAAAATTGAAGTATATATATATATATATATATATATATATATATATATATATATATATATACTCGCGTATGATGCGACCTTTGAAGACCTAATTTTGAATCTAATTTCACGACAGTAAACGAATATATAGTTTGGTCAACTGCGTAGTCAGGGCCATCAATACATATGGGTCTATCGTCAGTGGTAATTCCTTTGCAGCGAAGCGGTCGACCCTCAGGTGAATTGGGATGCGGAATTGTACTGGTCAACGGCCGACATCCAACTCACACACATGGCTCCAAGAAGTCTTTCTCGAACTCATCTGTGTCATGCGGCCATCGGCCTGTCGCTAACTCGTGCACAGGAGCTGCGCCTCAGAGGTCAACCGCTTTACTAGTGGGCGAGTAACATCTCCGGTGCAAAAGCAACCGGCAAGCCATTGCACTATTCTGCCCTAAATATCATCATGAAACACATTAGTGAGACGGAGGGGAATGGTGGCCACAAGCCGGAGCAAAATAAAATAAATAAATGAACGAATAATCATAGAAAAGAAAAATTAAAAGAAAAAATATATTTCTTCTTTAGAGAAAAAATAATTAAGATGAATGTTTCTCGTTTCTAAGCAAAAGATGCTTACACGTATGATCTTCCTTAGTCCAAATAGACAATTTTTAAAATGCTGAAAATCTGACCTTCAAAGAAAGTTTAGAAAATTAAAGAAACATATTTAAAATCATTGATTTGCATACTGTTTACTCGAAGTAAACCCACGGTGATTAATTAATAAGTAAGGGAGATTAGACGAGAATTTAATAGTTATTCCACTATGTAACCAACTTCCCTAAACCTCTTTGATTGAAAAACAGTGTGAGGGAATGAGTGAGAAGAAAACGAAACAATGTCCTGGAAACCAAATGTGTCCATAAGGCACGCGGAACGCAGTTTGACCATGGTTGATTTAGAGTTTGGTTTTCTTCAAGGAATTTCATGCGAAGTCAGATTTTCATAGAAAAATTATATATATATACTTGTGTTCTGATTGGTCCATCTAGCCTTTGTAACAACGTTTTCCCCTTGCGTAGAATATTAATTAATTTGAAACTTTTAAAACCATTTATTTTACATTCAACGTCATCACTTGATAAGACACCGAAGGTGTTGAAACAAAATGGCTATTTTTGTAGTGATTTTATAACATATTTATGTTATAAATTTTTTTTCTTTAAAAATAAATAATTATATATATATATATATATATATATATATATATATATATATATATATATATATTAAAATCTTTACATACGAACAAAAACAACTTGCTCACTAAAAAAATGCATTCTTGTTTCGATGGAACTGCATCTCAACTGGTGAGAATCAAAAAAGTTACATTTTATTGATAACTATTTTTGATTCTCACCAGTTGAGATGCAGTAGCATCGAAACAAGAATGCATCTTTGTAGTGAGCAAGATGTTTTTGTCCGGATGTAAAAATTATAATAAATAATTATTTCTCTATTCTTGCTATCGAGCCCTCTTGAATTAATGCTGTGAACGTTAGAATTTATATTATTTTCGTTTTCATTACATTCGCATATATATATATATATATATATATATATATATATATATATATATATATATATATATATATATTAAATGTAGTTTTAAATTTGAGGAATAAAAAAGCCAACAAAATAACAATATTGGCAATAAGATAGATGATATTTGTTATATACTCATTACTCATTGTTTCCAACTCATTGTTTACCATCAATGTGTTCTAAGAGTATCAAATTCTCCTAGCCTTGATTCCTTATTATGAAATTTCAACTGTCACTTTCTGATTCGAAGTACAGGTGTGCTTTTTCTTTCAATTTTCTTAATTATTCACCTGTTCCGTTCATGGTTTTTCCGGAATCCATCTGTAAAAGCACTCCTCTTTTGCCGCAATTTTCTTCTTCATCTGTGCGAAGATTGTCTAGAATTCACCGCCTCATAAGAGAACCGATATTACATAACAGTTCATAACCTTTTTTTTGTTTGTTTGTAGCGATGAATATTTTTTAAAAAATCATTATCTATTACATAATAGTGGGGCGTCTAGTTTTTTCTATAAATTCATTTATTTATTTATTTTTTACAGAAGCTGGTTAGGCAGGTTATTCGCTGTTTTCTTATTTTTATTCTTTAAAAATCATTAACTTTTCTAAAAATTGGGATTGATTGATCGATTTTATTTTTTACGAATTATCGACATTCTAAAAATTAAGTAAAAAAAAGTTAAAAGTGGTGGTGAAGTCTTAAAATAGTCACTCAGATCAGAAATAATCACATTAGTCTTTTTTTTTTCGTATCACTACAGATTAAACAGTCTAAAGAGTCTTCATTCGGGTGATGCGCCCCTTCAGGACGGGGGTGATCACGGCTCTCCACAACTTCCTGTCTTAGTATAGATCTTAGTTGGGTGGGGATTTTTGCCATCTCTTCTAAACTCTCTCCTCTTCTTTTTCTCTGTGCAATGTCCCTTTAGATAATCATGTCTCTCTGCGATTTCTGGCCATTTTTAGCTCTTAGAATCATTAGACTTTTTATCTATTACATACGTTAATAGGGGAGGGCCGTTTTTTCTCTTTTTTTTTTTTTTGTATAGTCATTTTTGTACAGAAAAGAACGGAAAAAGAAAAGAACGGAAAAGAAAAAAAAAGAAAGGGAAAAGAAAAGAAAGGAAAAGAAAAGTTAGGAAAAGAAAAGAAAGGAAAAGAAAGAAAGAAGAAAAGAAAGGAAAAGAAAAAAGAAAAGAAAGGAAAAGAAAAGAAAGGAAAAAGAAAAAAGGAAAAGAAAAGAAAGGAAAAAGAAAGGAAAGGAAAAGAAAAGAAAGGAAAAAGAAAAGAAAGGAAAAGAAACGAAAAAGAAAAGAAAGGAAAAAGAAAAGAAAGGAAAAGAAAAGAAAGGAAAAAGAAAAGAAAGGAAAAGAAAGGAAAAAGAAAAGAAAAGAAAAGAAAGGAAAAAGAAAAGAAACGAAAAGAAAAGAAAGAAAAAAGAAATGAAAGGAAAAGAAAAGAAAGGAAAAAGAAAAGAAAAGAAAGCAAAAGAAAAGAAAAGACAGTAAAAGGAAAAGAAAGGAAAAGAAAAGAAAGGAAAAAGAAAACATAAGAAAAGAAAGGAAAAGAAAAGAAAGAAAAAAGAAAAGAAAGGAAAAAGAAAAGAAAGCAAAAGAAAAGACAGTAAAAAGAAAAGAAAGGAAAAGAAAAGAAAGGAAAAAGAAAACATAAGAAAAGAAAGGAAAAAAAAGAAAGGAAAAAGAAAAGAAAAGAAAAAAAGGCAGTAAAGACAAAAAGAGAAGAAAAAACGAAAGAGAGAATATACGAAACAGTGAGGTAATAACTAAAAATAGAGAAGGAATCGACGAGAGAGAAAAGAAAGAAAGAATGAAAAAAGAAATTGGCATCAACAAATGAAAAAAAAAAGAAATAATGATGATTAAAGAAAGAAAGAATTAGGTACCTCTACGAGATCGCTAAAAAAAAGAGCATAAAATATGATAAAAAAGACCCCAAACTTGACGAAAACAAAATTTTATCGTCTAAATGTTTATGTTATTATAAAGAGGAAACATCAAAGAATTTTGGGGGTATTTTTTTACATTTTTAATCGTTCCTAGCACGTCCGAAATTTTTGTTAAAATCTTTTTTTTTTTTTTGAGTCAGCAAAATTGACAGATGGCAACCATTTCTTTCCATTTTATAAAAAAATGAAAATCTCAGTTTGAAATTCTTTTAAATATCAGTTATCATTTTTTCAAAACTTATTTTAAGAAAATCAGAAATTATAATGTTTACTTAAAATTTTTTGAACCAAGCATAACTTAGCTTCTGCGCTGAAAAGATGTAATTTGAAAATAAAACAAAGCAGGTCATAAACTTTCGCGTCACTTGACATTGTGATGAATAGCATATTGACGGATTCCGTGAGGATAATTTGTTCTAGGGAAGGAGGAAAGTGAAATTATTTACATTTAAGGGAACAAATTATTTACCTCGTTATTTTTAAGGAAAACTTTCACCGCTCTATTTTTTTTTTTTTTCGTACTTAGCTTTCACCTTTACGTTTACGATGCTTTATGGAAAATATATTACATAAAATACTATAATTTTATATGCATTTACTACATTTTACTGTGTTGTTTGTATTTCCATTCATTTTATTATTAATTTTTGATATTTCATTTATGGAAAAAATGCCATAATTGAGATCATTATAAAAATAAGATGATATAAATTTCATAAGATGATACTGATACTTGTAGGTACCCTTCTCAGTTGAAATTGAAAAATCAAATTAACTTCTCCACACTTGTTTCGCAAAAGTAAAGGCCTTAACAGCGGAGAATAATGCTTAACTCAAATAACGCAACTTAATTATATTCTGGTTGGTCTTCCGTACTTTATAATTAGAGCCCGATTATAAACACAAAATTACATTTCTTAATTACTGCGGGTCTTCTGATTAGTCAAAACGATACAATTTAC
>OZ010584.1:26863085-27003085 GCA_963932145.1 Acanthosepion lycidas
ATTGGGTTCTTTTAACACAGAAATATATGGCTGTGTCTGTGTGAGTGTCTGTATATATATATATATATATATATATATATATATATATATATATAGGAAAACGATATATAACTTTTTATGTATCAAGAAAGATTATATGAACACAAAAGAATATTTTCCAAAAATAATCATTAAATGCATTAATTACTTATCGTAAGGTCTCTTACCATAAATCTGATATAAATAGTGCTACTCTAATTAACAGAGAAACCAATTCACTAAAATTCAAATGTATAGAAAGTGCTTTAATCGCTAGATCATCCACAGTAAATTTGCGTCCACTTTCCTTCAACGTTAAATGTGGGATATTTAATAACAAAAGTAAAAGAAAATATAGACAAAAAGTAAAGAAGCCAAATGAAATGAGCTGGACTATAGACGCATATAATATATATATATATATATATATATATATATATATATATATATATATATATATATGTATATATATATATATATATATATATATATATATATATATATATATATATAATACATATATATATAAATATAATAGATACATTGTTTTTAAAAATTAATTTAAATTTGAAATTACATCGTCCCATTTTTCATATGCTATGTAATCACATTAACGCAAACATTTTAATTCTGATTGAAGTCTTAAATGGCGAAACGCGTCACACTAAAAGAATGTTCCACTTTATAATAGATTTTTCGAAATATATATAAAGATATACTGATGTAAAGTACATATATATATATATATATATATATATATATATATATATATATATATATATATATATACATATATATATATATGAAACATAAAAGTTTTTGTGTAGCGAAATGAAATGTTTTTTATTCTAATTTAGTATAATAAAAATATTATATTTTGCTCTACTTTGTACTGTGCACTTTTAAAAAAATAAATGCTACGAACTGTGAATTTTTCTCTATCTGTTCTTTCTCTCATTTGAATATATATACATATATATATATATATATATATATATATATATATATATATATATTAGGTTGGTGCAAAATAATGTCGGTTTTTGACGTATTTTTAACGTCAAAAACTGACATTATTTTTGCACCTACCTAATATATCATATTATATATATATATATATATATATATATATATATATATATATATATATATATATATATATATATATACGGACGGAAATTTCAACTCCGGAACACTTAATATAGGTTTCAATGTACTAAAATTTTACCGAAACATAGCAAAACAAGGAGTTTGTCATGTGTATTCTGACTCCATATTAATATATATTGTATATCCTCATTGGGTATAACTCCAGGTCTGTATTCACGCATGTATAAGATGCTGCTGTTGACGAATACCATCCTGGGATATATTCAGTGCCTCTTGAACTTGCTGATACAATACACTATGATGGCTAAGTGTTCTAATTGAACACGTCAAGCATCGCCCCATCATGCCTCATGTTTAATGGGGAACAGGTCTGATGATCATATGTCCTAGGGTAGGGTTTTGTACATCTTGAAGAGCATAATGAGTGGTAGGGGTGTAACGTGGGCAGGCATTATCCCGCTGGAATGGCACATCGCCTTGTTGCAAAAATAGCAGCGGAATTTTTTTTAACAATAATTTGGAAGTACATACAGCTACTGAACTTCTGCCCTCTACAAACCTAAGGTGAACATGATTTGCAACGTATGGAACCCCACGCCATAATCGTATCCTGAACGAATAAACACCGAAAGATGTGGCTGTTAAGCGTTACTTCAAACGCGCAAATTGATCATCACTCGCATAATGGAAAACAGACACCTGCCATATACGGTCTGGAACCCCTTCTGTTTGTCTCAAGGTTCTTGATAAAATCCAGAGACGGATATGCAGGGTAATTGGCTCTGATCTGGCATCTCGTACAATACGGAATGTCATTTGATCTGCAAAGAAACGCTTTCGCTATATCACTGACAGCTGCTTGCTCCTCTGATCTTGCTTGCACAGCACACTAGGGGAGGAATTTTTGTGAAGCGTTTCACCCCAAGCAAGGCGGGAAGCCACTAGCACGCAAGTGGTTGCAGAGACTTGGAACGAGTGCAAATAGGAGCGATAGAGGATAGGATGAAGAGAAGGATAAGGGATATACCAAGGCATCGGAGACGCCGATTGACATTACATTTAAATAGTTTGAGATTATAGCTATCAGGGAAACAGGAGAAGGGAGTTCTACAGGCGAGAGTTGCAAGACATGAAGCTATTGGAGTAGAAGAGACGGCTACATTTAACAGTTTCGACAGTGAAAGGGTGAGACCGAGTGCCAGCCTAGTTGAACGCTTAAATTCATGAAGTCTGGGTACCAGCGAAAGCAGCTTATCGGAGCAGTTACCGTGAAAGTATTTGTAAAAAAGACAGAGGCGGAGCGTCTGTGAGAGAGCGACTGCAGACGAGATGACAGATCAGGATCAATTCCATTACATATCCGTCTTTGGATTTTATCAAGAACCTTGAGACAAACAGAAGGGGCCCACGACCATATATGGCAGCAATACTCCATGGAAGGGCGAATGGTTGATTTGTGGTTGGTGTCATCAATTATCTCCCAAATCAAGTTCGTAACGTTTCATTATAGAACAATCCTGATTTTGTTTTTCTTCAGTGTTGGTGAACAGGTGTAGACTTCAATGAGCCTCTTTCCCTGGGATATCTACAGGGACTCAAACTCTTTCCAGGTCTCAAATGGAACTCGCGTATACAATCCATGTCTAAAGATGCTGGAGAAATGGTCGGTTTTTGGTGCCACTTAAGAAAATATCTGACTCCTTCTACCATTCCCTGTCTTTACAAGGGCCAGATCAGACCCTAAATGCAGTATGACTGCCACATCTGGGCTTGAGCTGTCTAAGTCTCGCTCTCCAGGCTTGATAGAATTGAAAAACTTTTATGCGGCCTTGTGGGCGATGAATTATTTCCATCCTGCATCCCTTGTCCCGTAAACGCTTCGAACATCTGTTAGGAATCGGGTTCTCCTCAGACCGCAAATGTAACTCATCTATACGATCCATAGCCGGAAAAATAGTCGAATCATTGTCCCGCTACAGAAAGTACCTGACTCCTGTCAATCCTCACTTTCCAGCTTTGATGGAGTTCAAACACATTTGCGCGGCCTTGTGGGTGATGAGTTGCTTTCCAGGCTCCGTTCTCTTTTCCACGGACAAAAATCGAGCTAGCATCGCACTATTCTGCTATTTTCGTTGCAGATTTTCGGGCAAACTACATACACTGATCGACACGTCTTCATTTAATTCGTCTTTCATTGGTAAGGAGGAAGTTCTACTGAAGCAGCTGCTTCTCTAGAACTGTTACCTTGTAGAACCGACTCCCAAGAGGATGCTTCCCCTATCACTACACTCTTAGTCTCTTCAAGTTTACATTCAACCGTTATCTATCTCATGTATACGCATCTCTTTTTCCTTCAGGAATACTCTACCTTAAGAGTCTCTTGGCCCTAGTGCTGGGTGAATAATAGAAAAATATTCACTTGAAATGCGCACAATGGTGTTGTGACGTAAGTGAATGTATGGCAAAAGGCCTGATCTGCTGAGTGTGATGTATTGATACAACTTGCTTCAAATTTGTTCGATCGGTGTTTTGGACGGCTCAAGATTCGTTATTCTCTCACCATTTCCTTATAAAATGTTCTAAGGAGTTATTCTACTATATGCCGTGTCCATACAGGAATTAAGTGATCATAGCTCTCCACAGTGTCCTGTTCTTTGTAGCTCTTAGTAAACTTTGTCTTTTTCTTATCTCTCCAAAACCTTATTCCGCCATCAATTTAATCAAGAACCTTCTTCTTCTTCTTCTTCTTCTTCTCCTCCTCCTCCTCCTTCTTCTTCTTCTTCTTCTCCTCCTCCTCCTCCTTCTTCTTCTTCTCCTCCTCCTCCTCCTTCTTCTTCTTCTTCTTCTTCTTCTTCTCCTCCTTCTTCTTCTTCTCCTCCTCCTCCTTCTTCTTCTTCTCCTTCTTCTTCTCTGTGCTGTATCCCTTCAGGACGTAGCCCCCCATGGCTCTCCACAACTTCCTGTCTTTTGTAGCTCTTAATAAATTTTCTTTCTATTATTTCTCCTAAACCCTCTCCCGCCATCCATTTGCTCCAGCTCACTAAGTAGGTTATGCGTTGTTTTTTCGTTCTCCCTCTTGGCTTTAATCTGCCCTGTGAGTATCAGATTTTCCAATCCCTCTTTCTTCATTATATGTCCTAGAAACTGTCTCTTCTAGATATTAAGTATGAGTTTTCTTTTTGTTTTTATTTTCTCTAAACCTTCGTCATTGCTCACATGTTCGGTCCATAATCCTACCAGTTCAGACATTTACAGCTAGGATTCACCATGCTATGAACATAGGCACAAATCAAGTTCATTCACTTCGTATTCCAATAATTTCCATTCGGAGAGATTCTTTCCAATCGCCGCTGCATTGTCGAACGGACTCCTGAGATAAAACTTCCCCGATCACTTCTTCAAGTCTAGAGTTAACCGTTTTCTTTCCTAGGTAACCCCATAATGTGCACTTCTTACCTCCTCTTCTTATATTCATACAGTAACCTCATTTAAATTGCTTTCTACCTTGGGTGACTATTAACCGCTGTGTTGCGGGAATAATACCATCATAAATTTTGTCGGAAGACTCAGAATAGTCACCCTCTTGGGTATGACGATACACTACACCCGGCAACAAGGCCTATGATCAGCAGGTTTTGAGGAGCATGGAACCACTTCTTAATTGCTGTTGTTCCCACGTCCATCATCACTCGGGGTGGTAGCACTTGTAAGGGTCACAGCTATGGACAAATAGTTAACCCCTAACGTGAGGTTGAAAACACTATGAAAGTGTAAAAATACCAGTTTATAATAAAAAAAAAATACCTGCAATATATTCTTGAAGAAAAAAATATTACCAGCATTTCATTTGACTCTCGACAGAAACCCTCTTTACAAAAAAAAAACGTCAATAAAACCTGATCTACAAATTGATTTCTTATGAAGAATACATATTCTATTCATATGAACCTAGCCTCGAAATCTTGTCGGCATTAAATAACCCATTGAGGTGTCGATATGCCGTAAAATAAAATTAAACAAACCAGACACTCGACAAAAACTTTCTTTACAAAAATACGTCAATGAAACCTGATCTAAAAAGTGATTTCTTACAAAGAATACATATTCTATTCATACGAACCTATCCTAAATACATGGTCGACGTCAAATAACCCATTGAAGTGTCGATATGCCGAAAAACAAAATAAACCCAAACGCCGATCTACAAACTGATTTCTTACAAAGAGTACACGTTCTATTCATATGAACCTAGCCTTAAAACCGTGTCGGCATTAAATAACCCATTCAGGTTGAGATACCCAAAAAACTAAATAAACCAAAACTAAACCAATCAGAATATTCATATCCTCTAGACCAGTGTCTCTCAAGTGGTGTTTCCCGGAACTCTGCCATTACTTCACTAATGAGTGGACATGACCTGTACGTAGCGGATTCGCTTTTCATTGAGTGACACACTCGAGTTCAGGACGAGTGTCCATATATTATGTTTACCAAGTGACCTACGATAAAAATATAAAAGAAATAGATATTAATAATGGTATATAATAATCTTTATGCAGGGGTTCCCTGAGACCTGAAAACTATTTTAAGGGTTCGACAAGCGTAAAAAAAAAAACGCTACTTTCAATATACACACACAAATAGTTTTTAGATTATTTAAAATATGGCCCCCGGAACCTTAGCGCTTCGCAAGAGATCGCTAGGTGTTTCTCTAGACCAGTGTCTCTCAAGCGGTGTTCGCCGCAACTCTATGGTTCCGCACAAGAAGCTGGGGGGTTCCGGGCGAAACAGTGATAATTAGGCTGATACATTTTTAAGTAATTTTTGTTTAATTTTATATTTGTAATTTTTCTATACACGTTCGGCATATTGTTGGAAAATCCTTGCTTTTATAATAAAATATAAAAATGACAAATGCCAATAATGGTATATAATAATTTTTTTATGCAGGGTTTCCTTCAGACATGAAAACTTTTTCAAGGGTTCGACAAGCGTAAAAAGGTTGAGAGACGCTACTTTCAATATACGCACACAAATAGTTTTCAGATTATTTAAAATATGGTCCCCGGAACATTAGCGCTTTCCAAGAGGTCGCTAGGTGTTCCTCTAGACCAGTGTCTCCCATGCGGTGTTCCCCAGAACTCTATGGTTCCGCAAAAGGCGGTGGGGATTCCGAACGAAACAGTGCTAAATAGGCTGATGCATTTTAAAGTAAATTCTGTTTAATTTTATATTCGTAATTTTACTATACACGTACGGTATATTGTTGTAAAATCCTTGATTATTATATTCAAGACTTTAAACTCTTATATTATTTAAAATTATAAATAATCATAGAGAATGTATTTGGTTATGTCTATATGATGGCTGATGCTGCTGACTTGTTGCCCATATAGAAGGAGATTCGAAGCACACCACTTCCTGCTTCACAGAGGGGTCCAAACTTGTTGGGCTTGAAATCAATTTAAAGAAAACAGAGGTACTCTACCAGCCTGCGCCACGGGATGAGCATCGCCCTCCGTGCATCATCATTGGCGCGACTGAGTTGAAGTCAGTCTGTCGGTTTACCCACCTTGGGTGTACCATCAGATGTTGGGAACGACAAGGAGGTCGACAATAGACTGGCAAGGGCGAGCATTGCATTTGGCAGACTGTACAAACGCGTGTGATACAACAGACACCTGAAGAAAGGCACTAAGATCAGAGTGTATAGAGCTATCGTCCTCGCCACTTTCCTATATGGCTCAGAGTCATGGGTTACTTACCGACACCACCTACGGCACGGTTCCACCAGCGTTGCCTCCGCACGATCTTTAACATACACTGGAGTGACTTCGTCTCCAGTACTGACGTCCTTAAAAAGGCAAAGCTCACTAGCATTGAGGACATGCTGCTGAAGTCCTAGATGGGCTGGACATGATTCCAGAATAAATAATTACGCCCGCTTAAAATTTGATTGTACAGCAAACTCTCCACTGGCTATCGTAGCAGACGGGCCCGAAAGAAGCGATTCAAAGATTGCCTGAAAAAATCCTTTGTTACCTGTCACATCAACCATTGCCAATGGTCAATCCTAGCTGAGAACCGTGACGCCTGGCATCTTACTACCAATCATGCTGTCTCCTTTTTCGAAAATACCTTCAGGGCTGCTCTCAGGGACAAGAGTAGGAAATATTTCAATGCTTTGCCATCCAGCCTAGGCCAGACTTTTAACAATAAATACTGCGACCGCGTATGCCTGTCCCGCATTGGACTTATCAATCAAAAAAGTGCCTTCTTCTTGATCTCCGTTTTGCGTAGCCAAGCCACCACAACGTTGATGACAATGATGCCAGAGTGAAGCCGCCTTCCCTGGTTAGTGGCGAATTTGGGTGCCACTGAGTGACTAACTCGAGTACAGGTTACATGTATGATATTCATATATTGTGTTTACTACGTAAACTACGATTAAAAAAATATATCAAAGAGCTTAATATTAATATCCAAAGAAGGACCAAGTAATCGGTTCTGAATTGACTTCAGATACTTTTTTCATGGACACTGCTCTGACGAGCTTTTTGCTCTGGTGCCCTGTCTACATGAATTTAAGGGTGCTACTAGATTGGCATCTAGGTCCCACCCTTTTACTGTTGAAATAGTTAAACGTAACCGCCACTTCTCCCACCAACAGTTTATTTTCTCGCACTTCCCGCTTGTGAAAATGTTTGCTTGCGTCTCTGATAATTACAATCTTCAAAAATTTAAATATTAGGTTGGTGCTAAAATAATGTCGTTTTCTCATATATTTTACTATGTGAGAAAACGACATTCTTTTTGCACTAGCCTAATACAATGTTATTCGCCATCTTCTGTTGCTTAGATTCTAGCCCTTCCCACCTCTCCACACCCAGTCTTTTCTCTCGCTCCTGCCTTGTTTGGGGTGAAATGCTTAAAACAAAAAATTATTTACGGGTTACCCGAGAGATAAAAACTATTTCAAGGGTTCCAAAACTGTAGAAAGGGTTTAAAGAAACGCTTTTCTAGAAAGTGCATTTTGTATACAAATAAACCAACAGTATGCAGCCATTTTATTTTGGGATGTATGTACAGAGAAATTAAATTAAGCAAGCAACTTTTTTCCGGATGTTCGTTGTGGTGTCATAGATATCGACCCGGAATGAGAAATTGGGGAGCCGAGTTCGAATTCCAATCGAGTTTATTACATTCACTTAAAATTATAATAATCCTATTACACACATATAATCCTCGTAAACATAAACAAATATCCTTGCGAATGGTTGAATAGAAGAACGAACTGGGTTCTATAGCCTTGGTTGGCGACCAGTCTACCACGGAAAGAAATGGCAACCTATTGCCGGAAAATCTTCTGCCTAGTCAGTCATGAATCGAAATAATCATGATCTCCCAAGCGTGTATCACGTACGGCACTTAACTGACTGACTTTTCATTATCAGGAGAGGCATGAAATGGGTTGAAATAGCAGGACAGATTGGGTCTTATAAGCCTTGATTGGCAACCAATCTACCGTAGAAAGCAATGGCGACCTCTTGTGGGAAGATCTTCTCCCTAGTCAGTTATGAATCGAAAGAAACATGATCTCCCAATCATGTATCTCGTACGGCACTTAACTGACTAACTTTTCATTATCAGTCGTGGAATGATATCTGTTGAAATAGCAGGACAGACTGGGTCTTATAAGCCTTGGTTGGCAACCAGTCTACTGTAGAAAGAAATGGCCACATTCCTACAGGAAAATTTTCTGCCTAGTCAGTCATGAATTGAAAAAGACATGATCGCCCAAGCGTGTATCTCGTATGGCACTAAATTGACTGACTTTTCATTATTAGTAGTGGCATGAAATCTGTTGAAATAGCAGGGTAGACTGGGTCATATAGCCTGGGTTGGCGACCAGTCTACCACAAAATGAAGTGGTAACCTAGTGCGGAAAAATCTTTTGCTTAGTTAGGCATAAATCGAAAGAGACATACATTTTAAAGAATCGATTTTATCACATCTGCTAACTTTTCCTGGTGGATAGCTAACTAGAATCATTTCCAGAAGGAGTTGGGGACATTTTCCTATAGAGAGGACATGTATATAGCGATAAAAACGTATCCACCTTTTTTTTTTTCCAAAAATGCTGAATGTAAATTTCAGAACCGGTTTTTGGTTCGGAACTTTTTCAAGCTTCTCACATTATTTCCAAAATTGTTATTTCCAACGCATTCCAGAAGATATTTTATTCCAAATACTTTTCTCTGTCATCAAGAAAATTAGCCATATTTTACGAGTGCTTCAAGCAGCTCAAACCCACTATCTGGCAAGTAAACGTCCAAGTACATCTTCGTCTGTTATTCAAAAACTGAACAAATGTGGACTCATAGGAATGTAGAAAGATATTTTAAGTGGTGTAATACCATGTTAATGCACTCAATTTGAAAGTTGGAGTTTCATATTGTTATATCGGAATAAAGTATCGCTGCCGACAATTGAATTCGAACATAGATCGCCAGTGAGCAAACACAGGCGATCCCATTATTGAATTAAGTAGATCACGTGACGATAGAGAAAACACATAAGTATACAGTATCGTGACAACTAACGATCACTATTTCTAGACTATTCTCTATTACTATATGGATTGCCATTTCTGGTCTATCCTCTATTACTATTCGGATCACCATTTCTAGCCTATCCTCTATTACTATAAGGACAGCTATTCTCTACTCTGTTCACTATACTATTTCTTTATACGGATTACTATTCGATCGAGCAAGTACTATTAGTACGAGTGTTAATCGAAGGCATCTGACACCAGTTTTGTTCAACAGCTTACTATAGTTGTATCTGCGATTACAAAGTCTCTACTACAACGAGCATTACTAAAGTAATAAAGTGTATTCGTTGGCATCACAAAACATATGATAAATAACGATACACATTTTTTTTTTTTCAAATCGTTAACGTTTTTTAAGGAAACGTGTTTAAAATTTAAGTTTAGGTTCAAGATCGTAGTGTTGGGATTTCATTTAAAAAAATGCATATTTAAACATTTTGTCTCATACTGTAACCCCAGCATTATTATGGTGATCTATTATTTTTTTTGTTTTTATTATAATCCAGCAAATGATATAACAAATCTTATTCATTTAAAGGACTTCAACACTTAGAGGCGACAGTGTGTTTCATGCTAGATGCAATCGTCAGGCCACAAGTGCTGTTATTTTTCTCGGCTATTTATATATATACGGGTCAGTGGTCACCTATCAGAATAGACGAAATTGAATAAAAAATTAGAAAAAAAATCAATGAACCCATATAAATAAAGTAAATAATAAACAAATTAACAAACTATTATGACCAAAATATTAGTTAAACTATAAAAATCAAACCAAAAATCGGACGAAAAAGAAGAAGCTATAACTGTTATATAACGATAAAAAAAATACTACCGCACTTAAAAATCGAAAACCGAAGAGAAAATATACAGTATAACAAATAAATAATAACAAGTAAAATAAATTGGCCTAAATTCATCCAAATAAATAAATAAACTAATAAACTGATCCCGATAAACTAACCGTTAGAAAAAACAAATAAAGATAATCAATCCAAATAAATTCATGAAGTAATAAACAAATTAAAAAATGTTCCCGCCAAAATAATAGTTAGAATAAACTACAACAATCAACCCCAAAATTGAATAAATAGCTTTAATTATCTTCACAAACCAAAACAAAATTATTAATAAGCGATATAAACAGATTTTTACTACGTTAATAAAAACACCGATAAAAATAAATAAATATAAATAAATAAATAAATAAGATAAGAAATACAAATAAAAGATAAATAAATAAAAACAAGCAAAATACATTAACAAACAAATAAACGACTTCCGGTAAAATAACCGCCAAAATAGACTACCCACAATGCATCACTGACCCGTATATATATAAATAGCCGAGAAAAATAACAACACTCGTAGCCTGACGATTGCATATAGCATGAAACAGACTGTCGCCTCTAAGTGTTGACTTCTATGTTCACTTTTATATTTACACACGCTCTATCTCTGATATTGAGCACTTTATCCCATAAATATAGCACATCTTAAGACTATATTTTAAAAAAAAGCATTATAAAAGATTAAAAATAGTTTTTAATAGCAGAAATACTTTGTAAAAATTATTACCAGAAATAAATTTTTGAAGAAAAAAAAAGCAGTATATTTTTTAAAAAATATTACCAGCAATAAGTTTTTGAAAAAAAAAATTACCAGTAATACATGTTTTAAAATAATATTACCAGCTATGCATTTTTAAGGAAAAAAATATTACCAGAAATAGATTTTTGACAAACCAAAATATTACCAGGAAAAAAAAAATGTCGGCATTAAATAACCCATTGAGGTTGATATGCCATAAAACAAAACAAACGAAACCAAATAAAATTAGACCGTGGGCATATCTCTTCGTTGCAAGCTTTTCTCGTGAGATCAATTACGACTGAGTTGTGAGACAATCTTGCTAACCATTAGAGTACTAAATCAGGTTGATTTTTCACTTGTTTTAGAAAATTGTACTCGGTGTGAATCTGGGGATTCAGGCAATAAGTACTGACAACAAAAATTAGATTCATAGCTTTTACCAAATTTTGAGCATTTAGTTTTAAATATCGTCTGAAAAAATGTACAGAAATACCTTATTTCCGTAGATTTTTGCTTAGAATCTGTCTTTAACATTGTACTATCTCAAGAATAAATCCAAATAAAGTTGACATGTGTTGTATTAGGTAGATTGAATGTAAAATATATTCAAACCTGAATTCTAATTTTGAATCACCACAAGGAAAATATATATTTTTTTACTGTATTCGATAAGTAATAAATGTGTAATATATATATATATATATATATATATATATATATATATAATAATTTTTACAAAGTATTTCTGCTATTAAAAACTATTTTTAATCTTTTATAATGCTTTTTACCACAGTTTAGGGGTTAACTATTTGCCCATAGTTGGGACCCTAACATGTGCTACCACCCCGGATCAGGGTAGACATGGGAATACCAGCAATTAAAAGGTGATTGCACACTCCTCAAAACCTCTTGATCAGAGGCCTTACTGTTGGACGTAGTTTATCGTCTTACCCTGGACGCGGATGTAGTTTATCGTCTTACCCTGGACGCTGATGTAGTTTATCGTCTTACCCTGGACGCGGTTGTATTTTATCGTCATACCCAGGACGCGGATGTAGTTTATCGTCATACCCAGGACGCGGATGTAGTTTATCGTCTTACCCTGGACGCGGATGTATTTTATCGTCATACCCAGGACGCGGATGTAGTTTATCGTCATACCCAGGACGCGGATGTAGTTTATCGTCTTATCCAGGACGCGGATGTAGATTATCGTCCTTCCTAGGGCGGGATCTATGTTTATAAAGAATTATTTAAATCCGTGGAATAGGCGCCTATCGTAATGCGATTTGTATCTAGTCTGGAAAACTCATAGAATGAGGTCGATCCTTACTCACTGTCCCAATACGGCGGTTTTTATTTATGTACTAAAAGAGTAGAATTGTTAGAATTTTGGGCTCCTTTGTGTACTAGTGAGCTAGCCAAAATGAGCTGACTTATTTTATAGTCCACCAAGAGAAGTGTTAACCAATCAGAAAGCTCAAAATATTCATTCCGACGTGTGTAAAGGCAGCCATTTTGTTTTTTCTCCCAAAATATCTTCACTGCCAACCTCTGATATCGAAGACTTAAAGAATTACTTAACAGCTGCTACTTTCTCCGAATCTTCACTGCCAACCTCTGATATTGAACACATTACGTACTTCATTGGATTCTATATTCAGAGACTACGGCAAACATCGTAAGTACCTATTACTGTTTTAGTGAATACTCTCGAAGTGATCCGGAATTGTCCACTTTTGTTAGATTGATAAGAAACTGAATAAACACTTCTTATTTTACTATTGTTCAGCCAATACAAGATAGAGATTTTCTAAATGGGGTTGTTATAAGGTCGTACAGGGAGGAAACATGTGAGGGTCATATTATGAGGGTACGTAGTATAAATAACGATTGACCGACAACTTGATGAGATCAACGCTGTAGCAATCGGAGAAGCATCACCTGCGGAGTCCATTGTACACTAAAACGGTTCCGGGAGAGACTGACTAGTAAGTTCTATTCTCACTAGATGCTCATACTTTCTGCCTTGTGCCACATCTAAGCTATGCTTAGAAAACCATTTAAGAATTTTGACATGGTTTACAAGCTTCTCTCGCTAGAACATTTACGACTGAGTTCAATCCTCACAGGGTACCAAATAATTTTGGCCATGTGCCACATCCAAGCTAAGGTTAGAAAATCACCATGGGAACATCGACGTGGTGTAATATATATCAATCTTGTCTCCCTAGGCTGAATAGTGATATCGATCCTAACTGGGTGCCCCATATCTTAAGCTTTGTGCCAGATTTAAGGAGCGCTTAGAAAATCCTTTAGGCACCTCGACGTGGTGTAAAGCTTAGCAAGGTTGTACCGATAGAACAATGACAGCTGAATAGTGAGATCGATCCTCACTGGGTGCACCATATCTGAAGCCTTGTACTAGATTTAAGCAGCGCTTAGAAAATCCTCTTGGGCACCTCGGGATGGTGTAAATCTTACAAGCTTGTGTCGATAGAAAAATGAAGAGTGAATAGTGAGATTGATCCTCACTGGGTGCCCCATATCTTAAGCCTTGTACCATGTCTAAGCTTAGAAAATCAACACATGAGTGTAGAAAATTTATGAGTTTACCTAATGGCCACTATTTTCTCGACAGAACGATGCTTGTTCAATAGATTTACTATTTCCGGAGATAATTGAAGATTCAGCGAAAAGGAAGGTCTGCGACTCAGTGTTGGAGGGTAGACACGGGACTTTGCGCGATAACATATCTACCGACTTCGCCTTCTGCGTTGTCCTATCTACCGACCTCAGCATAGGGATGTGTCACTAGAAATTTAGTGCAGGAGATAAACAGATTGAAGACATGATAGGTTATGTTAGTGCTACTTTCGTTCAGGGTCGTTAGATGCCAGAAAAGCGAAATTATTAACCTCAGAAATCGAGTCATTTTTCTTAAATTGCTTCGTTGGATTGTGGCTCTCATGCGGATGTCATGCGTGGCATCAAACTCGCACAACAACATTCAAACTGTTCAAACCTACATACAGGGTGCGAGAGATAAATTGTCGTCTAAAATGACGCAGAAATGAAAGTAACACTAACATCTCATTTCAACAGTAATACAGGGTGCGATGGATAAATTGTCGTCCAAATGAGGAATCACCCTTGCATCTCATTTCAACAGAAATACAGGGCGCGATGGATAAATTGTCGTCCAAATGAGGAATCACCCTTGCATCTCATTTCATCAGAAATACAGGGCGCGATGGATAAATTGTCGTCCAAATGGGGAATCACCCTTGCATCTCATTTCAACAGAAATACAGGGCGCGATGGATAAATTGTCGTCCAAATCAGGAATCACCCTTGCATCTCATTTCAACACAAATACAGAGTGCGATGGATAAATTGTCGTCCAAATGAGGAATAAAGGAAAATAACTCTTGCATCTCATTTTAACAGAAATACAGGGCGCGATGGATAAACTGTCGTCTAAATGCCACAGAAATGAAAAATAACACTGTGATCTCATTTTAACCGATATACAGAGCGCGGTAGATAAATTTTCGTCTCAATGACGCAGAGATGAAGAATGATACTGGCATCTCATTTTAAGAAAAGTACGATGGATAAATTATCGTCTAAATGACGCAAAAAAAAATAACATATATTTACCGATATTACACAAAAACATCTTGAAATACTAAGGCGTAAATTCATTCAACAAAATCGCCATTGCCTTCATCCATGGCATCCAGAAGACTTCAGAATATCCTGTATCTTTTCTTTACGGTCTTGTTGTTTATTTTGGTGAATGCTGCTATAATCCTTGCCTTCAGTTCATTTTTGGTGGAACAAGTAGTTTTGCTGGTCTCTCGCTCAATTAAGCCCCACATTAAGGGGTTGAAGCTTGGTGAGTTAGGTGGCCAGATGTAAGGAGGGATGTGGTTGCAGAAATTGTATGACAGCCATGACTGGGTTCTCTGTCTTGTGTGGCATGGTGCGGAGACCTGTTGCTCAACATAGGGCCTTCCAGCAGCCACCCTCTTGATCTAGGGAAGCACTACCTCCTTAACGCACTTGATGTGGGCCTCCGTGTTGAGTCAGGCCCTGTGGGAAGAAGAATGGAGGCATAAGGTCGGCATCACTGGAGTTTACTTCACATACATACACACACACACACACATGCACACACACATATATATATATATATATATATATATATATATATGTATGATAAAATAAAGAACAAATAGGAAACGTATATCAATCTAACATATTTTATTAAAGCTTCGTCGGATATTGAAAAAACGCACACACACACACATACACTCATAAACACACACATATATGTATATATATATATATATATATATATATATATTTACACACACACATACACAAACACACACACATACACACACATATATATATATATGGAGAGAGAGAGAGAGTGAGAGAGAGATTACAAACGTTATTGGGTTCTTTTAACACAGTAATATACCAAATCTTAAACAATATATACATATATGGCTGTGTCTCTGTGTGTCTGTATATATATATATATATATATATATATATATATATATATATATATATATATATATATATATATATATTCTAGAGGTTTGGTGTGAGCTTGAGTCTCAATATACGTTCTAGCGAATGAAAATGCAACCATTGTAACCAGAGCGTTTCACACCCATGGCCTTGTGCCATTAATGATAAATAAATAGAAGTGTCTAGAGAATATATAGCTCCTCTGAGAACTCAATTCTGTTTTGTTTTTTTTTATTTAAAATAAAGAAAATAAGGAAAAAAATATAAATATTTCTATTTATCTATTCACAAAAGTGTACAAGTGACTTATAATTTCTTTTTTCCCATTTAAACTTCATTTTCAAAGTGGCGTATGCTTCGTCAGTGTATTCCTAGCGACAGTCACAGTGGAGATTGTGAAGAAAGAAAAAGAAGACGAAGAAAAAAAAACGATGTGGTGACAGTGTAAGCCGTAGCAGAGCTTTGCAAGCAGTTCGCCGAATGGTTAGGGATGGGGGGCATGTTAGTGTTGCCTGGGGAGTGGGGCGACGGGAGTTGGACTGTAGACAGACGCAGGGGCATCGAGAATCGAGATATCTGGAACGTGTGAAAATATTCTGGAATTCGCGCACTTCTTGCATCTTGACTTCGACAGAAGGAGAAGACACGTGCTGCCCAAAGTGTGTGTCTCCATCTAGGGGTACGTGGAGTGTGTGTGTGCGTGTGCGTATGTCTGTGTATAGATGTACGTACGCACGTGCGGTTGTTTGTCGTGTGTCTGTCACTTACAGTTTCCTACGTGTGCATAAATCTTTTACATATATATATATATATATATATATATATATATATATATATATATATATATTATACAAACAGATTTACAGACAGAAGGAGAGATGGTGCGTGAGAGAGAGAGAAAGAAAGGTGGCGGGGTAATGAAAAGACTGGGATAGATAGATAGATAGATAGATAGATAGATAGATAGATAGATAGATAGATATGAGGAAACTTAGGTCCATGAAATGTCTTTCAGAGTTTGGTAAATACATCGGATGTTCTCTCTCGAAGTAACAAGTCAAACCAATAAAAAGATCTATCTATCTATCTATCTATCTATCTATCTATGCATATATATATATATATATATATATATATATATATATATAGAGAGAGAGAGAGAGAGAGAGAGAGACTTCATGATTTCAAGCGCCCTACGAGGCTGGCATCGCGCTCTCACCCCTTCACTGTCGAAACTCCTAAATGTAGCCGTCTCTTCTACTCCAATAGCTTCATGTCTCGGACCTCTCGCCTGTGAAACTCCCTTCCATATTCCATTTTCCCTGAGAGCTATAATCTCCAACTATTCAAATGTAATGTCAATCGACATCTCCAGTTGCCTTGATCTATCCACTATCCCTCTCCTCATCGTTTCTTCTATCACTCCTATCGGATATTGCTCGAAATCTTCTGTAACCCCTTGCGTCCTAGTGGCTTCCAGCCTTGATTGAGGTGAAATGCTTTAAAAAAAATTATATATATATATATATATATATATATATATATATATATCTCGGTCTCTTTGTATCTATCTATCTATCTATGCATATACATACATTCATATATATATATATATATATATATATATATATATATATATATATATATATATATGCATAAAATGCGTGGGGTGTTATGTATAATTAAGATATATATAGATATATATGTGTCTGTTTGTGCGTGCCCGTTTTTATGTGTGTGTGTCTGTGAAAAGATTCTGTGAAAGGACAATATATATATATATATATATATATATATATAGAGAGAGAGAGAGAGAGAGAGTGAGAGAGAGAAAGAGAGAGAGGGAGGGAGACGCAACGAGAGAGTGGGAGTGTGAGAGAGAGAGCGATAAGGTTCGCTTGAGATTTAAGCACAGATCATAATGTACAGATAAATTTTATTAAAAACAGTATGTTTTTTAAATATTTGCACACGCGTATACCTTACAAAAAGAAAAAAAAACGGTTATTTAAGAAAAGAAAAAAGAAATCCCTGTGAGTCTTGAGGACTGCCCCGATCTTACCTCGGAAGTGAGTGAAAGCGCAGATCAGGTGGTTCTCGTTCATGTCCGCTGCTCGCATCCGCGATGGCGCCCTTCGGTGCGTCCTTGGTATTGTGGGCGCGATAGTTGCTCTCCCACCCTAGACAATGCCCCACCCTCGGAGTAGTCCAGGAGATTCAAATCAAGCAGGAGAGCTAGGAGGCCATATGTTAAGAGTGACATGATCGCGAAAATTCTCGGCCAGCCACTCCTAGGTCACGTGGGTAGTTCTGAAGTTAGCGGAGTCCTGATATATATATATACATATATATATATGTGTGTGTGTAAGGACATATATGTGTGTGTGTAAGTGTGTGTGTAAGTACATATGTGTATGTGTGTAAGGACATATATATGTGTGCGTGTGTCTAAGGACATATGCGTATGTGTGTGTAAGGACATATATGGGTGTTTATATGTGTGTGTAAGTACATATGTGTATGTGTGTAAGGACATATATATGTGTGCGTGTGTCTAAGGACATATGTGTGTGTGTGTGTGTGTGTAAGGACATATATGTGTGTGTGTGTGTGTGTAAGTACATATGTGTATGTGTGTAAGGACATATATATGTGTGCGTGTGTCTAAGGACATATGTGTGTGTGTGTATGTGTGTGTGTTTGTGGGTGTGGGTGTGTGCGTGTATGTGTGTGTGTGATTCGCAGTTTGGAAACGATGGCTAAATTCAATAGACGTAGAATGTCTATACTTTTTAATAAAATTTATTTATAAGAACAATTGATTAATGGCAGTAAAATTGAAATTACATAATCAGGCAATTTTCAATGATTTTACATATGTAGGAATTTATATCAGGTAATCGGTATTCTTATGGTTCTTGTACTTGAAGTTCGGCCTGAGTACTGTTCATACTCCTGCAGAGATAGATAGATACATACATACATACATACTTAATGAACATAGATAGATAGATAGATAGATAGATAGATAGATAGATAGATAGATAGATAGATAGATAGATAGATGTGAACAGAATGTGATAGATAGAAAGATACATGCATAGATAGATAGATAGATAGATAGATAGATAGATAGATAGATGTGAACAGAATGTGATAGATAGAAAGATACATGCATAGATAGATAGATAGATAGATAGATAGATAGATAGATAGATGTGAACAGAATGTGATAGATAGAAAGATACATGCATAGATAGATAGATAGATAGATAGATAGATAGATAGATAGATAGATGTGAACAGAATGTGATAGAAAGATACATGCATAGATAGATAGATAGATAGATGTGAACAGAATGTGATAGATAGAAAGATACATGCATAGATAGATAGATAGATAGATAGATAGATGTGAACAGAATGTGATAGAAAGATACATGCATAGATAGATAGATAGATAGATAGATAGATAGATAGATAGATAGATGTGAACAGAATGTGATAGATAGAAAGATACATGCATAGATAGATAGATAGATAGATAGATAGATAGATAGATAGATAGATAGATAGATAGATATGGACAGACTGTGATAGATAGATAGATAGATAGATAGATAGATAGATATGAACAGACTGTGATAGATAGATAGATAGATATGAACAGACTGTGATAGATAGATAGATAGATAGATAGATATGAACAGACTGTGATAGATAGATAGATAGATAGATAGATAGATAGATAGATAGATAGATAGATGTGAACAGAATTAATATGTACAGAAAGCAGAAGCAAGAAAGAAGGAATTAATAACGACACCTTTGTTTGACAATCTTCCAGAGATAGATAGACAGAAACTGAATTAAAGAGAAATAAAGAATGAAGGAAATAAAGGAATTAAAAAAGAAAGAAAGAATGAAAAAAAAGAAAACTTTTGACATATGTAATGCGAGACACTGCCAATAACCTTCAGTGTTGATTTTTGTGTTCACATTGTTTATACATACAAACGCTGTCTCTGATATTGATAAATACACGAAATTATAAACAATACATATATAAATATATATGTATGTATGTATGTGTGTGTGCGTGCGTGCGTGCGTGCGCAGTGTCTTTAATTTCTACGTGATTTTCTTCATTTGTGCTGGCTATGTCCGTTTTCTTTTAGGGCCTTTATTTATCTTGTGTATAAAATTTCACCCATCCGTCCTTCATTGGTGTTATTCCATATTCCTTTCAGCATCAAACTTGACTTTGCCCAGCCCAAACTCACCCATATCCCTCAACAAAAAAAAAAAAAAGAGAGAAAAAAAAAAAAGCGAGAGTGTCGTATTCAATGTTTAAAATTTCAAATTAATTAAGTTTTAATTATCTTTGGCGACAAATGAAAAAAAATGTCTGAAGCTAAATGTAATACATGACTCATATTGCCACCGCTTAGCAAACCATACACGTTTGGCTATCTGAGTTCAATCCGACAAAAAAAGAAACGTCACCTCTGTTCGGATATAAGAAAAAGAAAAATTCGGACACTGCTCCCAGGCTGAGAGGATTGTTAATCGTAACTATTGCTTATAAAATTCTGAAATTATTTCACTGTCTCTCACAATGAGTCAAAGAGTTTACGGGGAATAAATTTTAGATCTTTTTTTTAAATCTGTTTTCGACACATTCTTTTTCTCAGTTATCACAATTTCTCCCCATAAAGTTAGTAAATAAAAAATTTTGAATTATTATTCAAATTTGATTAGAATTTCTTTCATCCTATTTAGTCCGTCCTGTGTAAACTACATCCGACAAGACGGGAGCTTTTGAAGAGCGTGGGACCACAATTGCTGGTCTTTCCAGGTTCACCCTGACCTGGGGTGGTAGTACCTGTTAGGATCCCAGCTATGGGCAAATAGTTAACACCCCAAACTCTGGTTAAAACACTATTAAAATGTAAAAACAGGTTTTAATACCAACAATAAACTTTTTGAAGGAAAAATATAACCAGCAATATATTTTTGTGGAAAAAATATTACTAGCGATACATTTTTGACCAGCAATATATTTTTTAAGGAAAAATTATTACTAGGAATGAATTTTTGAGGAAAATGATATTACCAGCAATACATTTTTGGAAAAAGATATTACCACCAATAAAAATCTTGTCGACATAAAATAACCCATTATGGTATTGATATGCCTTAAAACAAACCAAACCTATTTTAGTTGTGCTTATCGGAGATTGAATATTTGAGAGTTGCGATAAATGGTCACGAAAATCTCATGAAAGAAAAACCAACGAAAAATTTAATGAAAATTGAAAAACCTTCATTGAATAAATTCACACAACTTAAAGAAAATTACTAATCGGTGTTTGGTTTCGTTTGGTTTCGTTTCGTTTCGTTTCGCTTACGGTATATCAACCTCAACGAGTTATTTAATGCCGACAAGTCTTTTATTGAAGGTAATATTTTTTCAAAAATGTATTACTGATAATTATGTATTGCTGGTAGTATATTTTTCCTCAAAAATTTATTGCTGGTAATTTTTTTTTTCTTTTTTACAAAAACGTATTACTGTATTAAAACCTTTTTTTAAACTTTCATAGAGTTTTGACCCCAGTTTGGGAGTTAGCTATTTGCCCATATTTGGGACCCTAATAAATACTAGCACCAGGATAGACCTGAGAACACCAGCAATTAAAAGGAGGTTCCACGCTCCTCAAAACCTCCTGAGTAGAGGCCCTTTCATAGTGTTTTGACCCGTTTAGGGGTTAAGTATTTGTCCATATTTAGGACCGTAACAGATGCTAGCACCAGGGTAGACCTGGGAACACCAGCAATTAAGAGGAGGTTCCACGCTCCTCAAAGCCTCCTGAGTAGAGGCCCTTTCATAGTGTTTTGACCCGTTTAGGGGTTAACTATTTGCCCATATTTGGGACCCTAATAGATGCTAGCACCAGGGTAGACCTGGGAACACCAGCAATTAAAAGAAGGTTCCAGGCTCCTCAAAACCTCCTGAGCAGAGGCCTGGGTGGAGGGTGTAGTTAATCGTCTTACCCAGGACGTACTAATCGCTGTAAATATTAGGTTGGTGCAAAAAGAAAGTCGTTTTCTCACATAGTAATATATGTGAGAAAACGACATTATTTTTGCACATTCAATTTTTCCTAATACAATACAATGAATGAAAGAGTAGGCAAAATTGAATAAAAATTGACAACAATTTGTTTAACAAATTCTCATAATGAAAGATTATTGCTACTCGGTGTAAAAGCTAAAAAATAAAAAAAAAAGATACAAGAAATATGGGACAAAATTAAATATTAATTGATATTGCTTCATCTAAGAAATTCAGGTAATTTAAGATGACGATTAATACTAAGCGGAAAAACTGGAAAATATCATGAAAGAAATACGAATCAAAACTGAATAATAATTCACAATAATTCTTAAGACTATTGCTACTGGGTGTAAATGCGAGGGAAACAAGATGAAAGAAAAACTAGTCCCAAATGTATATTAATTGCCAATCCTTTGCTTAAGAAATTCGGAAAACATAAGACTAACACAACTTGCAAATGATATTATAGGAAAGAGATACACGTTTAAAAAATGTACTCTATCATATAATTCAGAATTTAATATATCGGTTACACACCCTGACTTCCCTTACTTATTAGAAACTCCATTTTGATAGTAACAAAATTCTTTCTTTCTTCCTTCTTCTGTTCATATCTATCTATCTATCTATCTATCTATCTATCTATCTATCTAAATATCTATGTATCTGCATGTCTGTCTCTCTGTATATCACAATCTGTTCGTATCTATATATCTATCCGTCTATCTATTACAGTCTTTTCATATCTATCTATCTATCTATCTATCTATCTATCTATCTATCTATCTATCTATCACAGTCTGTTCATATCTATCTATCTATCTATCACAGTCCGTTCATATCTATCTATCTATCTATCTATCTATCTATCTATCTATCTATCACAGTCTGTTCATATCTATCTATCTATCTATCTATCTATCTATCTATCTATCTATCTATCACAGTCTGTTCATATCTATCTATCTATCTATCTATCTATCTATCTATCTATCTATCATTAAGTGCGTGTACCTCGTTTTACCATAATAACGAAATATCGCATTACTGAGTAGCGAGAAAAGTCTGCTAATAATACATTGCTTTTTTTTTTGCTGTGTTATCTTTCTTTGAGCGTTTGTACTTTAAATGATTTCAAAAACTGAATACTATGTTCGACCTTTTCAGGGGTTTGTCGTGAGTGTGTGGGTGATGTGGATGGATAACTGTTTGGAATGAGAAAGGTGTGAATCCACCACCTGTACCCCACCCATGGGACTTGATATTGAAAAATCATTGTTATTCTCAAAAAATATTGTCAGTGCAATATTCACTCGCAATAGACAGAAGGAATTATTTTCAAAATCCGAAATATGCTTCCGCACTAAATAACCCCAAAATGGGTCGATAAACCATAAAAAAATCATAAATATAAATCAATCAATATACAGAGGCCTGTCGACCCAGGTAATCTACAGAGAATGTCGAAGTGGACCCCCTTATGAAAAAAACGCGGGTAGATTAATATTCTTTGCCTCGCTTGAAATATATCGTGTTATTTATTTTTTTAGTACTGCTCAGTTTATTGCATATCTTATTTTTTTTTTTTTATATAGTCTGTGTTTGTACTGCCCGACCCAGGGATCGAAGATTAGAATTACATTACTACCAGACATGATAAAGTAAACTTGGCAACTGCTCTTGAAAAAGACCTCCAATTGTTGGTTAACTGGGGCAAAGAATGGCTTGTCAATTTTAACGGCTCCAAAACAAAACCGCTCTCATTTAATCACCACAGAGAAACTTTTCTGCCTGCCATCAGCATGGCTAATGCTAAACTCCAGGAGACAAGAAGTGAAGCGACTACGTCGAATCTATTGATTTGTCTACTACAAGAAAATTTGGTTCACTGAGTACACATGATTTAGTATTTTATATTCATTCTACCCGTTCAATCTACCATTTTCCGGTTATGCTAAGTTTCATAACTATTAGTTATAATTTCTTTATTTTCCCTTCCTTCCTTAATTATTATTATTATTAATGTTGTTGTTGTTGTTGTTGTTGTTCTTCTTCTTCTTCTTCTTCTTCTTCTTCTTCTTCTCCTCCTCCTATTTCGTCTTTTTTCTCTTTTTTTTAAGCATTTCATACCAACCAATTTACAGAAGATTGGGAGCAAGAATAAAGAGGCTGATAGAGGAAAGGATGAAGAAAAGGACGGGGAGTAGATCAAGGCATCTGAAGATGTCGATTGACATTGCATTTGAATAGTTAGAGATTATAGCTTATCAGGGAAGCAAGAAAGAAGAAGGGAGTTTCATAGATGGGAAGTGCGAGAAACGAAGCTATTGGAGTAGAAGAGACGACTATATTTAACCGTTTCGACAATGAAAAGGTGCGACTGAGATGCCAACCTAGTAACACGCTTAAATTCATGCAGTTTGGGAACTAGCGATAGTAGTTCGTCGGAGCAGTTGCAGTGAAAGTATTTGTAGAAAAGACGGAGGGAAGCGACGGCACGTCTGTGAGAGAGCGAGTGTAAACGAGATGCCAGATTAGGGCCAATCGCGTTGCATATCCATCTCTGGATTTTGTCGAGGACCTTCTTTTTTTCTTCTTCTTCTTCCTCCTCCTCCTCCTCCTTTTTTCTTTACCTTCTTTTTCTTCTTCATTTTCTTCTTATTTTTTTTCTTCTTCCTCCTCCTCCTGCTTTTTTCTTCATCTTCTTCTTAGTCCACTAATATCATGAACAGGAGTAGAAGTTTATCCCTTGTTCCTGTTTAGGATTGGGTTTCCGCTTCCTTCTAAAATCTACTTCAACTCTATACTTCATACGTCTCCCCCCCGGTCTTTTTGAACAGGAGTAGGGGTTTATCCCTCGTTCCCTGTTTAGGATTGGGTTTCCTCTTCCTTCTAAAGTCTACTTCAACTCTATACTTCTAAAATCTCGTCCCCGGTCTTTTGAACAGGAGTAGAGGTTTATCCCTTATACCCTCTTTAGGATTAGGTTTCCGCTTCCTTCTAAAGTCTACTTCAACTCTATACTTCTAACGTCTCCTCCCAGATCTTTTGAACAGGAGTAGAGGTTTGTCCCTCGTTCCCTGTTAAGGATTGCGTTTCCGTTTCCTCCAAAAGTCTAAATGGATGAAGGACTGACTTGTAAAATATAATTCGTTCAAGGATCTGCCTCGGATTATTGCTGAATATCTGTGCGAAAAACAACAGTTTATAGATGCACCTCCCCAAATCTGGATGACCAGAACCTGGCAGCGGTTCTCACCTTTGATCTAGCCCTAGTCACTCAATGAAGGACTGGCTTGTAAGCCACAAGTCGTTCAAGGATCTGCCTAAATCATTCTCGGATCCTTAGTGAATATCTATGCGGATGAGGCAGCCTTTTATAGGTGCACCTCCCCACCCTACTTGTTTAACTGATCTTATTTTGCGGCCTATCAACCTCTATAGGATATTTAATGACGCAATCTAAATATTTTGAACGTAATTGTATGACTCCAACTACAGATAAAATGTATTTTCGGTAATTCTAGGATAAATAACTGTTGTTGGTAATTCTACAGTAAGTATTTATTGTTTGCAATTATATATATATATATATATATATATATATATATATATATATATATATATATATATATATATAATTATTTTTAAAAATATGATTCCTTCGTTACACAAAAGTTTTCATGTTTCAAAAACGAGAGTCAAATGCTCTGTTTCGTCCTCAAGCGAAATTTTTGGGAATTTTTAATTTGAAAACTGCGATCTCTTGTGTTGTGAAGGAATCATATTTTTTTTAAAAATAATAATTATAATTATAATTTAGGCTCTACTTTTTTATTATGCAGTGTTTTTCAAAAATACTAATGAACTTCGAATAATTTAGCTAACGTATCCTTTCCTATTTTTCTATATATTTGCACAAACACACACACACACACACACACACACACATATATATATATATATATATATATATATATATATATATATATATATATATATATATATATATAAATGCATTGCTGGTAGAAACAGAGAGAAGGATTCAAGCGCTTGAGTCCTTGCCAACTTCTTTGGGAATATAAAACCAATAAGTTTGTACGAAAAAGGGGTGAAAGTTTACTCAGCCACCAGGAACCTCTTCTCGTCACTGTCAGACGGAGAAAAATGGCGTGGTTTGAACATGTCACAAGGCACGGCAGCCTGTGCAAGACTATCATGCAAGGTACCGTTGAAGGTGAACGTAGGAGAGGACGCCAACGGAAAAAAAACTGGTTGGGCAATTCCAAACAATGGACAGGTATGGCTATGCCAGAATTGCTGACGGCTGCCATTGATAGACAGTCGTTGTAGAGATTCAGTATGGCGTCTGCATTCGGATGAGAAGGATGACAAAAGTCAAGTCGATGATGATGACGATGACGATGCTGCTGCTGCTGATGATGATGCTGCTGCTGATGATGATGATTTTTAGCTACATTTACTCTGAAAATATATTTTTATAATTTCATAGGATTTTGTTTTTGTTTGGGGGAGGGGTCATGGTTTGCCAATAGCTGGGACCTTAACAGGTGCTACCGCTCCGCGCCAGCGTGTCTCTGGGAACGACAGCAATTAACAAGTGGTTTCATGGTCCTCAAAACCGCCAATCTCCTGATCAGGAGCATTGCTGCCGGGTGTAGTTTATCGTTATACCCAGGACTGCGCTGCTCTGTTGCCATTTCCATGGCAAGTGTTCTGTCGAGCGACATTCATTTGTTCCAGCTGAGACCCGCCATGCCCGATACACACCGATGAATCATCTGTATCCCTTCAGTATTCCATTAGTAAGGAAGAAGTGCCACTCGAATAGCCTCTTCCCATGGAGCGCTGCTTTGGGGAACAGACTCCCATTGGGGATCTTTCTTTTCCCAGTCACTTCAATCTTGACCCCTTCAAGTCGGGAGTTAACGGTTATCTTTGCTTTATAACCACATGATATTTGCCTATTCTTATGTACATACAGTACTACACAATTACCCTCTATATTGATAGGCTCTCGGGCATTGTAAAGAAGTGAATATTAGTAAAAAATAAATAAATAAATAAATGTTACGGATATGCTAATAGAACGTTTAATCTTTTCTATCTTAGTGATAATACTCATTTCCCGTCAAGGGCATCATACTTTGAAATCAGTTGGCTAGTCCGTAAAGTCTTGGTTCAACCGTTATCTATCGAGCATAATATGCGCCGTTTACTCCCTCCTTGTACTTCCTTATAACAACCGCAGTCCGTAAGCCTCTAGTTTGAGTGGCTCTTGCGTATTGTAATGGCGGAAAAATGCATTTAACTCCAGTACACTTTTATTATAGTGTTATTCTCTCTTCAACACTCTCTCCCCTCGCTTGTCTCTCACTCTCAACACACTTTCTCTTCTCCCTTGTCTCTCTACCTTTTTCCCTCTCATCCAACTCTCTCTCTCTCTCTTCGCTTGGCTCTCATTCTCAATACACCCTCTCTTTCTCCTCTCTTTTCTTTCACTCTCATCCCACCCCTCTCCTCGCTTTTCTTTCACTCTCAGTATACTCTCTCTTCTCATTTGTCTCACTCTCTCTATCACTCTCATCCTACTCACGCTTCTCGCTTGTTTTTCACTCTCTTTTCCCCTTTGTCACTTTCTCTCTTTTCCCCTTTGTCACTTTCTCTTTTTTCCCCTTTGTAACTTTCTCTCTTTCATTATCTCGTTTGTCTCTTTCACTCTCAACAAACTCTCTTTTCTCCATCTCTTTTATTCTCAACACACTCTCTTTTCTCCCTCTCTTTTATTCTCAACACACTCTCTGTTCTCCCTTGTCTCTCTCTCATTTTCACTCTCAACACACTCTCTTTTCTCCCTCTCTTTTATTCTCAACACGCTTTCTTTTCTCCCTCTCTTTTATTCTCAACACACTTTCTTTTCTCTCTTGTCTCTCTCTCTCAATTTCACTCTATCACACTCTCTTTCCTCCCTCTCTTTTATTCTCAACACACTTTCTTTTCTCCCTTGTCTCTCTCTCACTTTTACTCTCAACACACTCTCTTTTCTCCCTCTCTTTTATTCTCAACACACTCTCTTTTCTCTCTTGTCTCTCTCTCACTTTCACTCTCAACACACTCTCTTTTCTCCCTCTCTTTTATTCTCAGCACACTTTCTTTTCTCCTTCTCTTTTATTCTCAACACACTTTCTTTTCTCCCTTCTCTCTGTCTCTCTTTCACTCTCAACACACTCTCTCTTCTTCCTTGTTTCTCACTCTCTTTTACTCTTGATACATTCTCTTTTCTTTCTCGTCTCTTTCTCTCTTTCAATCTCAACACTTTTTCCCTCGTCTCTTTCTAACACCTCTTCATTCTCAACACCCTCTTTCTTACTCCTTTCTTTCTCTCTCTTTCACTATCCAGACTCTCTTTTCTCCCTTGTTTCCCACTCTTCTTCACTCTCAACACTCTCTTCTCCTTTGTCTCTCTTTCAGTCTTCTGTCTGTCCGTTTGTCTCTCTCTCTCTCTCTCTCTCTCTCTTCCTCTCCCACTATCAACACACTGTCTTTTTTCTGTCACTGTCTCAACTTCCTAGCCTCAATTTTCTTCCTCTAATTTTTTTCCTCATTCTGTGAATAAAAATAATTACCTATTTCATCGTTATAATTTATGAGTCAACCAACCAGGGCAGAACCAATGTTAGATGATAAGAAACCGCGCTTAAAATTCTTTTTCCATCTTTTCGGGGTCTTCTCTGCTTACATTAGTTTACTAATGTTGCTTGTTAACAATTTATCGTAAGAAACGAAGAATGGGATATTTTCTTTTTTAATTATCACAGGAGCAAGAAGGGGAGGATAAATTTTCCTTAATTAACTTTTTTATGACAAAAGAATGATTTATTCTAGACAAAAAATCTAAAACATCCTATGTATAACTTGTATACCTGGGCACTCCGCCATTGACTTTTATGGTTCACTGCTAAAGGACTCCGTTATTGTCAAGAGCATTTAACCTTATGCCAGACTATATAGATAAAGATAATCTGCAAAAGCGAAATAATATACCCACTTGTAAACCCTAATTCTATTTCTCTTTAATATTTCTTTATTACGGGTGGATGGGAGGGGGATTTTGTAGGATCGTTCGAAATTAAAATAATGTGCGGACTGTATTATCAAATAACTCGTAACATATGAAAACACTTATGCCTTTGAGAAGTAAAGGTTTCGAATCAGAGCCTCTGTCTTTCTTCAACAACTCCCTCTCTCTCCCTCTCTCTCTCTCTCCCTCTCTCTCTCCCTCTCTCTCTTCCACTCTCAACATATTCTCACTTCCTCCCTGTCTCTCTCACTCTCCCCTTCACTCAGAACACACTCTCTTTTCTCCATTTTCTCTTTCTCGTTCACTCTCATCACACTCTCTCTTCCCACTGTCTTTCACTCTTAATACCCACTCTCTTCTACTTTCTTACTCTTTTTCTCTCATTCGCTGATAAGACACTCTATGTTTCCCACCCTCTTTGTTTTCCTCTTTTTTTAATCTCGACACACTCTTTTCCCCCTTGTCTCTCATTCTCACACTCTCATCAAATCTCTTGTCTCCCTCGTCGCTCTCTCCTTCTCTCTCAAAAACCCCTCATTTCTTCCTTGTCTCTGTCACTCTTTCACTCTTATCGCACTCTCTTTTTATCCCTTCACTCTCTTTCTTTGATATATATATATATATATATATATATATATATATATATAGATAGATAGATAGATAGATAGATAGATAGATAATATACTATTAGTGGTAAATATACACATACATATGCAATCATATATCTAATATATATATAAATATATATACATACATACATACATACATACACATACATATATATTTGTATAAAAAATCAATCCAAGAGGATAGAATCCAGGTAGAACTCAATGTCCAGGACAGAGTAAGGATAAAATAAAAAGGCTTAATCACTAATATTAGCGTTTAAGCCTTTTTATAAGGATGGATTGGATCGTATTTACGATTCCAATAGAATAAATTATGACTATGCAATATTAGTGTTCAAGCCTTTTTATTATATTTTATTATATATATATATATATATATATATATATATATATATATATATATATATAGAGAGAGAGAGAGAGAGAGAGATAGATAGATAGATAGATAGATAGATAGATAGATAGATAGATAGATAGATATAACATTATCTATGTTCTGTGATCACACATCAGGATGTACGTGATCATGGTTCGCTAAAATATCCTCTTCTTTTTATTACTTAGTACGGTTTGTCTCCCCACTAAGCTGTTTTGGTCGGTCACACGTTGCTTCCCTTCGCTTATGTGAACGGTGAGCAGAATGGATACTAAAAGAGGCAGTAAAAAGACAAAATTTACTAAGAGCCACAAAGGACAGGAAAATAATGCTCGCCCACGTCCTGAAGAGACACGACATATAAAGGGTGTTTCATTAAGACGGATTCTATATAAGGGTGTTTCATTAAGATGGATCAAAATTAGCCGAAAATAAATGAGTGTTATTGGCAAAAATTTATTTATTTCTCTATTGGATCATGTTATTTAAGTCATAGAAATTATGGGTGAAAAATAATATCGCCAAAATGTCCGCCAAATCTGAAAGAAAAAGAAAAAAAATCATTAAACGCTTGAACTTAATTCCCATTAAAATCGGTTCAAGTTATTGTAACACCCTTTATTTCAGGCCGGTCAACGAAAATGAATATATATACTGTCTAATAAATAATCGAAGCGTCTAGTCAAATATCAAATATTAAAATTATAATTGCTGGACTTAGTCCATTTCATTATATATATATATATATATATATATATATATATAACTTCTCTGCTTTCATGGCCAAACTATTAGGTTGGTGCAAAAATAATGACGTAATAATGTCGTTTTTTGACATTAAAAAATACGTCAAAATACGACATTATTGCGTCATTATTTTTGCACCAACCTAATATTTCCTGCACAATCATTAACTTGGGCATGAATATTTATTGGACCAAGGGAAAGTTTTAAAATTAACGGATAATTTTATCACTCCTTGGGAACAGTAGTGAGTATATCTATTCTGTTACATGGAGCTATCTTTAATACTAACATCTACCATAAGCATTCTGTCTATAACTAAAGGTTGTTTCATTTAACGGATTATATATAAGGGTGTTTCATTGAGACGGATCAAAGTCAGCAGCAAATAAATCAGTGTTATTGGTGAAAATTTATTTATTTCTCTATTGGATCATGTTATTTAAGTCATGGCAATTATGGGTGAAGAATAATATCGCCAAAATGTCCGCCAAATCTGAAAGAAAAAGAAAAAAACATTAGACGTTTAAACTTAATTCACATTTAAAATCGGTCCAAGTTTTTGGAACACACTTTAGAAGACGAGAAAGAAAAAAATGCTTCCAAAATTTATGCCTCTTTTGTTTATATAAAAGAAAACTGCTACCACATTATATACTACTACTAGCCTATCGGACAGCATTTAAGCTAGCTTCTGTGGAGGGCTCGTGATTGGACCTTCGGCTTGTTCAGGAATTTGAGAATCCTTAGATCTTTGCATATTTTCAGGATTGGATGCTCTCTTTTCATTTGCACGGGACATTCTTTTCCTCGCTGCAGCCTTGGCTCTTTCGATTGCTATCTGGTCCTCTGTTGGAGGAGTTTTCTTTTTGCGAGGCATACTCCTGCCGTATGCGATAGGCAACAATAAACTACAGAAGAACTCAAAACTGATCGCTGCATTTAAGTATTGCATTAATATTTAAGGTTACCTTTTAAAAGTTCAACGATAATTCTTCAACCGCCACTTAATTTAAAGATAATTTCATGTACGTAGCTCCTTACTTTCCTTATAAATAATTATTTTTATTTCATGGGTGACTTTCACTGGATTTCGCAATTAATTTCAATTATTCCCAATTTTTTTTTTTTTTTTTTTTTTTGATATATCCCGGAAAGGGATGTATTTGATCGAAGTAGCTAAGTAGTTTAGGCTACTGTAACCGAGTAAAACAATCTAGCAGGTAGCAGTAATGGAATTGGTACTTGTCGTAGTCGCAGTCAATAGGTGTAGGCAATAGGCGTAGACCAATAGGATAGACAATGGTGTAGTCCAATGGGCGCCCTAAAGGTGTCGTCTGTAGCTCTATATCAGCCTGTATTTATGGCTGACACCACCCAATCATATTCCTGTGAGGGAGAACACTGGTGTATGCATATTCATTACATCATTCTATATATATATATATATATATATATATATATATATATATATATATATATATATATATATAATATAATATATATATATACATAATAATATATGATATATTAGGTAACCTTTCGTAGTCTGTCATATTCAAGGAAACATATTTGATACCCAAATATATATATATATATATATATATATATATATATATATATATTAAAAAAGAAGAGAAGAGAGGTGCCTCAAACGTTTTTGGTTGTAATATGGATTTAAAAAAAAATATATTATGCTTTATTTTCCATAATTTTACTACACGAGTTTCTGTTCTCGTGACCGTCTTCAGGTAAAGGGCGGAGATTTCCACATATTATTAAAGATAATTAATTTTTTCCTATATATATATATATATATATATATATATATATATATATATATATATATATGCGGATACATGTTTCAAGTTATAAAAATTGTTAGTCGCAAAAATTACGTAAAAAAACATCGTCGAAAAAAATCGCAGTAATGAAAATTTGGGAATACAAAATTTCAGGATTGTGGGATCCGGACCTGGCCAAAAAAGTTTTTAATTTGCTGATGTAGTCGACCTGATTCGAAAATGGTATCATATGTTGGGCTACGGCCTCTGGGAGAAAAGTTGACACACTGATATTCGCATTTATTATAGAGATTATTGTTAATATTCGTATTTCTACTTTTGTATGCACTTAGTTTGGGAAATGAAAAGAAACGGTTTGTTTTGATTTTTTTTAAATTTGTTTTTGGAAATTCCTGACCAAATGGCACTAGAAATAACCCAATCGCGTCTCAAAAAACAACTTCCTATGAAATTACAACCACACTTTTCTTCCTGCCCGTTTTATCAAAATATGCTGTTTTGAAATTAATTAAATTTTCTCTTTCTTTCCAACTCTCTCTCTCTCTCTCTCTCTCTCTCTCTCTCTATATATATATATATATATATATATATATATATATATATATATATATATATATATATTAAGATATTTTTATGTTTATACATTCTTCTTGTAGATACAAATATTTAAGTAAATGGTCTTTTTTATAATAAACAGTATTAAACAACATTTACCGGCCTGAATGTCAGAGAAATTTTCACAGGAAATATTCGTCCTCCAACAGGATTCGAACCTGTGTCATTTAGCTTGACGTGCCTTAACCGATTTGGCTACAGAGGATCGTCCGTTTCGCAAAGTCGAATTTACTGTATTTGAACTTCAATCTCTAAATAAATAAATTCGAATCATCTCCATGCAGTCATCACTGATGATTGCATAATACACGAAACTCCGACCACCATATGACATAGATAACGAAAAAAAAATTTTGGCCTAACATATATATATATATATATAATATCAGTCGCAGACAGTACTGTTTTGGTGTACCACAGCACCCTCAGTGTAACTAGGCAACCGAAAGCCCCAAGGCGGGATAGAAACCCAACCGATTTGATGTCAGTCGGAGTTTCGACCACTACACCTTCCGCATACGGCTAATTCTAGTGTATTGTTTTTATGAATGTTTATTTTTACCGATGAGCTATTTAATACATATATACATATATATAGAGATAGATAGATAGATAGATAGATAGATAGATAGATAGATCGATAGATCGATCGATCGATAGAGTCGAATCTCCCGTCGAAATTCGACGTATGAGGGTCAAGCAGTTCTGTTCCCAGGAAACCGACCGCCCTATAACGGCACATGAGATTTGATTATATTGGTGAAGGTATCGTGCAGGACCATCCACACTATTTGAGGGGCCGAATACAGAGACCTGGTGCACTACGTGCCACAAGGTCCCCAAACGATCCTCCGCAGGTTTTGAATTCAGAGTTGTCCTTCTCCTAGACCAGTTCCATCCAAGGCTATAGAACCCAGTCTGTACTGCTATTTTACTCATAGCTGGAGTAATATATATATATATATATATATATATATATATATATATATATATATATATGAGTGTTCACATACAAATATATATTGATTTATATTTATCCATTTGAGTTTCTGTCTATCTATCTATCTATCTATCTATCTGTATATATATATATATATATATATATATATATATATATATATATATATATATATATCTTTTTAAATGACGGGGCGTATTCTTTAAAAAAAAAATTTTTTTTGACCAACACTTCTAACAAAAACATAAAAATCATCCCATACGGCGAAACTGAAAATGGGCATGACGTGGGGCGGGTCGAGGACTAAGGAGACACGGCTTAAATACATTTATTACTAAAACAATAAATCGATGTAAATAAGGCCCTAGTGGATAAAAAACAGGAAAAAAATATGTCCTCACGACCCACCCATGAGACACAGATAACGAATCAAGTTCTCCTTCTGCCTGCACAAAGTCGGTCGATTCAGCTTGATATGAACAGTTTCTAAACAAACGCAAATGTTTAGCCGACTGACCTCTGTACCATACCCTAAACGCTTCGTCAGAATATTTCAAAGTGCGACCTGAACCATTAAAAGAAATCTCAACAAAAATTTATGGTCAAATATATATATATATATGTGTGTGTGTGTGTGTGTGTGTGTGTGTGTGTGTGTGTGTGTGTGTGTGTGTGTGTGTGTGTGTGTGTGTGTGTGAACAATAAAAAATATTAAAAAATTAAAATGTTCAGACACACTGGATTGTATATTAATATTCCTTCGTTTTTATTATTATTTCCTTTAGATTCCTGGACTAGTTTCGGCCAACATGGCCATCATCAGGAGAAAAATAATTTTCTGCTTGCTATTAGCAGTAAACTACAGAAATGAATGTCTTGATGCAGAAAATGAACTTTTGTCTGTAGTTTTTCCTCTGTTTTTTTATTTTTTATTTTGTTTAACATGAATTTCAGTCAGACCTTGCATTGGTCAAACAGTCTCTTTTAAGTTGTTATTTGAGATAAGAGCTGGATGGATTCATGCTGCTCTGAATTCCCTTGGTCATTTTGACAGTTTTATTGGTTCCTGGAAAGGGCATATGTCTGTTAAGTGTGTGTGTGTTATTTGTTTTTTAGGAGTGAGTGAGTATGATATGTGTAAGCGTGTATATTGCTGTGGGTGTGTGTTATCATTTGGCTCATTAGAGAGTGAGTATGATGTGTGTGCGTGTGTATGTTCGTGTGGGTGTGTGTATAAGTGTGAGGCCTCAACACCTCCAGAAGCATATCTGTCTTGTGTGGGTGAGAAATTTGGGTAGGTTTTGATATATAGGGTTATATAATAATACTGTATTGTTAAATTTATGGTTTAGCCGGGCTGGACAGTGTTTTTAGACGTTGTATCCACTTATTTTCATGGAACTCTAAAATCTTTCTAATGTTATCTGCTCTGAACTTTTCTATTCTCTCAATTATAGTTAATTTGGCATGGGTTTTGAAATCGTGTTTTTTTTTTTAGTTCGATTGCGATAATTATTAATTCTGTAGTGAAAGGGCCATTCAGATTTTCCTACATATTGTTTCTGACAGTGTGCATTCTAGGAGGTAAATTGGCAAATGTTTAAAGAGAAATTGTCATCTTCCACTTTAAATTTAGACACCCCAACCTTACCCTGACTTGACATCTGTGAATTATAACCGAGATATTGATACAAATTATTAACACCTTACCCCCCTTTTTCTTTAAACAATTGCTCTAGCCGTTACCATAGAAATTTTGATTTCAATAATAATATGCTTATAAAACACGTAAATTTCAGAAATAAGTTATTCCAAAAAAAAAATTCGCTTGAAGATGGAACAGACCTTAGTACTTTAATTCAATTTAATTCAAATAATTATATTGAAGTTTTCGGCTCTTGTTTTGAAACATGAGAACTCTTATGTAACGTGTTGGAATCATATTTTTAGATAAATAATTATATCTATCTATCTATCTATCTATCTATCTATCTCTCTCTCTCTATATATATATATTAAATGCATTGGCTAAGATAAGTTTTCCTTTTGTGTGTGTGTGTGTGTGTGTGTGTATATATATATATAGAGAGAGAGAGACAGACAGACAGACAGACAGACAGAGACAGAGAGAGAGAGACAGACGGACAGACAGACAGCGACAGAGACAGACAGACAGGGACAGACAAAGACAGAGACATATATATCTTACACATCTACCATCATGCCTACGGTAGATTAGTAATATATATATATATATATATAGAGAGAGAGACAGACAGAGACAGAGTCAGAGAGAGAAAGAGAGAGGCATAATGGTAGATTTGTAAGATATATAGAGAGAGAGGGAAACACAGATGCATAATTTATATATATATATATATATATATATATATATATATATATATATATATATATATATTACAAATCTACCATTCGTCCTTTCATTGATTACTGTTGTCATATCTGGCTTTGTACCCCAGCTGTTCATCTCGAGGTTCTCAACAAAAAACAAACAAAGATCTGCAATATAATCGATGCTGATTGGCATCTCGGCTTCAGCCACTTTCTCACAGACGTTATGTGTCTTCTCTCTGTCTTTTCTAGAAATATTTTCAGGGTAATTGCTCTGAAGAGCCTTTTTTCCCCGGTGCCCTGGCTACATGGATTTAAGCGTGTTACTAGATTGGCATTTAGGTCCCACCCTTTTAACGTTGAAATAGTTAAATATAATGGCCACTTCTACTCCAACAGCTTCTTTTCTCGCACTTCCCGCCTGTGGAATTCCCTTCCTTTTGCTTGCTTTCCTGATAACTACAATCTTCAAAAAATTAAATGCAATGTCAATCGCCATCTGCTGTATTGAACCGCGTTCATCTTTTACTCTTTCCACATTCCCCCTATACACAGTTTTTTTTCTCAGCTTCACTCTATGTAACTCCTTGTGAACCACTGACACAGCTGCCTTGCTTGGAGGGAAATGCTTAAATATATAGGAGCTTTGGTACAGCGAAACAGTACTGTCTGCGAATGACATAATTTAGCTCTTGAAAATATATTTCAATTGGACACTGTTGAATGATAGGCTAATTCTATAAACAACAGCCACCTGCGCTAATGCAAAAATCTTCAGTGAAATGAATAGAGCCCTCCGGCTGATCGGCATTTGTTTACAATCGTAAAAACAATACGATAGATTTAGTTGCTTCACTCTGTCGAATGAAGATAGCTCAGTGGCAGAAACTCTGACTGACACCAAATCCGTCAGGTTTCAATCCTGGTTTGAGGCATTGGGATATCTAGTCGCACTGAGGAGTGGGCATATAGCGAAACAGTACCGTCTGCGAATTATTGACATAACACAAGAAAACAAAATATTCTTTGAAAATGGTTAAAAGCCGAAAGCACTCAGGTATTGGGTAATTTGTAGTTAAAGGGTCCGAAGTATAGAAAAAAATAAATAAAAAGTAAAATACAAAAATCTCCATCAAAAAGAATTTTGCTGTTTCTTAAACAGGTTTGTATGAATTAAAAACCGTCGCCCAAATATCCCTACTTCAACATTTGGCTAGCTATTCCCTGTTGCGGACGCCCGCTCAGGCACGTTTTTGTTCCTTCAACAACTACAGATCCACAAACCGTGATCTATAATGCAACTATATTGAGCAAACCTTAGTTACAGTTTCTGGGAGAGAGTGCATCATCTGGCGAGATCAATATTTTGAACAAGACCAATACGCTCAAATCTGAACCCAAAAATGGATCATTGCCGTCATATCTGAGCTGGAGATGTCGAATCCTTATTTCCTACATTTGATTTGAGTCCTAGAGTGATTACACGGCCTTTTGGTTGATGAATTATTTCCCACCCTACAACACCTTTTCGCACAGTCGAAAACATTGCTAGCCTCTCGCTATTCTCTCGCTATGCTTATGGCAGATGCCCAGACGAGCTACATTCCTTCAACCACACCATACCTTCACAGATATGCCCCGCCATGTCACGTACAGACGGTCAACTCACCCTTGATCCTTTCGTATTCCATTTGCAAGGAGGATGTTCCTCTCAAAGAGCTTCTTCCCCCCAGGACTATGACTATTTGAAAATGTTTCCCCGATCACTACGATCTTAAACTTTTCATTTCCAGGGTCAATCGTTAACTATATTCTATATACTCACAATATGCGCTTTTTATTATCTCCCTTTATTCCTTAAAAAAACAAATAGTTGTTCTTTGACGATGGAATTGCGATTGGCTCGCCATTTCGTGTGACCTGGCTCACGTGGGCAGCGTGGGCAGCGATGGTCCGTGGTGCTGTACTTGCTCGGAAGGAAGCCGGTTCGACCCGACCAGGATGAAAACCGATACAAGTCAAGTCAAGATGATTCCTTAAAAAAACCTAAAAACGTATTACGAAATCCGAACTAAATATATGTAGGATTAAGGGTGTTTTTTTTTTTATTTGTGTGTGTATGTACCGGTATGCGTGTGTGTGTGTTTGTGCGCGCGCGTGTGTGTGTTTGCGATAAAATATAGTTTTTAAGATACGCTATATTTATGGGAGTAAAGTGTTGAAATATCGAGAACACTCTGCCTTGAGGGACTCTTAGGTTTTGTAGTGGTTGTATAGCAGTATTACAAAAATTGTTTCTTTTGTTTCTTTTCGACGGCAATTTTTAGAGAAAAGCAATCGGATAAGCAATGGCGTAAGCTGCGTTCCTGTACGTCTAATCTTAGATTTTTTTTTAATTTTTTTTTTTTTTTTAAGAATCTGATGCATTTAAATAGGCATGTATGTATAATGTTTATATAACTGTAGGTGTGTCTCTTTTTATTTTTCTTCCTGACATTAAAAGCAGTGTAAATGTTCTCCGGTTATCGTCGCCCGAGTCGAGAAGATAGATGACTTTTAAATCAGTCGTAAGATTGAAAGATATGACAGCCGAATATGAGAACGTGTGCAATCACTTTAATCTTGAACAATTTTCTTGCAACAGACGCCATCATTGTCCACTGCAGGCACAAACGTATACAAGACCCTCAGACATGTGTGAGAAAAAAAAAAAAAAAAAAAAACGAACGTAGTCCGGGTCTTTGCCGCTAACATTTGCGAGCAGACATAGTAACAGAAGCATATTGTTAGGTATTTGAATTATAAAGAGGGTTAGTAATCGTACGTCATGCGTTGACCCCCCGCCACCTAAAAGAACTTTGTTTTTTTTTAATTGTGATTTAAGGGCCCAATCAAAGTGGGGGTTATTGAATGAGATTTTTCTAGAGAAGTGGGGAGGATGTGGTAAGAAGTGCATAGAATGAGGAGATATAAAGTACTGTAGTTCTCATGTATAATACGCCTTCAGCGATAATACGTACCACAAAATTTCTGCTGAGAGTGTGGGAAAATGCTTCTATTCGCGCATAATACGCACCCCTTGTTTGGTAATCAAACCCTATATATTCTACCTCTCTAATTTCATTACGGCCAGCGTTTCCTACTCTTATTAAAAAATGTTCTTTAACATAGAATAATTTTATTCTAATTTAGTTTTATGATAATTTTTATTTTATTTTACATTTGTAAATATTGTAATGTACATATGCTTGTATTTGAGGTCCTTATGGGGTCGCAATCGCCGATGTTTGTGTCAAATTGTCATATCTTTGTGGTGAGTAGTCATTTCGCAACTAAAACCGATCTATGAAACGGCAATTTTTTGTAGTTGTGCATAATACGCACTCCTGATTTTACTTATTATTTTCTAAAAAAAAATGCGTATTATACACACGGAATTACCATGATTCATCACCCACAAAACCGTGTAACCACTTTGGGACACTTTCCTGCTTGTTATAAAACCTCCACTGTTGTTCCAGTCTTTAAGAACTCAGGTGACTGACCTTTCGAGCTATCGGACTCTTAGCCTTCTACCTTTTTTTGGTAAACTACTAGAGGCCTGAATCAGCTCCGAAATGGTTCGGCATCTCACATCTCACATTGTAGTCATTAAGAAACGTGCTCCTGAATTGGCTCTGTTCTCTCTAAACTGTACAATGAATGCCTCGCTCCCTCTTGCTTTCTTCATTCGTTGCAAATCGTCTTCTATTGTTCCAAACTTTATGAACTCAGGTGGACCGTCTGACCTATCGAACTATCGGACTGTTAGCCTTCTACCTCTTTCTGGTAAACTAAAATGGCCTTAATCAAATCTGAACTGGTAAGTATCACACTCTGTAGGTCCTTTCATACAAGCAACATGGCTTTCACTTCTATAGGTCAACTGCTGATGGATTAACGATTATTACTAAAAGAATCTATCTTCGTCTTTTATGTGATGTGTCCCTTCAGGACCTAGGCAATCATGTCCCTCCACATCTTCCTGTCCTTTGTAGCTCTTAATAAGTTTTATCTTCTTGCTATTTCTCCCAAACCCTTTTCCGCCATCCATTCGCTCATACCCATGAAGTATGTTACGCGCTGCTTTCCATTGTCCCTATTTCTCTCAATCTGTCCTGTGAGTCTCAGATTTTCTAAAACTTCCTTCCTCATTACGTGCCCCAGAAATTTCAACTGCCTCTTCCTGATGTTAAGTATAAGTTTCCTTTTTGTTTCCATTTTCTCCCAAACCTTGTTGTTGCTCACATGTTCGGTCTATGGTATCCTCAGCATCCTTCTGTAGGAGCACATTCCTGTTGCTTCAAGTCTCTTCTTTATCTTTGCGGAGATTGTCCAGCATTCGCTTCCATACAGGAGAACAGATGTCACGTAACAGTTCGGTACCCTTTTTTTTTTCCCTCTCTTAATACTCTGCTTAGCTTTAGGAATGCATCTTTGGCTATCCAATATATCTTCGGATCTCAGTGTCGTACTTTCCGTCCTCTATTAGAACACTTCCCAGACATTTCAATATTTCTGCCTGCTGGACTTTCGTACCCTTTATCTTCAATTTGCATAAGCTATAGAAAAGACTGGTGAAACTTTGACTGTTGTATTTGTGTTGTAACTGAGTTATCAAAAACCACAATAGAAAAGCGGAACAGGTTTAACATTAAACCTTACTTAACATTTATTACATTTTGATACAGAGAAATATAATATAGAATAGAAACTAGGGAGGAGAATGTGTAGCCGTGATTGACTGTTTACAGCAAAAGTTACTGCTGATCCTCCTGCTACTCCTCTTGATGTAGGAATATTTGTATGTCTTTCGTCGAAAGTTATAAGGAAATATTCACCCTCACAACACAAACACACACACACACATATATATATATATATATATATATATATATATATATATATATATATATATATATATATATATATATATTGAAACAAAGACCTGACACCACAGAACAGGAATATTGATTTAAATAAACATAATTTTATGTTCATTTTTTTTTTAAATATCCGGACTTAGACTGCCTTTCGGCCAACACATCATCAGGGAGCAATCGTTGGCAACTTTTAATTCATTTGGGTTGATAAGAGATAGAACTGGAACACGTTTAAAATTACGAATGTTGTAAATACGTAAAATTAAGAAAAAAAAAATAAATAAATACATTTACGATTTAAAATACGCAAATAAAGAAAATTGATCCAGTGGAGCATAAAACAGAAAAAATAAAGCTCACACATCTCCGAATAAATTCAAGGATCTTAAAAAATTCTCCATCTGCTTGCATAGTCCAGGCTGAAATAAGTTTAAGCATAAAGCTTCCAAAATTAATCAATGGTCTGTTGATCAGCCTGTATGCAAAATGGAAAATGAGTCAGTCGAAAAACGAAGACGAGCATGACTCATTATCTAATAGGTGTTGTCCAATTGAAGACTCATGCGCTGATTGTGACACCCAACGTATTTACAACATTCATAATTTTAAACGTGTTCCAGTTCTATCTCTTATCAACCCAGATGAGTTACAAGCTGCCAACGAATGGTCCCTGATGATGCGTTGGCCAAAAGGCAGCCGAGGTCCGGATATTTAAAAAAAAAAAAAATGAACATAAAATTATGCTTATTTTAATCACGATATATATATATATATATATATATATATATATATATATATATATATATATATATATATAGTTGTATATTTAGGCAGCAATCTCGCACACTAATACATACACAGAACGCACACAGTCAATTAAGCTGATAATCGAATCATCCTTGATAATGGCTAAAGGTATAGCCGAAAGCGCTCGGAACTATAAAACATTTGAACAGTACTTACACACTCTTTGTCCAGAAAAGAAAGCTCTTGTTCGAACACAAGAATAATTAAATAAAAAGCTTAACCGTCGTACCTTGTCTGTCGGTTTTAATGAAACATGCATATATATATATATATTATATATATATATATTTGAATTTGTAGGTCTGATGAATTGGATAATGATTACGATTCCAATGTAATAAATTATAACCACGGAATATTAGTGTTTGAGCATTTTATATTATATTCTTACTCTGTCTTGGACATTGAGCTCTACCTGGATTCTATCCTCTTGGGAATTTATATATATATATATATATATATATATATATATATATATATATATATATATATATTAGTTTGGTGCAAAAATAATGACGTAATAATGTCGTTTTTTGACGTTAAAAAATACATCAAAAAACGATATTATTACGTCATTATTTGTGCACCAACCCTATATATATATATATATATATATATATATATATATATGGATGTTTCGAGAATCGGCATGTTTGTTTTTAAAAGCACTATTCGGGTGTTGTTTGACCGTAAGTCTTACGTAGCTGAGCATTTAGTCATGTCAGATCCAATGAGGGTACACCATAGGAGATGTAGGTTCGAATCCTGTCAGAGGACGCATATTTTCCTGATAAAATTTCTCGAATATTCAGGCAGGTAGATGTAGTTGGATAAAAAATACTGTTGAAAAACAACACATCTCCTCCTCGAATATGAGAATCGATCAAAAATAACGTTTAAGCAAAATGAATACAAAATTATATATATATATATATATATATACGTATTGTTGCCATTGAGTTAGCAAAAGCAACAGTAGAAAATCGGAATTAGTTTAACAAGTTTATTACTTTAGGTACAGGGAAACATATTGTAGAATAGAAACTAGGGAAGAGAATATGAAGCCATGAATGACTGTTTACAGCAAAAGCTACTGCTGCTACTGCTCCTCCTGCTACTCCTCTTGATGTAGGTTTATTTTTATGTCTTTCTCCTGACGGCTTAGTCCAAACTTGTAGGGAAATATTCTCCCTTACAACCTTTTGAGATCTCGAAAGCATTTGACAGGGTTTGGCGTACCGGTCTTCTTCATAAGTTGAAAGATTATTCGATTTCCGCACGAATTTTTTAACTGATTCGATCTTCCTTACCTAATCGCATAATGAAAGTTGTCCTGAACGGCCACTCTTCTATATCTTTTTCTACTAATGCAGTTGCCCCCAGGGCTCTATTCTTGGACCTAGTTTGCCCTTAATTTTCATCAACGACCTTCCTGGTTTCATCAGTTCTCAACTTGATATCGATGCTAATGACACAACCATTTACTCCTGTCTCGATAAGAAGTCTGATCAGTTCGATATGGTCAAATTAGCGGCTGATCTCAAACTGACCTACAGTCATTTGTTAACTAGGGCAAGCAATGGCTTGTTAATTTTGACACCTCCAAAATTAAAGTTCCTCTCTTTGCATTGCATGAAAGACTCCTTCCTGCCTCTCCCCGGCATGGCTGACACTAACCTCCAAGAAATTCATTGCGCCTTCTCCGGATAACATTCTCGGCTGACATGAAGTGGAAAAATTATATTGAATCCATTGGTAGGTCTGCTGCTAAGAAAGTTGGTTAACTGTGGCGTGCTAGACAATATTACTCTCCGGAATTTATCTTACATATGTATAAGTCTACCATTCGTCCATTGTTTGAATATTACTGACACATAAGGTTTGGTGATCCTATTGTGTATTTAGAAATTCTTGATAAAATCCAAAGCAGAATCAGAAATATTATCGGTCCTGATCTGGCGTCTCGGCTTCAGTCACATTTCCACCGGTGTAATTAAGCTTTTCTGTAGCATTTCTATTAGGTTGGTGCAAAAATAATATCGTTTTTGACGTATTTTTTAACGTCAAAAAACGATATTATTTTTGCACCAACCTAATATATATATATATTTTTATAGTAATTGTTCTGGATGAACTTTTCGCTATGTTAACTTGACTTTTTTCTATTTGCATCTAGTAAAAGACCGACAGCATGTTCTCAATAACTCAAAGTCGAATTCATTAGATGTAACCGTAAGTTCTATGCTAACAGTTTCTTCTATCGCACTTCTCGCTCGTGAAACACTCTTCCGGCTCCATGCTTTCCAACCAACTTTGGTCTTCAAAAATTCAAATTCAGTATCACCCATTATCTACTGTCATTGATTGGGCTTCTATTTTTCTCTCTCCTTAACCATTTGAGCTCCGTTCCTGGACAATTTTAAACCGTCTGTCAAAATTTAAATTCAATGTCGATCGTCATCTACTGTATTCTTGGTTACACTTCTATTTTTCTCACCTCTTAATATTTCTCTTTTACGTATTCTCTTACGCGCAGCAATCCCTTATGTCTTAGCGGCTTTATCGCCTTACATGGGTTGAAATGATTGAAAAAAGTACGGAATTAGGAATTAGGCAAAAGTAGGTATACACTTTCCTTGGTTTTGAAGGGTTTTATTTACATTTTATGACATTTAAATTTTATTTAGCAAGTATCCCAGTAATTTAAACTGCCTCTTCTTGATGTTAAGTATTAGTTTCCACTTTGTTTCCATTCTCCCCAAAACCTCGTTGCTGTTCACATATTCGGTCCAGAGTATCCTCAGCATCTTTCTGTAGAACCACATTTCTGTTGCTTCAAGTCTCTTCTTCATCTTTGAGAAGATTGTCCAGTATTCGCTCTCATACAAGAGAACATATATCACGTAACAGTTCAGTAATCGTCTCGGTTTCAATCACTTTCCCCATCGCCGTAATTTAGTTTACCCCTGCCATTTCTATAGATACTTGCATAGTAATTTTACGGGTGAACTCTTCGCCATGGTACCGAGACCTTTTTTTATATATATATATATAAAAACGGAGTAAAAGATCAGCGGCACGATTTCAACAATTCAAAGTCGAATTGAGTTGATAGAACCGTAAGTTCTATGCTAACAGTTTCTTTTCTCGCTCTTCTCGCCTATGGAAATCACTTCCGCTTCAATGATTTCCAGTTAACTTAGTTCTTCAAAAATTTAAATACAATGTCAATCGTCACATTGTCTTCTTGATTGCTTTCTATTGTTCCTTCTTGATAACGTTTCTCTTTGTTCTTATTCTTTCATAGTCAGTAACACCTGGTGTTTTAGATAGATAGATAGATAGATAGATAGATAGATAGATACGAAAAGACTGCGATAGCTAGCTAGCTAGCTAGATAGATAGATACGAAAAGACCGCGATAGATAGATAGATATTAGGTCGGTGCAAAAATAATGTCGTTTTCTCACATAAAGTTGAACGTCAAAAACCGACATTATTTTTGCACCAGCCTAATAGATAGATAGATGGATAGATAGATGTGAACAGAATGAGAGATGAGAGGTTAAATTTGGCGACAAGGCTACGAAATGTCGGCAAAATATCAGCTTCGATTTTGGTTTGGTTTAGTTTGGTTTGGTTTGATTTGTTTTACGGCATCTCAACCTCAGTGGATTATTTAATGCCTAGAAGATTTTTTATTGCTGGTAATTTTTTTTATTTTTCATTTTTTCTCCAAAATGTATTGCTGCTAATATTTTTTCAAAAGATATATTGCTAGTAATTAGTTTTTCCTCAAAAAATGTATTGCTGGTAATATTTTATCATTTAAATATGTATTGCCTTCAACTAATCCTCTTCTCGGAGCTCGCATCTGGCAAGAGACCACGTGGATCCCCACATCGTCAATTCTATGATCGGCTCAAAAGCAGCTTGTCGATCCGGTCAATTGGGAGACGGAAGCTGCAAAAAGAAACTATTGGAGAAGAGCAGACCATGAAAAGAAAAAAAAAAACACCACTGCGCAGAGGATTCGTTATCGTCCTGGACTTTTTTCCTTTACAGTCACCCACTCTGTTGAAACTGTTTAAACCACCGGCGAATGTTCTTAGAAGAGGGCGGATTAATACGAATCGCCTTCCAAAAGCACGCTGCACCGTGACAACGCTTTTTGCTGAGGACTCGGCATTCCACGGGTAAACAAACAACTGAACGTTGCCGGAGATACGACGCGACTACATCGCCCCTGTCGCAGCCATTGAAAACTTAGAAAGTTCCTCTTTAAAATGGTCACTGAGTCATCATTCAATGATGATTCTTGAGAAATGAAGCAAGGTGTCATGTAATCAGATCATTCTCTTTGAATATCCCTGTATATGATCATTTTAATATTTTCATCGTTGTTTACTCAACGTATTAGTTGGTATGCGTTATATAGGAATAAAGAGTCGCTGCCTACACTTGAGTTTGAACATAGATCGCCAGTGAGCAAACACAGGCGATCCCATTATTGAATTAAGTGGACCACATGACCATAGAGGAAACGCATATATAGGAAGTCACGTGACGTCTAAATGATCGCTATTTCTAGTCTATCCTCTATTACTATACAGACCGCTATTCTCTACTCTATTCACTATACTATTTCTCTATTCGGATCACTATACGGATTACTATTCGAGCGAGTATTATCAAGCAAATACTATTAGTGCGAGTGCTATTCGAAGGCGTCTGACACCAGTATTGTTCAACGGCGTTACTATAGTTGTATCTGCGATTACAAAGTCTCTACTACAGCGAGCATTACGAAAGTGACAACGAGTATTCGTTGACATCACAAAAGTATGAATTGCATAAATGTAACTTATAGTAATTTATTTATTTACTGATTCATTTTATTATAATATTTAAATACACTATATCAGCTAAGCTGAATTTTAATTTAAAACAAGTGGATGGTTACTTATTTATTAGGTTGGTGCAAAAATAATGACGTAATAATGTCGTTTTTTGACGTATTTTTTTACGTCAAAAAACGACATTATTACGTCATTATTTTTGCACCAACCTAATACTTTCTTATCATTGATTGTTTTTTTCGTCGTTGTTGGCGGAATTCGTTGCCATACATTGTGGTGCTCGTCGACATTTCCTTCTGTGTGAAATGAGTCCGATGTTGGATCTAAAAAGACGACCGCAGCCATCGCAGGGTACGGGAGGAGGCTTCAGGGGATGGATGGAGAGATCTGGCTTTTCTTTCGGTTCTTTTCGTTTCTTATGTTTGTTTTCTGATGTTTTCGAAGGATTTTTTTTTTTTTGTGGACTTCTCTTCTCCAGTTGGTTCTTTCTGAAGCTCCTATCTCCCAATTGACCGGATCGACTTCCTGTCCTCGGCACGGTCATTTTGAGCTGATCCTTGAATCGACGACGTAGGCCTACACGTGGTCTCTTGCCAGATGCTAGCTTCGGGTACTGGCATTCGGGCAAGGTGTCCGTCCTATCGAAGTCTATTACGAGTCAAGATGCTTTCCAGGTTCTCCATCGTTTTTGTTTATTTTTCTACGACCGGATAAAAGTAAAAGAAGACATTTTTCTGCTTTTAGAAGAGATGCCTCTTAATATCTAATTTCTAACATTTTCAGCTTTAATATATCTGTTTTTCATTGTATTTTAATTTGTTTTATTCAATTTTTGTATCATCATATTTTGTATTCTGTTAGCTTTCGCTTTTTCCTTTATCGCTCCCCTTCTTCTCAGGACTGTAATATATTAAACAAAAGTTTTGATTATATATATATATATATATATATATATATATATATATATATATTAATTGATTTAAAAATACGGTTCCTTCGCTACGCAGGAATTGCCATGTTTCAAAAACCAAAGCTAAAAACTTGAAATTTAATTATTTAATTAAATTAAATGCCTTAGTTCTGTTTCATCTTCAAGCGAATTTTGGAATAACTTATTTTTTGTCTTTAAGTTATTCCAAAATCTGCTTGAAGATGAAAGAGAACTAATGCTTTTAATTTAATTATGTAATTAAATTTGAAGTTTTTAGCTTCGGTTTTTGAAACATGGTAATTCCTGTGTGGCGAAGGAATCATATTTTTAAATCAGTTTATATATATATATATATATATATATATATATATATATATATATATATTATCAAAACTTTTGTTTAATATGTTACAGTGCTGGGAAGAATGAGACCGATAAAGGTTTTTGTCAATAGCTGGGACCCTAACAAGTCCTGCCACCCTGGGTCAGTGCAGACCTGGGAACAAAATTATTTAAGAGGTGGTTCCACGTTCCTCAAACCCTCCGATATACCGAACAGAGTGCCTTGCTACCGGTATGTAGTTTATCGTCATACCCAGGAAAAACGTATGAAGAAACAAGACTGGTTTGCAAAGTCGGCTGTGGGCGCATGACCGCAAAGTTTAACGTTAAAAGGAAGGTCTTCTTCTGTAAATAAGTGGCAGTTCATTTTTTAGTTATTAAGTTTTAAGAAAGTTTATGGTAGATGGCGCTGTGTTGAATTAGAGACTAGGTTACATTTGTCATTCGTGTAAATTTGTGACTAGTATGTCTTCAACGTTTAACATGTGTAGTAGTGAGTTAAATGAGAAGTGTTCTCTTTAGCAATGACAGAACATTCATAGCGTGAGCAGGCATATATGATTTTTACATACGCCAACGCGAATGGCAATGGATGCTAGGCTACACGGTTTCATAAGAGTGGGTTTCCATACTGAAGGGAGTCGAGTCATCCAATCTTTGCTGCTGTCGCATTGCTGAGACAGAATCCGTAGCACCACAAACTATGGATCGAGGAAGACCAAGATCCGCTCGTACGCCTGAAAATGAAGAACACATTCTTCACGCTGTCGGAGACCAGGTAGGTATCGGCACACATCAAGTGGTCCTAGCATGTCGTACATCTCATAGTATAGTACGGAGGGTACTTCAAGTACAGCTCCTGTACCCGTATACTTTGTAATGTGACAGGGTCTTTCGCCCTCACCACAGGAGAGCTTTTGCCGATGGTTTATTGCACAGACTGCCCATCCGTTGTTCATCTCTTCAGTCTTGTTTACGGATGAGGCAACATTTGGAAGAGATGGAATAACAAATTTACATAACCCACATTTGTGGGCGGATCGGATTCCCCATGCTACAATACAGGCTAGACACCAGCATGAATTTAAGATTAATGTGTGGGATGGAAATGTAGGTGACTGTCTGGTCGGTCCATATGTTCTCCCAGTACGTCTACAGGGACTTTATTTCGAACACACTTCCAGACCTGCTAGGTTCATACATGATGGGGCTCTAGCACATTATAGTCACATTGTTAAAGATGCAGTGATTGGCATCTACCATGAAAAATGGATAGGTAGGAGACAACGGGTTCCATGTCCTGCATCTTCTCCCGATCTCACTCCTTTGGATTTTTATGTAAGGGCCATCTAAAACAGTTCGTTTATAGAGCAGATATTTATAATGCAGAGACGCTTCATCAACGTGTCATGGGGGCCTCTGAAGTCATTCGTTACAGTGTGGGACTATTTGAAAGGGCCCTCCAGTTAATGATCTGACGGGTGCATGCGTATGTAGAAGCAAGCGGGGTCATTTTGAACATTTGTTGAACATGAGTTGAAGTACAATGATGGCGTTTTGGTGATATGTTTATATGCACATCTGACCTTGTTTTGGTTTCAGGACGTTGGCGATCATGGCTCTCCACCTCTCTCTATCCCTTGCAACTCTCAACAAGTTCCTACCCCCTGCTAACTCCCCCAGACAACGTTCTGTCATTCATTTGCTTAAGCCTGCTAAATATGTCATGCATTGTTTTCTCTTGTTTCTCTTTACCTCTATTCGACCTGTGAGTATCAGATTCTCGAAGCCCTCATTTCTCATTACGTGCCCCAGAAACTTCAGCTGCCTCTTCCTGATGTTAAGTATAAGCCTTCCCCTTGTTTGCATCCTCTCTAAGACCTCATCGTTGCTCGGTACGTGATATCCTTAGCATCCTTCTGTAGAACCACATCTCCGGCGCTTCGTGTCTCTTCTTCATCTTTGAGGAAATCGTCCAACATTCGCTGCCGTAAAGAAGGACAGATGTCACATAACAGCTCAGTGTTCTTTTTTTTTTTTTTCGCAGTACTTTGCCAAGTTTTTGGAATGCGTCCTTGGCCATCCCAAATACGTCTACGGAACTCAGAGTTGCACTTACTGTCCTCTGTCAAAACGCTTCCCAGATATTTAAACGCGTCTACTTGATTCTACAGTTCCTGACACGCAAATCGCATTTCGAATCCAGTATATGTTTCATTATTACTTGAACTCATGATGCATTCTTCGAATTCAGTATTCCTTGGTACTCGAACATTTGGCCGGAGGACATTTGGCCGCCGGACATTTGGTCGACAGACATTTGGTCGACGGACATTTGGCCGACGGACATTTAACCGAAAATATAGTGGCGCCTCTCAATACTCTGCCAGTTATTTAAGTAAAATAGAAGAGTTTGTTTTTTTTCAAATGTGAAACCAGTTTAGTGCAGCGTTCGAAGAAGACCAGCAATACTGCAAAGAAAATTGGTGTCCTGAGTCGTGTTAGATAACTTTTCTCTCCACAATCTCTCTTAAATATTTATAATTCTACCATTCGTCCATATTTTGAATATTTCTGTCACATCTGGTCTGGTCTTCCTGCTATATATTTAGAGATTCTTGATAAAAATTCAAAGAAGAATCTGCAATGTTATTGGCACTGTTTAGGCATTTCCGTTTCAGTTACATTCCCCCCCCCCACACACACACCGTTACGTAGCTTCCCAGGGCCTTTTCTATAAATATATTCTTGGCAACTGTTCTGATGAACTTTCCTCTATGGTACCTAGCCTTTATGATTTTACGTGCAGTACTTGATTGGCGGAAAGGTCTCTTCATTTTATTGTTAAAATGGCTAGATTTAACTGTAAGTTCTATGCTAACAGTTTCTTCTATCGCACTTCTTGCTTGTGGAACTTACTTCCTCCTTCTTACTTTCCAGTCAACTTTGATCCTTTAAATATTAAATGCAATGTCAGTTGTTATTTTCTGTCTTCTTAATTCTTGTTCTTTTATTGTTCTCTCTTTTAGTGTTCTTTCTTTTCTTATGTTATCTAAACACTCAGTCACCTTTTGCTTCTTAACGGCTTTATTGTCTTGCTTAGGTCATGCAAAAAAATCAGCCAACTCGAGCAGCAATGAAAATTATTAAAGTAAATAAATAAACAGTTTTAAAAAAAACTGCCTAGACTATTGAATAGAGGTAGCCCAATCCTGTTCGAATGAAAAAGCAGACACACTTCATGACCCCACGTTCGAAAATTTACAGAACCTTCGTTATGAGATTTTGGGGCATCCGTACTATTTACGAGGTTTTCTCTCTTAAATATGAGCATTTATTATCACAAAATATATAATATATTTTTGAGGTTCAGAACCCCCGAAATTATTCAAATTAACTAAGCACCCACAGCATCATTAAGGAAAACTGTAGGCGTGTCTATTCATTTACTAGCAGCCATACCCAGCTGGTCGATCAGAGAAAAACGTTTAACTTATAATGGAGCAAAAACAGCATCATGTTTAGATGTAACAGAGTCTCTCTTCTTCAATTACTTTAAAGTACTTTCATTAAAAAAAACAGTTTGAATTAATGCAGTTACTAATATAACAAAGGTAGTCTGTATTTATTCAATCGAAGTTAGCCGAGGACATGAAGGGGTAAAACAGGTAACATGAAGACCGACTTCACACCACGATTATTTTGGAGTTTTTGAAATTCAGTTTGTCAATATGCTACCAGGGGTGTAAAAGAGGATACAATTATAATGCAGTTGTTTAGTTGCATGAAAATTGGTTGAATGATCAACGAAAAATAACAAATAAACCAGTAAAAATCGACATTTTTCAATATTTACGCCTGCTTTCACTATATCGTTGGACTCAGTTATCAAGTTAAATAACTGTTAATTGAGAGAAGTTTGTATTAGATTGCTTGAAAATTGAGGGACTTTTCAGTTTAAATTTTGTGTTTGAATCGACTTTTAGTTTTTCGCGGTTTTTCGCTGAACACAATGCCGTAGAAATAAAAAAAATCAGGTATCGTTGAGCTCGTCATAATGTAAGTAATCCATATACCGAGTTTGAACGAAATCGGAAGAAAAAGTTGAATTTATCGGTTTTTGATCGGCTTTATCGATTATTGATTGTTTTTTAAATTATCGATTTTTTTACACTAAGGACCTATTTCTTATATTGTACAATGTATGTGCCAAGTTTGGTTAAAATCGGTTGGATGGATCTCGAGTGAAAAAGTACCACACAGTCAGACAGACATCCTCCGATTTATATATATATAGATAGATAGAGTAACAAGCTTAAAAACCGTACTGTTTTATATAGAAGGATATAGTACCAAGCTTAAAAGGTAGCTTCTGTGGAGGGCTAATTGAGCTTCCAGCCCAAAACTAAAGGAACCTCTGGTTTAACTTAGAAAACAGTAATGATAATTTTGAAGAAATAACTTTGAATTCCTTAATTCACACGAGAGAACTTTCAAACCTTACTTTAACTCTGATTCGAGCTATGTCCAGTTCCAACCAAAAGACCGATTTGGGCCAAAATCCTATTAGGTTGGTGCAAAAATAATGTCGTTTTCTCACAAAGTAACATATGTGAGAAAACGACATTATTTTTGAACCAACCTAATATTTGGGCCGAAATTCCAATTCAGGCCAAAAACTGAATTCTTCAAATCCCAAACTTCGTGGAACTTCAATTGAGTTGTGTTCTTCAAATGACAAACTCTGCAGGACTTCAAAACCCATCACAAAACCTCTCAGTTTAATTCTGATTCCTTACCATTTTGAAGAAATAAAATTGATTTCCTCGACTCAGAAAATTTTGGAAAAAATTTAAACTGAAGTTAAAACATTTTTTTTATATTCACAAAGTTTTTTTTGCGTTACTTTCAACTCATTAAAAACTTTTAAAATCACAAAAAATTCAAAATTTGTATTTTTAACTTTTCCCTCCTCATCCGGACACAAATCTCAAAGCTTGATGTTAGATCACCAGATAAAAGACAGATTTTCAATCCAGAGGTCATCCTGATTCCAAAATGTCTATGTAGAGTAAATGTGGCCAGAGTTAGAGGAGTTGCAGACACCCCGGCGGACAGACAGAATTTGCCTGATTTCTGTATGTTTGCCTGTTACTATAACACAGTAAAAACGATACATCGTAGCACAATGCTGGTTAGCACAATACGATTAAAATGGTCCAGCTTTTAAAGAATAGATATTCTAATATTCTTGTATCATTATTTCTTCGCTCTTATTACTACAATTCCTTCGCTGGCTAGAATTCCTCTCCTTAAATTTTAAATTATTTTCCTGGGAACGAAGTGGTTCCCATTTGAGAGGTGTCGTTCCAAAGAAGGTATTATTTTTTTTCTTATTGCCTTGCTTTCTGTCACGTCCCTCATGTGGTTTCAATCTGTCTACATAACTGTGCCGATGCCCGCAGTACCGTGTTAATAGGGGTCGTTATACGTATAACTCACTTGCCAAAGGGACTTTACACTTTTTGGAAGTAATATGATAATATATAATGTTTTTCTTTTAGTCTAAGTTAATTTTAAAAAAAAAGAAAACATCTAGCGGTCACTTTCTCGGATTTCAGGAGATAAATGTACACAGTAATTAGTCATTTGTTTCTAATTTTACTCGTAGTCTGGTTCAGGGTACACGCCTGAATGCTATAAGTGCGTTTTTATTGCTGCTTTCAGACTTATTGGCCGAGAAAACTATGTTAACAATACCATATCTGTCGACTTCTTTTAGTTCGCACCTCTGGTGTCATTCTTTCTTTTATCTGTTCACTAGTGTCTGTGTGCCCGCAAAAAGCACCCAGTTATTCAATGACTATCTCTTTTTCTTTCTTCTTCTTTGCTTTCTTTTGTCTTTTATATTCTCTTTTGTTTTTCTCTCCTTGTTTATCCTTTTTTTCTTTCTTTTGTTGTTTTTTGATAATCTTTTTTCGTTTATTTTCTTATTTTTTTATTTTTTCTTTTCTTATTTTTTTTCTTTTTTTATCTTCATTGCTTTTTTTTTCTTTTCTTTTTCTCTTTCTTTTTCCTAAAGTTTCATATTTTTCTTTTTTCTTTACTTTGTTCCTTTTTATGTTACTTTCTTTTTCCTGTTCCCTTTCTTTCCTTTTTATTTTGTTTATTGATTTTTGCTTTCTTTGCTTTTCATTCTTTTTTTCCTTTGATTTCGTTTTTTTTTCTCTCTCTCTCTTTTTTCTCTCTTTTTATTTTTTCGTTTTATCTTTCTTTTCTTTTTTTTTTTTCATTATTTTTTGTTTTCTTCTTTCTTTCTTTTTTTATTAGTCTTAGATACAGCAAATTTACATCCATTGGCTAACAAATAGAGTTTTTCCATTATGACAGATTGGCATCGACCTAACGCTAATCTTACGCATTCATGCTGCATGGTCGTCTGAAACATTTTAACATTTTGGAAACACTTTTAAAAACTTTATTTTTAGCCAACCCAAACAAGGCGATAATGCCACTAAGACGCAATGGGGGAGGTGCTGGGAGCGGAAGAGAATAAGAAGACTTCAATGAGGAGAAAGGGAAATAAAAGAACAGATTTCAGGGAGACAGAAGACAGCGATTGGCGTTGCTTTTTAATTGCTGAACATTGTACGTTACAGAGAAGCAAGAAATCGGAATAGAGTTCCACAGGCGAGAAGTGCGAGGAAAGAAAATACTGGAATAGAACTTACACTACATCAAGGTAATTCAACAGTAAAACGATGAGACCTAATAACCAATCAAGTAGCACATTTAAATTCACGCGGTCGAAGCACCAACGACGATAGCTGAAAATTGTAATAGAAAAGACAGAGGGAAGTCACATCATGACAGTGGAAAAATGATAGAAGTCGAGATGCCAAGTCATGACCAATAAAATTACAGATTCTTCTTTGGATATTTTCGTGTATCTCGGGATATATAGTCGGAACACCAGAACCGATATAGCACTAACATTCAATGCACGGACGAATGCTAGATTTATAATTGTGCAATATGGATTCTGGTGAGAAAAATCTTTCGGCACGACACAATGAACCAAAGTTCCTAACAGAAAACCTAGCAATTGATTCAATATAATCGCTTCACTACAAATCAGTAGAAGACCAAGATGATACAATGATTTGCTCTTCTGGAGGTTAGCATCAGCCATGATAATGGAGGGCAAAAATGGTTGTTTTTGGAGTCGTTAAAAATTACTAGACATTTCTTGACCCAGTTAACCACTGATTGGAGGTCGTTTTCGAGGGCAGCTAGGAAGAATTATGAAACTTGCTCCATGTTTAATATAAATCTACCAATAATTTTGGGACAAAATATTACGCAGGCAGGTAAGTTCTTCATTGTGACATGTCCCTTCAGAACATGACTGACAATTACTCTCCACAACTTCTTATGCTTAGTTGCTCTTAGTAATGGTGGAAGTTTTGTCAGCTTTCCCAAATCTCTTTTCTGTCAACCATTTAAACAAACTAGGGATGTTATTCTCTGCATTCCTGTGTCTCTCTTGCCGTCATTATGCCTTGCGTGTGTAAATTTCTCCAAGCACCATTTCCTCATTATGTGTCCGAGAAATTTCAGCTGTCTCTCTGATTCTAAGTATAAACGTCTTTTTTGTTTTCATTTTCTTTAAAACATCCTAGTTACTCACATATTCAGGCGATTGGATTCTCAGTATCCTTCTGTAGAACCAAATTTCAGATGTCTCAAATCTCTTCTTCATCCGTGAGGAGATTGTCCATTATTCACAGCCATATAGGAAGACCGATATTGTATAACAGTTTGGTACTCTGTTCTGTGTAGTACGACATTTCTGTTGCTTCAAGGTTCTTTTCCATCCGTGAGGAAATTGTCTAGCATTCATATTTTAAGTTCTTTGTTAAAACACTCCCCAGTCATTTAAATTCTTGTACAATTTGTTGTTCACATAAAAAAATGCATAAACTTTTCTGGTACAAGATATTCTAATTACCATATAATGATTTAAAAAAAAAAATATATCATGTTTTTGTTTTTTTTTATTGCTCTATAGAGAAACTTGAAGCCGAAAACGTTAAGCTAATTAATAGGTTTTTTTTTTCTTTAAACGTTTTGGTTCATTAGACTTTGATAATTTGTGCTAAAACATGAATTGGCCAGATAAGCGACGAAAAGAAAGAGATTGAATGACTATATCCCTTTGTGCATTTTTTTCGTATGTCTGCGCATGCGTATGTGCGTTCAACTGCGCCAGTGCTGTGCTGTAACCCATTAATGACGAACGTAAAATCCGGTATAATTATAATAATTAAACAGAAAAATATGACATTAATAATAGTTTTCTAAAATAAATCCGCACAATTTGGTGCCAAAATATTTTTCCTCATCAGATTCCCTCTTGCACATTTAGAAATCTACTATTCGTCCGTTCATTGACTACGGCGGCCATAGCTGGTCCGGTGCTCCTGCTGTATATCTCAAGGTCCTTGACAAAATTCAAAGAAGGGTCTGTAATGTTATCGGTCCTGACCTGGCATCACGATTTCAGTCACTTTCTCACCGACGTGTCGTGACTTTCTTCTGTCTCTTCTACAAATATTTTCATGGTAACTGTTCTTATGAGCTTTTTTCCTTAGTGCAGCGACTGAAGGAATTGAAGCGTGCTACTCGATTGGCAACTAGGTCCCAACCTTTTTACTACTAAACTAGCTAGATGCAATCGACCGTTCTATTCTAACACTTACTTTTCTCGCACCTCTCCCTGTGTAAATCCCTTCCGATTTTTTGCTTCCCTAACAACTACGACTGCCAAAATTTAAATGCAACGTCAATCGCCATCTTCTGTCCTCTTGAATCATATTTCTTTATTGTTCTCTCTTCACTTCTCCGCACTGAAGTTTTCACTTTCAAACCCTGTAAACCCTTTACGTCTTTGTGGCATTCTCATCTTGATTTGGGTGAAGCGATTTTTTTTTTAAATTACCGGTTTCTAAAAAAATATGCTATTAATCAAATGTTTATAAAATGATTTATTGATCAGAAGTTTCTAATATTATCTGGCATTGATTTCACTGTGTCACAAAATTCTGACTTTTTTGGGCAGCAAATGTTCCCTCCAAATTTATTCTGTCCAGAAAGCAAAGGAAATGACCATTATTCCTTTCAAACGTTGCTTCCGTGAACCGTACATCGATGTATTGAAACTGACCTATTTTCCATTATACTCTAGACCAGTGGTTTTCAACCTTTTTGCTGGAGCGGAACGACAAGGAAACATTCCAGCGGCTCGAGGAACCCCTTGTCTTATGCAAAAAAAAAATGCTTTCAATTATTAAAATAAAATAAAAATATTCAAGATTTTTACCAAGATTTTTAGAAAATAATAATTTCAGAAATAATTTCATTCATTTGTGAATAAGTTCTAAAAGTTTCATCCGACAATTATTTGATTTTTGCAAGAATTTCCAAATTAATGTGTTTGTCACCGAAAAAAAGTGGGTGATATAATTTTTACGTTTTCCATTGTAAAACAGTCGTAACGTTTGTTTAAACGCTAACTCAAATCAAAACAAAATTTTCTGACAAAATTTTGAAAATGTCCGAATGGATTAAATTTTTTTAAAAAGTAATTAAAAATTACTTTGATCTTTCCTCTTAATAAAAATATAAACATTTTGATGGAAAAAGTTTGTTTTATTAGGTTTGCGACCTTTTTTTATTCATACTATGCTGTTTTGTTATTGATTTAGTGGAGGTACCTAAACACACATATCTGCACAGGAGAATTAAAAATTACTGTCAATCATAGTACTTGTGTAACTTCTTGCGGAACCCTTGGGCTTTACTGGCAGAACGCTAGGGTTCCGCGGAACCCTGGTTGAAAACCACTGCTCTAGACAGATTCAACGTTTCAATTACGCGCTTCGTGAGAGAACTTCGTTCAACCATTTTTAATTTTGGCTCTTTTTACTTAATATTTTTATCTTTTTTTATTTTATAAATTAACAATTTTTAAAAAAAATGGCCTAATAATGCCATTACCTGCCCAGGAAACAAATTAATTAATATTTTTCAAATCCTAAAATCCTTTGACGGAATGAAAATAGTAATAGTTACATTTCAGAAATATCATTATCCTGATCACAAAGGCAAAGTTTGAAAGAAATATTAACCATTTTTCACAGTTTCTAAGCGTAAGCAAATAGGAAATAACAGTTGCTATCCAAGGAAAAAAATCGTGTTACACTGTTAGATAGGTACCTCCACTAATTCCGTATAGGTTGGGTTTAAAATATTTTTTTAAAAATGAAAAAGATTTCTTGAATCTTTCATTTTAGCTTTAATTGAAAGTATGTAAAATTTAATATTTCCAGTAAGCAATGATACCTCCACTAATATGGTATACGTAAGATTTAAAATGATTTTTTAAAATAAAAAAAGCTTACATTTTAGCTTTAATTGAAACTTAATGTTTGTAAAATTGAATGTTTCCGATAAGCAATGATACCTCAACTAATGCGGTATACGTAAGATTTAAAACGATTTTTTTTAAATTGAAAAATCTTTCATTTTAGCTTTAATTGAAAGTTAAAGGTTGTAAAATTAAATGTTTCCGATAAGGTTTAAAATGAAAAAGCTTTCTTGAAGATTTCATTTTAGCTCTGATTGAAAGTTAAATGATATAAAATTTCATATTTCCATTAAGCAAAGTTACCTCCACTAATTCGGTATACGTAAAGTTTAAAATGTTTTGTTTTTTTCATTTTAAATTTAATTTAAAGTTAAAAGATGTAAATTTCATATTTCCAGTAAACACAATATTGATTATAGATTTATACTAATCTGATATTGATTATAAATTTATACTAATCCGGTATTAATTATAGATTTATACTAATCTGGTATTAATTATAGATTTATACTAATCTGATATTAATTATAGATTTATACTAGTCTGATATTGATTATAGATTAATACTAATCTGATATTGATTATAGATTTATACTAATCTGGCATTAATTATAGATTTATACTAACACGGTGATAATTATAGATTTATACTAATCCGGTATTAATTATAGATTTATACTAATCTGGTATTAATTATAGATTTATACTAACCATTCCTTTCAAAGGTTGCATCTGTGAACCGTACATTATAGATTTATACTAATCCGGTATTAATTATAGATTTATACTAATCCGGTATTGATTATAGATTTATACTAATCTGATATTGATTATAAATTTATACTAATCCGGTATTAATTATAGATTTATACTAATCTGGTATTAATTATAGATTTATACTAATCTGGTATTAATTATAGATTTATACTAATCCGGTATTGATTATAGATTTATACTGATCTGGCATTAATTAAAGGTTTATACTTATAGCACATTAATGCACACTATGGAGACTGTATGCATTAATCGGTTTATAAAAATGTTCCCCGTGTAGTAAAAGTTTAAATTACATGTGTAATTAAACTGAACACCAAAAACATGAAAAAACTGCGAATACAACTTTCGAAGAACCATTTTCAAACCACTCCTTCTCTGCCATTCGGCTCGATTCACAAGAGACCTACAAAAATCACGTTTTTTATTTCAAAAAAATTACAAGATCATATACGTCCTTTAAGTTTTGGGGCAATCATTAACATTCCAAAAGAAAGCGATATATGAAGGGAGTGTTGAAACATTCGCAAAACGAATTCAAGAATAAACTACATCCTTGGAAGAAAGTCTTTTTACCCCATTCATAATATAATTTTGAATTTCAGATGGCTGACATGAAAATGACGTTGTTCATACTGACCTTCTCGATGTGTGACAGCGTCAATGAAAGCGAATAAGCTGAATCCAGTACCTGGGCTTTGTATTACTTGTTCTTCTATTGTTTTCATTATATTTTAGTAGAGAGTGACAAGACTTTCGGACCACCCTGCAGATTGAACTCCCTTCTCGTTTTGAATCTCTCTTTGCATTGTGTGTTGTAGAGTATAGGGTGTTCCGAAAGTCTTGTCACCCCCTACATAAAAAAAATGTTCTATTTCAAATGGCTGACCCGAGCTCCCCCTACGAAAATGACGATGTTCACACAGACTTTCTCGATATGTGACAGGGTCAATGAAAGCGAATAAATTGAATCCAGTACATGAGCCTTGTATTACTTGTTGTTCTATTGTTTTCATTACATTTTGGTTCTGAGTGTCTCCTTGCATTGGCTGATGTAGAGTAGAGGGCGGTCCGAAAGTCTTGTCACCCATACCCAATATAATTTTCTATCTCAAATGGCTGACCAGAGCTCCTCTACGAAAATGACGGTGTTCATACTGACCTTCTCGATGTGTGACAGCGTCAATGAAATTGAATAAACTGAATCCAGTACATGTGTTTTGTATGAATAGAATATGTATTCTTTATAAGAAATCAGTTGGTAGATGAGGGTTTGGTCTAATTTGTTTTACGGCATATCGACACCTAAATGGGTTGTTTAATGCCGACAAGATTTTTAGGATAGGTTGGTATGTAAAGAATATGTGTTTGTAGTAAGAAATTATTTTGTGGATCAGGATTTGGGTTTATTTTCTTTTACGGAATATGGACCTCAGTGCGTTATTTAATACCAATCATTTTTAGGATAGCTTCCTATGAATAGAATCTGTATTAATTGTTCTTCTATAATTCTAATTACTTTTTGGTAGAGGGTGACATAAATTTCGGACCACTCTGTAGATTGAACTCCCTTCTAGAATTTTGAATCTCTCATTGCTTTGTATTACAGTATTGTATTCTCGTTAGTTTTAGGTAGGGTTACAAGACTTTCGGACAATCCTGTAGATTAAACGAGTCTCTCGTTGTTGCATTGGGTGCTGTAGAGTACAGTCCGAAAGTCCTGTCACCCCTACATAATATAATTTTCTATATCAAATGGCTGACCCGAGCTCCTCTACGAAAATGACGATGTTCACACAGACCTTCTCGATATGTGACAGCGTCAATAAAAGTATATAAACTGAATCCAATCTTTGTATTACTATATGACTAGTTCTTCTGTTGTTCTCATTACTACTCGGGACGGGGTGAAGTCTTTCGGACCAACTTGTACAATTCTTCATATTCCGCCAATATTCTATACACTTGACACAGCTTCTGTCATGCTCACTTTAACTCTCACCCCACCCGCAACAAAAGTCTCTGGTCTTAGAAATACTGATTGAAAATGTGCCGAAGCGTGACAAATTCATCACAGACGAAGAGACTTGAGACAACAAAAATGTGGACCAACAGAAGGATGCTGAGAATATGGGTTGTCTTGGGCTTATTTTGTTTTACGTGATATCAAAACCAATGGGTTATTTAATGCAGACGAGATCTTTAGGACAGCTTCATAGGAATAGAATACGTATTCTTTGTAAGAAATAAGTTTGTAGATCAGGTTGAAGGTTTATTTTGTTTAGCGGCAAGTGAAACTCAGTAGGTTATTTAATGCCGACAAAACTTTTAGGATAGGTTCGTATGAATAAAATATTTATTATTTGAAAAGGTCAGTTTGTAGATCAGGGTGAAAGTTTATTTGGTTTAATGACATATCCCCCTCAATGGGTTATTTAATACAGACAGGACTTTTAGGATAGGTTTGTATGAATAGAATATGTATTCTTTATAAGAAATCAGTTGGTAGATGAGGGTTTGGCTTAATTTGTTTTACGGCATATCGACACCTAAATGGGTTATTTAATGCCACAAGATTTTTAGGATACGTTGGTATGTATAGAACATGTATTTTTAGTAAGAAATTATATTGTAGATCAGGATTTGGGTTTATTTTCTTTTACGGAATATGGACCTCAGTGGGTTATTTAAGGCCAATAATTTTTTAGGATAGCTTCCTATGAATAGAATCTGTATTCTTTTTAAGAAACCTGCGTACAGGTCTGAGTGTAGGTTTATTTTCTTTTACGGCGTAACAATCTCAATGCTCACAAGATTTTTAGAGTAGGTTCGTAAGAATAGAATATGTATTTTTAGTAACGAGTCAGTTTGTTGATCTGGGATTGGGTTGATTTTGTTTTATGGCATATCGACACCTTTATTTAATGCCGAGAAAATGTTTACGATAGGTTCGTATGAATAGAATATATATTATTTACAAGAAATCAGTTTTTAGATTAGGGTGTGGGTTTGTTTTCTTTTGCAGCATAAAAATCTTAATGGGTTATTTAATACCAACAATATTTTATATCGTTTCGTAAGAAAAGACTATGTATTCTTCGTAAGAAATCAGTTAGTGGATCAGGGTTTGGCTTTATTTTGTTTTACAGCATATCGAGACCACAATGGGTTATTTGATGCCGACAATATTTTTAGGATAATTTCGTATGAATAGAATATGTAAGAAATCCGTTTGTGGATCAAGTTTTATTGACGTATTTTTGTAAAGAGAGATTTTGTCGAGTGTCTGGTTTGGTTAATTTTGTTTTACGGAATTTCAACAGCAAAGGATTACTTAATGCCGACAAGATTTTTAGGATAAATTCGAATCAATAGAATAAACATTCTTTTTAAGAAATCCGTTTGTTGATCAGAGTTTTGGTTTATTTGTTTTAAGGAATATCAACATATGTTGGTTATTTAATTCCGACAAGATTTTTCAGGTAATTTTGTAAGAATAGAATACATATCTTTGTATGAAATCAGTCTGCAAATCAGAGGGTGGGCTTATTTTTTCTTTTACGGCATATCTACAGCTAAATCGGTTATTTAATGCCGACGAAATTTTTAAGGCAGCTTCGTAAGAATAGAATGTATTCTTTGTAAGAAATCAGTTTGTAGATCAGGTTTGGGGTTTATTTTGTTTAACGGCAAGAGAACCTCAATGGCTTATTTAATGCCGACAAGATTTTTTTTTTATGATAGGTTCGTATGAATAGAATATGTATTCTTTGTAAGAAATCAGTTTGTAGGGTTTGGGTTTATTTTCTTTTACGGAATATGTACAACAGTGGGTTATTAATGCCGACAAATTTTTAGGATAGGTACCTATGAATAGAATCTGTATTCTTTTTAAGAAAGCTGTTTGCAGGTCTGAGTGTGGGTTTATTTTGTTTTGTGGCGTATCAATCTCAATGAGCTATTTAATGCTGACCAGACTTTTAGGATAGGTTCGTATGAATGGAATATGCGTTCTTTGTAAAAAAAAAAAAAAATTTTAGATTAGGGTTCCAGTTTATTTTCTTTTACGGCATATCAGCCTGAATGGGTTATTTAATGCCGATAAGATTTTTAGGATATGCTAGGATGAATAGAATATGTATTCTTTGTAAGAAATCAGTTTGTAGATCAGCGTTTGGGTTTATTTTGTTTTACGGTATATCAACCCCAATCCGTTATTTAATGCCTACAACATTTTTAGGATAGAATCGTTTTAATAAAATATTTATTTTTCTGTAAAAAAATCAGTTTGTAGATCAGATTATATTGACATATTTTTGTTAAAACAGTTTTTTGTCGAGAATCAAATATACTACTGGTACGTTTTTTTTACCAAAAAATTATTGCTTGTAATATTTTTTTCAAAAAAATGGCTACTGGTATTATTTTGTTTTTAAAAAATGTATTGCTGGTAATAATTTTTCCTTTTTTCAAAATTGTTTTGCTGTATTTTTACTATAGAAACCTATTTTTACACTTTTATAGTGTACTGACCCCAGTTTTTTGGGGGTAACTATTATCTGACACCCTAACAGGTGCTAGTACTTCTGGTCAGGGTGGACCTGGGAACAGTAGCAATTAAAAGGTGGTTCCAGGTTCCTGAAACCGCTTGACCAGAGGTCTTGCTGCCAGATGTTGTTCATCGTCATACCCAGGATACTTCATTGGGGCTGGGGGAGCTCTTTCCTCTTTGCTGGGCTACAATCGGCGTATTCTGAAGGCCCATGAACTGAATATATCGAGCAGCGACGGCGTTTTAGAGAAAATGGAAACAAAAAGTACACTTATATTTAACAATCAGAAAGAGAGATTTGAAATTTCCAAGTCAAATATGAACGAAAGAAGGGTTGGAAAATTTGCCGCCATTTTGACTCCAGTCTATTTGCCGCCATCTCGACTGCAGTTCCTTTCCGACCGATGTGATGTAGCTTCTCTCTGTCTTTTCTACAAATATTTTCATGTTCTGATGAGCTTTCTTCCTTGCTGTCTCAACTTCATAAATTTAAACGTGCTACTAGATTGGTAATTAGGTCTCACCGTTTTACTGTTGAACTACTTAGATACAATCGTCAGTTCTATTTTAATTGTTTATTTTCTCACACTTCTCGCCTGTGGAACTCTCTTTCAATTATTTTGATTCCCTTGCCACATCTTCAATAATATAAATGTGACGACTATCATTTGCTCTTTTATTGTCCTTTCTCCTCACTAAAGTTTTCTCATTCTCTTCCACTTCCAGTAAACCCTTGCGTCTTAGTGGCATTATCGCCTTGCCTGGGGTGAAATTATTTTTTGTAAAGAACCCTCATAGGACATATTAAATCCAAGACAGAGAAAGGAAACTTAACTAACGAGCATGTGTAAACAGGGATTAGCAGAGACCGCAAAAAGACACATTTTACTAAGATCTAAAAAGGATTTTAAAAAAAGCTATGGAGAGCCGTGATCGCTCACGCCCTGAATGAACATGACACATAGAAGATTAGGACCGAACTGTGAATCTTTTAGCAAGCACTCGGAGTTGTTTGACCGAAGTCTGTTAGTGTAACCTGTAGCGGCATTGTTGAGTTGAGAAGGCTCAACATGCTAAACGGTAGATGTGAGTTCAAATCTCGCCTGTGTTATTTGTTCATTTCAAACTTACCACAGCTGGTAATGACAGACGCTTACCCATCTAGGTACTAGCCAGGCTCGACCTTGCTTAACTTCGGTGTTCGGTGTAGAAACGCTGTTTCAGATTGATATGGCCGTAAGCTGGGAATGTGACTCTGAAATACCACGGAGCATCGACATAGTGAAAGATGTCTTTCGAGAACCAAAGAAGAAACATGAAAATTTCGTTAGCAACAAAGCAAAGCGTGCTGAACTGTTACGTAATGTCAGTCCTCCTGTGTCGTAGGGAATGCTGGACAATTTCGTCACAGAAGACGAGGCAACAGAGATGTTCTACAAAGGAGACTTTGATTACCATGGACAGAGCATGTAAGCAATAAGAAAGGTCTAAGAAAAATGGAAAGGAAAAGGACACTTAAAATAATAAGAAGACCTAATGAGGAAAGAGGGTTTTGAAAATTTGATATTCATAAGACATATTAAAAGCAAGGAGGGCAGTACTCGAAAAAACTTTATAGGGTACATTTTCTTTAAGCTTTCTCGAGTTTGCCAAAAAGTACACAAAATAAATACCGTTTAAAATAAGCGGAGCATCTACTCAAATACGGATAACCACTAATGTAACTTTTGAAGTAATATATATATATATATATATATATATATACTACAGTTGAAAGTTTGAGGAAACCCCTGATAATTTTTGGAATTGGCACAAAAAGTAATTGTTTTGTACTTTAAATAAGAGAAAATAATTATACCTGGTTAAAAAATGGCATTATTTTTTATTACAAATTTTATTATGACAAAAAGAAAAAAATATTTTTTTGATTTTTTGTGATGTCAACGAACACTCGTTGCCACTTTTGTGATATCAACGAATCGTTGTCAGTTTCGTAATGCTCGTTGTAGTAGAGACTTTGTAATTGCAGATACAATTATAGTAACGCCGTTGAACAATACTGGTGTCAGACGCCTTCGAATAACACCCGCACTAATGTTACTTGCTCGGTAATACTCATTTGAAAAGAAAGCCACCGAATAGCAATCCGTATAGTAATGATATTCACTAACCGCGCCACGAGGCCAGATGTGGCAACAATGGGTAGGCTCGGGCAAAATTACCCGTAGTCCCCGTAAAAATGAGGTTGGGTAGCTGTCTACCACCGCAGATGAGATTCTACTGTTCGGCATAGCCATGTCTGGGTTCCTATCTACTTGGAGTCAGAGAGTTTGACAAACACACTTCCGAAGTAATTCGGAAACTGGTCCCTTAGACGCATCGCTAATTGCCCAGTTATTCATTTCCTTTACCATGACGTGATCTACTTAAAATGGGATCACACGTGTTTGCTCTCTGATGGTGGGTGTTCAAACTCCTGTGTTGGCACTGACACTTCATTTCTATATAATATGATTAAATTTAGCTCTCGTCAAAATATCCTTCTTCAGCCTTGATTACTGCAGATCCAATTTTTGTCATTCGTTACAATAGCCTCAAGTTTAAGTATATTTTCAATGACTCTAAGAGCTCTTTTTCATGTTTGGGATGGAAATGTTTCCCTCTTCTGTCAATTTCATCCCTTGCTAATTCTAGTCGTGGCTTGAAACTCTTGAACTGTAGTGTGTAAATATATATATATATAATATATATATATATATATATATATATATATATATATATATATACGCAAGCACGTCACACACACGCACGCATATATATATATATATATATATATATATATAAAAGTGAACATTGAAGTCAACACTCAGAGGCGACAGATTTCTATGCTAAACACACAACACATGTCGCTTGATGATTGATTTTACCATGAAACAGTCTGTCGCCTACGAGAGTTGACTTCAATTTTCACTTTTATATTTATATATATATTTATATCTATATCTATATCTATATCTATATCTATCTATCTATCTATATATATATATATATATATATATATATATATATATATATATATATATATATGTAGAAAAATATACAGAAAAAACAAACAAAAATCTTAATATGCAATTATGCTGTATTAATGTTAATATAATGTCAACGTCGGACGTTTCGGTCTATTTTAGACCATCATCAGGACATATTCATAAAACATAATTGACATTAGACTATATTCAATTCAACATGAAAAAGACGATGGACATAAGAGCACGACTAATACAAACAGATAACGGAAAGTTTTATATAAGATGAGCGTTCCGTTTTAATATGATCACGTCGTCATCACGTGGGCGATGTTGTGAAAACGTATTCGAAGATGATTTCAAAATATTAGATAAGCTCGATTGAACTATTTTCTCATATAAACAGTTCGTTAAGAAATCCTTTCTGTTCTTATAGGAATACGCGGAGATCAATAGATCCATATATTTTCGTATAAGCTTGAAGTCTTCCATGTTATAAAGTAAATCCTAAATATTTATATTTACATACGTTCTAACTCTGATATTGACCACTTTATCCCATAAATATAGTACACCTTAAAACTATACTTCTTCATATATATATATATATATATATATATATATATATATATATATATATATATATATATATATATACACACACACACACACACACACACATGTGTATGTGTTTATTTATAGACAGCGTGGTATAAAAATCAACTCTGTATAGTAACTGGCGGCTAGGTCTGAGCCTTTTACATTTGAAATGGGTTGATATAACCGCAAGTTCTATGCTAACAATTTCTTCTCTCGCTTGTGGAACTCCCTTCCAGTTTCTGGGTTTACATTCAACTTTGATCTTCAAAAAATTTAAATGCAATGTCAGTTTCTATCTTCTGTCTTCTTAATTCCTTCTTTTATTGTTCTCCCGCCATAATAATTTTTTTTGTCTTATTCTCTCACGCTCAGCAACCCCCACCCTTGAGTCTTAATCGATTTCTTACCTTGATTGGGGTGAAATGATTAAAAAAACAACCGGAGCCAGCAATATTCCCCTGGCATCAGTTTTAAATGAATTTTTTTTTTTTCCATGGATTTTGAAAATTTGACTTAATGTTCGTATTTTCTTTATTTCAAATGAAAATTTTTCACAAATGGTAGTTTATAAAAATATGGCCTCTTCCGATCCGCGAAGTTAAGCAACGCCGAACTTGGTCAGTACCTTCATAGGCGACCGCTTGGGAATACTGGTTGCGGTAAGCTTGGATGTGCATCAGACTGCGTTTCCAGACCAAAGGCAGCCGAGTTATCGAACCATTTGTTCTTGTTTTGCAGTGAGGAACCCGCCCCCCACCAAGTTTGTAAAAACAATTTTTATGAACTCTGTACACACACACACAGACACACATACATATAAAACGAAATATGACCGATTTTTTTTAAAATATGCTATTTATTGACAGTTATATTATTTTCGAGCGTGTGATGCCACGGCGCTAGAGATCTTTGCCTGTACATGGAAAAATTGCGTCCCGACGATGACAATTTGAAATTGTTGAAAGTATTTAGCTCGTCAATTCCATCTGACAGCAACTCAAATATAAGGATCGTATTATTCAAGGAATTGATAGTAAGTTAATGTCTCATTAAGTCTTGTTAGCGAAGTGATTTCGCCATTAATCACGTTAACATTGCTTATTAATTCTTTGTATAAAGTACTTCTTTATGAGATACTATATAAGCTGCCTACTCTAATATATATATATATATATATATATATATATATATATATATATATATATAATGAACTCTCCCGTCGGTTTCGAAGTATGAGGATCTGACAGCTTAATTGATTCAGTTATGAAATTTTGTGCGATAATCTTAAGTGGCATTTAAGACCCGCTAGTGATTTACAAAGGAGGCCACATATGGAGCAAACGTAAGAATTGTGAGATGACATAACAGTTAGATTGGCTGACCTTTTGGATCTTGCTCTCGCTTCTTGAAGATGATTCAGACAAGCTGATTGAAAACTGCTGAGTACACTAAAATACATTGATCTCCATTCTACCCGTTCCTAGGCTAAGCTCTCAAGAGTGTTATGTGGTATATTGACTGCTGACAAGGTGCTTTTCAGCTTGTATTTGTATCTTAGCCATGGGCGTCCTACATTCCTGTAGCCCTGATCTAACTGGCTGTACATTAGGATCTTGGGTATCCTGTCATCAGACATTCTCAAGACATGACCAGTCCAGCGTAACTGAGACTGTATGAGAGAAGTCTCCTATAATATTCCTCCAATATTGCACCTGTTAAACAGGTCTACGTTAGATGTCCTATCTTGAAGGTTAACTCCACAGATTGCACGCAGACAGCTATATATATATATATATATATAGAGAGAGAGAGAGAGAGAGAGAGAGAAAGAGAGAGAGAGAGAGATTGAGAGAATGTATATCATGGACTCTCTGCCAGAAATTGTAAGCAAGGTCTCCTCAAGATAGTTGCAGTATAAACCACTAGTTGGCTCTGTTGGTGTGGTAAATCAACATAAATCTGCCTGTGTAGTTGTCTGCAACAGGGATTGAGATCGGAGTAAAGAGTAGAAGGCCATTATGTATAGATTAACAGTCACTCTTTTCTTTCTTTTTATGTGCCGTGTCCCTTCAGGACGTAGGCGATCATGGCTCTCCACTTCACCCTATCCACCTCGGCCAGACTACATTCTGTCATCCACTTGCTTACGCCCGCCAGGTATATCATACATTGCTTTCCCTTGTCTCTCTTTCCCTCTATTTGCCCTGTGAGTATCAGATTCTCCAAGCCCAACTTTCTCATTACGTGTCCCAGAAACTTCAGCTACCTCTTCCTGATGTTAAGTATAAGCTTCCTCCTTGTTTACATCCTCTCCAAAACTTCATCGTTGCTCACATGCTCGGCCATGATATGCTTAGCATCTTTCTGTACAACCATATCTCCGTTGTCTCGAGATTCTTCTTCATCTTTGGGGAGATCGTCCAACGTTCGCTGCCGTGTAGGTGGACAGACGTCACGTAGCAGCCCTTATCTTTGTTACCAAAGAAATCCTCCTGTCTCGCAATACTCAGCCCAACTTTTGGAATGCGTCCTTGGCCACCCCAATATGTTCGCTCCATGATATCCTTAGCATCCTTCTGTAGAACCAGATCTCTATCTCCTCGAGTCTCTTCTTCATCTTTGAGGAAATCATCCGACATTCGCTGTCGTAAAGAAGGACAGATGTCACGTAACAGCTCAGTATTCTTTCCTTTGTTATCAAAGAAATCTTCCTGTCTCGCAATACTCTGCCCAGCTTTTGGAATGTGTCCTTGGCCATACACTTTTATTCCAGACCAATAGACAGGGAGTGAAGAAAAGTGTAACTCGAATAACAATCACATCCCGTCCAATGAGTTTTGATTGTTTCCATATAAAAAGAAAACGGTTTATGTTATGTCACCATGTAATAATAAAAAACACACGTTTTTTCATGCAGATTAATGAAGCAGTGTATCTACCAACTTCCTCGTTGTTTGCGTCCTCTCCAAAACCTCATCGTTGCTCACACGCTCGGTCTGTAATATCCTTAGCATCCTTCTGTAGAAGCATACCTCCACCGCCTCGAGTCTCCTCTATATCTTTGAGGAGACCGTCCAACATTTGCTGCCGTATAGAAAGACAGACGTCACGTAGCAGCTCAGTACACTTTTCTTTGTCACCAGAGAAATCAGTTTCCCAATAACGTGATATTCGTGAGAAAGCACTAAGGCTTAAAATCGTCGTAGATAGGACACTAATTTTTTCAGCTTCTATAAATGTCGTTTAATTTATTTATTTATTTTTTTATTATTATTAACTTTTATGGAGCCTTTCTTCTTCTTCGTCTTCGTCTTCTTCTCCTACTTCCCTTTCTCTATTCTCTTTCTCTCTCTTTCTCTCTCTCTCTCTCTCGTTTTTTTTTTTTTTTTTTGCTTTTAACTTTTGTGAAGTTTTTCTTTTCGTCTACCACTTTCTAATTCTCTTTCGTGTTTTTTTAATTTTAAAACGTTTACGAGTTCTTCTTTTTCTTTTTCTTCTTCTTCGTCGTCGTCTGCTACCACTTCCTATTCTCTTCTACCCATTCTTCTTTTTCTTTTTCTTCTTCTTCTTCTTTGTCGTCGTCTGCTACCACTTCCTCTTCTCTTCTACCTATTCTTCTTCTTTTTCTTCTTCTTCTTCGTCGTCGTCTGCTACCACTTCCTCTTCTCTTCTACCCATTCTTCTTTTTCTTCTTCTTCTTCGTCGTCGTCTGCTACCACTTCCTCTTCTCTTCTACCCATTCTTCTTTTTCTTCTTCTTCTTCGTCGTCGTCTGCTACCACTTCCTCTTCTCTTCTACCTATTCTTCTTCTTTTTCTTCTTCTTCTTCGTCGTCGTCTGCTACCACTTCCTCTTCTCTTCTACCCATTCTTCTTTTTCTTCTTCTTCTTCGTCGTCGTCTGCTACCACTTCCTCTTCTCTTCTACCCATTCTTCTTCTTTTTCTTCTTCTTCTTTACAATCTCAGATCTCCACCACCCTCATTAGTTTTATCAACCTACTTTTACCCGACTTCGTTGTTTGCCTCTGTCCCACAGTAAATAAACACGTTACACAAGGTTGATGTTTTAAATAAGTTTCTTCCGATGCTGCTGACATTCCAAGTTAAATATTCTTTCACAGAACTCGCAGAAAATTGGTACAGATTTAGGGGCTTGATATTTACCGAGACTAGCCTATTAAGGCCTGAGACCGAATGACAAAGATGTCTTTTGCAAAACTCATAGAAAATTAGTACAGATGCGAAGGTTTGATATTTACCAAGCCTAGAATGATAGTAAATAACAGGAAGGTAGAGAAGATTTTTATTAATCAATTCACCCCATGCCAGGCGATAATGCCACTAAGATGCAAGAGGCTACTGGGAGTAAAAGAGGAAAAATACTTTAGAAGGAAGCGTAAACCAAATCCTAAACAGGGAACAAGGGATAAATCTCTACCCCTGTTCAAAAGACAGGGGAGGAGACGTTAGAAGTATAGAGTTGAAGTAGATTTTAGAAGGAAGCGGAAACCCAATCCTAAACAGGGAACAAGGGATAAATCTCTACCCCTGTTCAAAAGACCGGGGAGGAGACGTTAGAAATATAGAGTTGAAGTAGACTTTAGAAGGAAGCGGAAACCCAATCCTAAACAGGGATAAACCTCTACTCCTGTTCAACAGAACGGGGAGGAGACGTTAGAAATATAGAGTTGAAGTAGATTTTAGAAGGAAGCGGAAACCCAATCCTAAACAGGGAACAAGGGATAAATCTCTACCCCTGTTCAAAAGACAGGGGAGGAGACGTTAGAAGTATAGAGTTGAAGGGATTTTAGAAGGAAGCGGAAACCCAATCCTAAACAGGGAACAAGGGATAAACTCTCTACTCCTGTTCAAATGACCGAGGAGGAGACTTTAGAAGAAATCGGAAACCCAATCCTAAGCAGGGGACAAGGGATTAACTTGTACTCTTATTCAATCCTGGGGAAGAGTGCGAACCGGGTGATAGGCGAACTTATCTACGTCTACTAAAGAGAACAAATGAATAAATTAATCACTTGTAAATAAACTTTCAGATTCCAGACGGAGACGTTAGAAGTATATATTTGCAGTAGACTTTAGAAGGAAAAAATATCCTAAACAAGGGGATCAACGTTTTCTCCTGTCCAAAAAACCGGAGAAGAGTGTGAACCGGACGATAGAAGAACCTATCTACTTGAACTGTCCAAATGATCTGTGGTCTGGCTAATCTATCGCTATTTATCAAAGATGTTTTTTGTCTGAATATGTAGATTTTTTTCATAGTAATAGGAATGTTTGAATTTCCGAATACGGCCAGCACGTTATGTCCGTGTTCATATAATTTGCAGTTAGTTTCTACTCCATTTTAACGCTTCCATTATTTTTTTTTAATGTGGTTGAGTATGCTGCCGACAGAAGTTCGTACGTTTCTGTTTGTATTTAAACGTTGATCTGAGAGATACAAATTACTTCTTGATGGGCATGTAGGTCTGTAACCACAAAAAGGAATCACGTGTAGAAATGCAAGAAAAATGTGATAAAAAGCTTATTCGCAGTGATTTGACAGTCATCTTTAATATACACGAGATACAGGCGAGCGGATGAAATATAAAATCTTCCGACATGAGGCAACGGTACACACCACAATATGGGGAGAGTGCGTGTTTGAAGGACACAGTCATGTAGGGACTTTAAAACGGTTCCCTTGTAGAGGTTGTTCAGGAAAAAAATTCAAAAATGACTGAACCCTCACCTGTCGTTCTCAACAGGAGAATATATCCACCTTGCTTGTCTGAGGTTCCTGTTGTTCATCTCGAAATCCTTGAAAAAAAACAAAAAAAAAAACAAAGAAGGATCTGTAATGTAATCGATCCTGACTTGGCATTTCTCTCCGACGAGGACGTGGCATCCCTCTGTCTTTTCAACAAATATTTTCACAGCAACTGCTCTGTGGAGCTTTTTTCCCCTGATACCGCGACTTCATAAATATAAGCGTGCTATTAGCGTGGCAATTAGGTCTCATTTAGTTTTTACTGTTGAACTAGCTAGACACAATCGCCAAGTATATTTAGTTAAAGCCATAAAATTGTGTTCAAAATATTTAGATTTCGGCATTAAATAACCAATAAAGGTCGATATATGAGTAAAGAATATCAACAAGACATCCAATATGAAAGACCGTCCTGGATATGACGATAAACTACATCCGCGTCCAGGGTAAGACGATAAACTATGTCCAACAGCAAGGCCTCTGATTGCTGGTGTTCCCAGGTCCAGCCTCACCCGGGTGGTAGCACCTGTTAGGGTCCCAAATATGGGTAAATAGTTAGCCCCCAAATTGGTGTTAAAACACTATGTAAGTGTAAAAATAGGGTTTAATACCAGACGCTTCTCTGTAGCTAAATGGTATAGCACGTCAGATTAAATGACGGTTTCCGTATAGGAACACAGTTTTGACGCCAGTCGGAAAACGCATATATTATATATGTGGGTACTTGAAAACAAACGAGCGATTGCTAAGTTTTAAAATGCATTTTAAGAAAGAAAAGGATTTATCTTAGATTTATTTTCAGGCTAATTGATTAAATTTAATTTAATTATGAAAAATACTTCGCTCAATTGCAAACGGAATTGGAATTATTTGTTTTTTTTTTTATTATTATTATACCTAAAATCTATATAATCGTCCACATTAGCAAATCTGTGAACACATTTTTTTTCTTGATTAAAATTATTTCAGAAAGATAAGATACTTTTATGAAACGTTATTTGAGAAAAATAGCTGTTTTAGTTTTAATTAATATGAATGGAAACAAATATTACTTTTAGTCTAAAATATTGCAGAAAAGCATTTTTAAGACGGAGGAGGATATTTTTATGAAGTGTTGACAGATTTATCAACAGCCTGATGTTTGGGAAAATTAAGTAAGGAGTCGATCATTTAAATAAAATCCCATTACACGCCGTTTTATCTAATATTTTAAATACCCACTTTTTTATTTTTAGCATTTTAATATTTCACTGAAATTTAGCTAATTTAATTACGAAGACACTATTATACATCCTAAAAATACTTATATATATATATATATATATATATATATATATATATATATATATATGTATGTATGTAAGCATGTGTGTGTGTGTGTAAAGAAGTAAGCAAAATGGGTTATTTCCAATAATTTTCTTTTTTCGTGGTAGAGTAATTCAGTATCAGACTTCTGTTGATACCTGAAATTGATATCAGACGCTATTTTACCAGAGTACCACACAGCTGCTATGTATAACAAAGGGAACAAGATGGGTTATTGCCGTGAAAGTTAAGCCTCCGCAGCCTTCATCCGCTTTTGACGTCGTGGTCCAACGTATAACAGAAAACATTCCTCACACACGCGCACACAGACACACACACACACACACATATATATATATATATAATTGGTGATATTTTGAAACAGGTAAGTTTCCATGGACATATATATTCTATTCTTACTATTGTCTCGTTTCATTTCCTCTCAATTTATTGTTTTTGTTTTCTTTAGTACAATTTCTGGCATCCAGATGTCGCTGGTGTAGATTATTATCTAAATATCTCAACTCCATTTTACTTCCATAGCGGACATGGCTGGGCGTGGACTATTCCTGATATTTTAACTTGTCTCATTACGTCCTCACACACACACACACACATATATATATATATATATATATGGTGTTTTCATTTTCCTTTTTTTTTTCGGATATTTATTTTTCTTGACAATTTTTTATCTTTTTATTTTTATGTGTTTATTTTCATGTTTACACCCAAGTGTTCTACAATGTAAATTTCTTCTATAACATGTGTCTGTCACCTGAAAACGTGAAATGATAGCAGGTAGCTGGTATGCATGCTAAGTATCATGTGTCTCCCTGTCATGATGCATCCCCTATATTTTCTAGTTTTTGTAGTTTCGGCTGTAACAAAGGTCCGAAGCGTTCTTAAATAGGTGAACCATTGATTTTGTTTCTCACGTGACTGAAATCTATGATATTACACTGAAAACATGTTTTCGATATAATATCCTAAATTAAAGAATAAAAAGTTCGAATTCCAATCGAATCCATTACTTACGTGCTAATAGCCTTGGAAAAGGTATGAATACTCTACTTCTCCCCCAGCTACGGGTAAATAAAAGGACAGACCGGTTCTATAAACTTGGATGGCAAATCGTCTACCGCAGAAAGAAATTGGTAAAAAAATCTGCCTCGTCAGTAATGTATGGAAAGATACATGATCGCCTAAGTGTGTATCACGCATGGTATATAAGTGTGTTATGGGATCTTACCCATAATAATAATAATGGACTATTCCATACTTAATAAATACTGCGCCTCAGGAATACACAAGGAGTCAGACACTCAACTTTTGACCGGCTGATCGGTTGTACTCTCTTCCTACGGACGGGAGGAACCGGAAGGAGGCTACGCCGAATGGCGGAGTCTCCTTTGGGGAGGTAGACCGGCCCTGAACCCGTTACATACGGGTTCAATGGGCATATTTTTCCCCGAGCCCACGGGCTCGGAAAGCCCATATTAAAAAGGCCTTGTGCCACATGACACCCTCGCGGGGGGGTGACTGAATATCGTCAGTCGCTCACTTCCTGAGCGACTGTTCGGTTGAACTCTCTGTCTTCGGGCGGAGAGGAACCCGAACGAGGCTACGCCGAGGGGCGGAGTCTCGTTGGAGGAGGTAAATCGGCCCTGAACCCATTTATACGGGTTCAATGAGCATATTTTGGGGCCGAGCCTACGGGCTCGGAAAACCCACAATAAATAACCGACCTTGTGTCACATGATGCGCCAGTGCGGGGTGGGGACTGAATATCGTCAGTCGCTCACTTTCTGACCGAGTGTTCGGTTGAACTCTCCTCCTTCGGGCGGGGAGGAACCCGAACGAGGCTACGCCGAGGGACGTAGTCTCGTTCCGGGAGGTGAACCGGCCCTGAGCCCGTTTATACGGGTTCAATGGGCATATTTTTGGGCCGTACCCAGGAGCTCGGAGAACCCACAATAAATAACCGACCTTGTGTCACATGATGCCTCAGTGGGGTGGGGTGACTGAATATTGTCAGTAGTTCAATTCTTGACCAGCTGTTCGGTTGATCTCTCTGCATTCGAGCGGGGAGGAACCCGAAGGAGGCTACGCCGAAGGGCGGAGTCTCTTTCGGGGAGGTAAACCGACCCTGAACCCGTTTATACGGGTTCAATGGGCATATTTTTGGCTGAGCCCACTGGTTCGGAGATCCCATGTTAAAAAGGCATTGTGCCACATGACGCCCTCGTGGTGAGGGTGACTGAATATCATCAGTCATTCAACTCCTGACCGACTGTTCGGTTGAACTCTCTGCCTTCGGGTGGGGAGGAATCCGAACGAGGCTACACCGAAGGGCGGAATCTCTTTCGGGGAGGTAAACCGACCCTGAACCTTTTTCAATTGGCATATTTTTGGCCGAGCCCACGGGCTCGGAGATTTCACATTAAACCGGCCTTGTGCCACATGATGCCCACGTGGTGGGTGTCTAAATATAGTCAGTCGTTCTTCTTTATTGGTTCTACCTTGGAATATCACCGTGGTACAAGGAACCAGACCATAACAAACTGGTTGCTACATTTTGCAAATATTACAAAGAAATAATCCTGTTTCTCCTGGTGCCCCGTCTACGTGAATTTAAACGTGCTGCTAGATTGGCATTTAGGTCTCACCCTTTTACCTTTGAAATAGTTAAATGTAACCGCCACTTCTACTCCTACAGTTTCGTTTCGTGCAATTCCCACCACTTGAACTCCCATTTGTTGACTTGCTTCCCTGATAATTACAATCTTTAAAAATTTAAATGCAACGTCAATCGCCATCTTCTATCTTCTTTAACCCCGTTCATCTTTTATCCTTTCCTCACTACCCCTATACACATTTTTTCTCTCATTTTCATTCTCTTTAAACCCCCTGCGGAATAGTTGCACCCTCGCCTTGCTTGGGTGACTTCACTTGACTTGTATCGGTTTTTACCCTGGCTTTTTAACCGGTTTCCTCCCGAGCAAGTACAGCATCACCGACCATCGCTGCCCACGCTCCCGATCCTGAGCCAGGTCACACGAAATGGCGAGCCAATCGCGATTCCGTCGTCGAAGACCGACTACTTGTGGACCCGATAGGACTGCTAGGTCAGCCTTGATTGTGCTAGCCACATCCTCAGCTGCCCACCGACACGTTTTCGCCAGCCAGGAAGAGAAGGAGGAAGAAGTATATCGCGGATGATCTCTCCCTCCTGGCGTCGAGCGGCGTGCTCGAACCATCGGAGACGACGCTAGAGCAGGGCGGGTGGAAGAGGACGGAGACTCAGGCGACAACGTAGAGTGGCTGTGGGCACACGATCGATTCTGCGGCATCGTAAAATGCAACGAAGGCAATCGTTGTCGAACACTTCAAGCCTTCTAACACTTCAAGCTTTCACCACCGAAGGCTTGCTTGGGTGGTGTAAGGATTAAAAGAAAATATATACTGGTCTACCCGACCAATAAGAAATACTGAAAAATTAAATAATTTACATTTTCAGACACACTGGGTTGTATATTAATTTGGGGGCTTTATTATATTAATTAGGTTGAGAAAACGACAATATTTTTGCACCAACCTAATAGTAGTATAATGCTTATAATTATGTCTACTAGCGAAAAAAGTAACTAATAATAACAAAAAACAGAATGTTCTTAGCAACTGGAGGATTGTAGAGAATGCTATTTTCATATTGTTCACTGAAAATAACGTCAGTTATTGTCACGTGTGGAGAATATTGTCATTATAACTGTGTTGACGGATTGAACCATTTTCTTTTGATTTTACGATATTGTTGCGTACATTTGTTGGGGAGAGCAGCTTTTGTTAAGAAAGGTGAAATAGGGAAAAAGCTTGGGCGTAGATTAATATTTGGGTAATATTCTATGGCGGGACTCTCTACAGGTTAACTCTGAGAAATTTTCACATATATATATATATATATATATATATATATATATATGACGTCCTTTTTTATCGACTTCCCTTGCCATCCAATCCGAAACAGATTTAATGGTAATGTACATTTTTTCTCCATATTTTGGGTAGTATATATATATATATATATATATATATATATATATATATATATATACTGTGTAACAGCAAAATTATCCGAATCGTGTAACAGCATGCGATAATTATCCATCTCACAAAATGTTTAATATCTAAAAAAATAAACACTAAACTAATTAAGTTTCTTTTTTCCAGGTGTTCAGATAAAACGTTTAGCCATTTTGACACCATTTGTTGTAAGAATCACGGAAAACCCCCTAATTGCTTCGTGTCAGCCTCACTGTCTTCCTAACTGAGCAATGGTGAGAGGAAAAAGATCATTCAGGCCTTCAGTAATGGTACCAATATTCATACTCTGGCTTCCATCTTCAAAACGGAGAATAAGTTTAAAAAAGAGGGAACAGTAGAGAGAAAAACTGGGGCAAGAGCTCACACGAGGGATCATAATTTCAACTTAGAGCCTAATAGATCGATTAGAAAAGATCCAACGAAATCCATAAGACTTTTGGCACGTGTGAGAGAAGTTTCAGCTATGACAGTGCAAAGATCAGTCAAAAAAATCTTGAAAATGAAATCGTCCGTGAAACCTGTTAGGCAACTTATTACTCCAGGCCAGAATGTAAGAAAGTTAGAGAGGGCCAAGATCATCTTGGAAAATGATCCTGGAATAATATTTCTAAATTTGAACTTTATTTCAATCCATCATGAGCTTCCGATCCTTAGCTATGATTAATTAATAATGGACATGTCATCTTCATTTATGATGGGTTTCTTCTGTTAAGCCTGGAGAGTAATTATTCATTGCTCAAAGTAGAGTCCAATAGTGTTATAAAAACTTCGGAGAATTCCAGTATGATATCTTTAATCATTTCTAAGATACAACGGATCGGAGCCTAATCTAACAATTGGACAATTTTGCTGTTACATCAGGTATATATATATATCGTCCGGAATGTGCCCTCATCTAGTCGTTGGTTGAAATTTCTAAACCTTCCAAATCATAGATTTTAATTTGTCTCTTGACAACGTTGGCTACTTCAGTAACAGTGACATTCTTCCTCTTGGACTATTTGGTGTAAGTGACAGCACCAAAGTTGACATTCTCAGGAATATCCCGAAAAAAACACATTTCGTCCTTCGAAAGGACTTCTTCAGACTAATATTTCTGTTGGTGGATTCATATACACCTTTGTGCAAATTAATTGAAACAAAACGAATAATTCCGTTATTTGTTTTCGTATTTTTCCAATGATCGCGTGCACATGTTACTATTTAAACATTTAAATGGTTGCACTTGTTTTGTTTTGATGTCCCCAATTTGTAATTTGCATGTTAGGCGGACCCTTTTGCTAACCACTATAAATTCTCTCTTCTTTCAACTGATGTTTAGTCCTTTCTTCTCGCTTTTCTTCACTACCTTATGTAGCAGTTCTTGTAGCTTTCTTTCTGTGTCTGCTATCAACACACTGTCATCTGCATATCTTATGCTGTTAAGATCGTGGCCATCAATAATGAATCCTGGCAGGACGGCTACTACTTTCAGACTTGCCTCAATCTATTTTGCTTGAATATGTCCAGTGAGAAGACAGCCTTCTCTCACACCCCTTTCTATTTGTATATATTTACAGCATTCATTTTCTGTCCATATGGAAGCGATTTCCGGCCAGTATACACCCATGTGCGCATTAACTAAAACAAAACGAATAATTCCGTTATTATTTCATTTTTCTTCCTATTTTCACCAATTAAAGATGACTCAGTGCACATGTTAGTACTTTGTATGTCTATTCCACAAAGACGTTCCTTGAAAATTGACCACAGATTCTCGATTGGATTTAAATCAGGAGAGTTTCCAGGACAGTCTATATTACTTTGATTTGCTCACTAGTAAGGCTTGCCATTGTGTTCGTACAGCGTTGCAATTTTCGTACGTTTCCTTGGAGCGAAACGTCCATTGCAGACAATGACCGCAGGACAATTAATCAACGGTCGAGACAATAGTGTCTGGGTGTGATGAAAATCTGCTCCATACACGATTGACGCAAAATTTTTCAAGGCCATAAAAATGTCATCATACACACTGAAAATAGTTTCATGTTACTAATTGTACATCACCGCAAATGACCTAATCTGAGGAAAAATAGAAATCGATTACACCCTGTCACTCCAGTAAGTCTAAAACTGACTGTATGGTAAAAGAAAGGAAACTTAAGCGGTTTTGCACAAGGGTATATATATATATATATATATATATATATATATATGTGTGTGTGTGTGTGTGTGTGTGTGTGTGTGCGTGTGTGCGCGTGTGTGTGTGTGTGTGTGTGTGTGTGTGTGTGTTATGGTCCAGGTTAGGACCAAAGAAGAACAACATGAACACAAGAGTAGAAATAACGAAGGTATATTACACGAAATAATAATACAAGATGTGGAAGGTGTTAGTATGACTGTCAGCCTGGTTTGGAGTGATCTACTATCGGCTCGACTCAATTCAGTATCTAGCCACCCCCCACGAGGGTTGCATGTGGTACAAGGCCGAGTTTAACGTGGGTTTTCCGAGCCCGTAGGCTCGGCCAAAAAATGCCCGTAGAACCCGTATAAACAGAATCGGGTTGGTCAACCTCCCCGAACGACACTCTGCCCTTCGGCGGAGCCTCGTCCGGGTTCCTCTCTGCTCAGAGGCAGAGAGTTCGACCGTCAAGCCGAGAAGCTTGGCTTGATTTGGTATCTAGCCACCCTCCCACGAGGGTTGCATGTGGCACAAGGCCGAGTTTAACGTGGGTTTCCCGAGCCCGTAGTTCCGGCCAAAAAATGCCCGTAGAATCCGTATAAACGGGATCGGGTTAGTCAACCTCCCCGAACGAGACTCTGCCCTTCGGCGGAGCCTCGTCCGGGTTCCTATCTGCTCAGAGGCAGAGAGTTAGACCGTCAAGCCGAGAAGCTCGGCTTGATTCATCCCTCTCTCTTGAGAGGCGTAGTATACTTAGTGTTAGGAAGAGTTCATTTTGTAGTTATAGGTAAGGATCCATGACAATATATATATGGGAAGAGGACAAAAGGCAGGAAATGGCGGTTACGATTATACAACGAGAGACATCCTGAAAATACAATAACGCTTAACTTTAGATTCTTTTTAATTTCTGGTGTTCGATGTGTCTTGAAGAAGAACTGACACCGTCCTTAAGAAAACGGAACGCGCTACATATAGGATTTCTCCATTGTTCTTCAGAAAAGCAAGCATTAATCTAAAATGTATCATTTATAACGCATATTATCCCACATTTACACTAGCTAGAAAAATATCCCCGGACATTTTGTGTAAGTTTTGCTAATTATTGAAAAAGAGGGTTAGGTAAACTTAATATTCACGGGAAGGAAGAGCAGAAGGAAACAAAAAGGAATATTTTCTTTCTTTCTTTGTATTCTTGTATTTGTCTTTTTTCTTTCTTTCTTTCTTTATTTTCTTCTTTCTTTCTTTGTTCTTGTTTTATTTACTTTCTTTCTTCTTCCTTTATTTCTCTTTTTCTTTCTTCTTCCTCCGTTTCTCTTTTTCTCTCTTTCTTTCTTTCATCTTGCTTTATTTCTCTTTTTCTTTCTTTTGTTCTTCTTCCTTTATTTTTCTTCTTTCTTTCTTTCTTTCTTTCTTTCTTCTTCTTCCCTTATTTCGCCTCTTCTTCTATTCTTTTTCCTTTATTTCTCTTCTCCTTATTTTCTTTCATTCTTCTTCCTTTATTTCTCTTTTTCTTTCTTCTTCCTCCGTTTCTCTCTTTCTTTCTTTCATCTTGCTTTATTTCTCTTTTTCTTTCTTTTGTTCTTCTTCCTTTATTTTTCTTCTTTCTTTCTTTCTTTCTTTCTTTCTTTCTTCTCTTTCTTCTATATTTCTATTCTTCTTACTTTGTCTCATTTCTTTCTTTCTCCTTCTTATTTTTGCTTTTTCTTTTCTTCTCCACTATGTCCATTCTTTCTTTCTTTCTTTCTTTCTCCTCTTCTTCTTCTTCTTCTCAATCTTTCCAAAGTTAACTTTCTTCTTCTCACGCCACAACTGAAAATACTTCGTCTACTCCCTTTTATAAAATCTGCGATAATCACGAGATCAAAAGCATTAGTTTTTCAAATAGGAAGAGATGCTGTCCCGATGAAAATACTTGCAAATAAATAAACTGGCCTGCTGTCAAGTGCTTGATAAGCAATGTCACTAAACCGGTTTCCTGCCTACAAAAACAAGAAGAGAACAAAAGAAAATATTTACTTTTTGATTCAAAGTTGGTTGGGCGAAGAGGTTTCCTCAGTTATCAATATTCCACAAAAACCAGACAATATTTTGCTACTCTTCACACTCAAAGACCAGGAACCACTCGCTTTTATTTATGGGACAAAGCATTTAACAGAAATGTCAACGCAAACCAAGTGCATATATATATATATATATATATATATATATATATATATATATATATATATATAAGATGAGAACGAATTGATGACAATTCCAACATTCGTAACATTTAATTTAAAAGAGAGCTCAATAAAAAGTAGAGCAATATTATTTATTTTTATATAATACACCGAAAAATATATCAAAATCGCCACACAATTGCAATTATGTTTCGATGCGTATCAATGCATCTCATTAGGCGATTGGAAATTACATCTGCTCCGTTTCGTATCTGAAATGTAAACAAAGCAATTTTCTAAGGAACTAGTATACCCATTAAAAACAAAATTAATCTTTCGCTGTGACTGACCAGACGATGTACGCACATGAATGCCATCATTCGCTTTGAAATGGATGCCCCCACCCTACCTCGGCTTGATCTCTTTCCGAAGGTGACTGATATGTGGAAAAAAATTATCTCTTAGACCCCTTACCAAAATGGTCACCCCCAGCCGTCTCCATAGTAATTAATTTTGCGAATGAACATGCTTATAAAAATGCGTAAATTTCAAGATTGGTTATTCCTAAATTTTCGCTTGAGAATGAACAGGGCATGATACTTTAATTCAATTTGATTTTAATAATTATATTGAGGTTTTCGGCTCTCATTTTTGAAACATGAGAACGGAGTCATATTTTTTTTAAAATAATTATAATTTATGCTCTACTTTTGTATGGAGCACTTTTTAAAAAAATAAAAACAAAAATACTAAAGAACTCCGGATTATTTACCTAACGTGTTCTTTCCTATTTTTTTACATATATATATATATATATATATATATATATATATATATATATATATATATATATGTGTGTGTGTGTGTGTGTGTGTGTGTGTGTGTGTGTATAAATATATATATATATATATATATATATATATATATATTATTATTATTATTTATATATTATATGCGCGGTACTTATTAGAAAGCGCTCAATATCAGAGACAGAGCTAACATATTTGGTTGGATTGATGGGAGTTTGTGACCCTGGGTTTCACGCTTTTGCGATCGTCATATAGTCTGACGATCGTAAAAGCGTGAAACCCAGGGTCACAAACTCCCATCAATCCAACCAAATATATATATATATATATATATATATATATATATATATATATATATATATATATTCTTACGAATCCCCCCTCTTTCCTTCCTCTCTAAACTCATCGATAGCGAAGGTAGAGGAGGATCGTAATTTGTGTTATTTTGTGTTTTTTTTTTAAACATTTTACATTTTTTTGTAAAATATATTTTTTTCCCAAGGCTCTCTTTCCGATTGATAAGACACGGCCGGGCGGAATCGATTAAGGAACAAACACGATAGGTGACAAACAACAATGGAGACTGGAAATATAAATTTATTAACAAACATGGAATCGTGGAAAAGATAAATATAAAAGAAACGGCCAAAACAGAAATGCCGATATGTCAAGAATAAGCATTTAAACATTGTGGTCAAAACAGTGGGAGGAGAGCATCCTCTAAGAAAGGTAAAATAAAAATCAGCGTATGGCCTTGTGCCATACTGCCATGAATTTATAGAACATGTGCTATGCCTGCACGGATTCACAAAACATCCACGATTTAAGACAATGTGGAAAGAAACACATAATAAAAAGATTTCATGCTAAATTTGCATAAAAGTACAAATACGAAAAAGAGGTACATTTAAATAAAATGGGGTACAAGAAAAATAATAAATTTAACTCAGAATAAAGTCCTTTTTCACTAACAATGTCTCTTAGTCTTATCTATTTCTTTTCTTTTTCCTTTTCTATTTCTTTTTATAAGGGTCTCTTTTGAGGTTTTCTCTTACTTCCTCTCTTTCTCTTTTCGTCGTCTAGGGGCTCGGCTGATGATGAAGCAAAAAATACGTTCCCTCTCTCTTTCGTCTTGGTATGACAGCATTCTCACTCGAGATAGTCTGTTCTTTCTTTCTTTCTTTTCCCTTTCGTGCTGCAAAACAGTCTGTCTGTGGATGACGTTATATATATATATATATATATATATATATATATATATACACGGTTAGCTGCCTAACATTGGTACACGTGTTTTGCAAAATTCCATAGCTACAACAGATAAATTTAAATTTTTAAATATTTATAACAGGGCACGTTCACGCGTGTTTTTAACTTTGTTTTTTTAATTCACTCCTGAAGGAGAAGGTCGAAAGTACTTGGGAAAGAAAAAACTACGGCGTGTTATTGATAAATTTCGTCTTTAAATCAATGAACTAATTAGAGAACTAGAAAGTATTATTATAAGAATAAATAGACATACGTCTATAGTATTCAATTAAACATGTTTGAATGAAGATATACTAACCATATATATATATGTATATATATATATATAGGAATATATTGTTGCTGCCGACACTGAAGTTTTAACAGAGAACACCAGTGCGCAAACAGGTGATTCCATTTCTAATAATTAGACCACGTGATGGTAAAGAAAATGTATATATGGGAACTAGCTAATTTATCACCATTTCTATTCGGAATATATGAAATAATAGGAAGAGGTCGAAGAGGGAGCCGTCGGAATATATGAACGTAAGAGGAAGAAGTCGGAAAAGGAAGAAGTCAGAATATTTGAACATAAGAGGAAGAAGTCGGAATATATGTACGTAAGAGGAAGAAATCGTGAAAGGAAGCAGTCGGAAAATATGAACGTAATAAGAAGATGTGGGAAGAGGATGCAGTCAGAATATATGAAGAAAAGAGAAAGAAGTTGGAAAAGGAAGCTGTCGGAATATATGAACGTAATAGGAAGAGGTCGTGAGAGGAAGAAGTCGGAAGTCAGACATTCTAATGGTAGGCAGAGAGGGTTCTCTGTGGTGGCTAAACGAGAGCAGTTTTGTTTTTGAGGCATTAAAGTTAACCAACCATTTCTCCATTAATTATCTGACGAACACATTGCTGCCTTCCATCAGCATGGCTGATGCTAACCTCTAGGAAAGTGATTATTTGCGCCATCTCCGGCTTACGTTCTCAGCTGACATGAAGTGAAAAGATTATATTGAATCCATTGCCAGGTCAGTAGCTAAGAAAGTCGGTTCACCGTGTCGTGCAAGACAATTTTTCTCTCCAGAATCTATCTTACATGTCTAGAAGTCTACTATTCGTCCATGCTTGGCATATTGCTGCAACATATAGTCTGGTGCCCCTGCTATGTACCTTGAGCTCCTTAATAAGACCCAAAGAAGAATCAGCAATATTATTGGTCCTGATCTGGCGACTCGGCTTCAGTCACTTTCCCACCGCCGTAAGGTTGCCTCTCTGTGTCTTTTCTATAAATACTTTCATGGTAATTGTTCGGAGGAGCTCATCGCTATGGTACCTAGACCTTTGATTTTAAGCGCAATACTAGACTGGTGACGAAATCTCCTCAATTTACAATTGAGCTGGATAGATATAGCCGTACGTTTTTTTTCTCGCACTTCTCGCTTGTAAAACTTCCTTCCGACTCCATACTTTCCAGCCAACTTTAATCTGCAAAAAATTAAATGCAATGTTAATCGCAATCTACTGTCCGCCTGATTGCTCTTTCCTCCTTCCCCACTCACTATTAATGTTTCTGTTCCTAATTCTACCACACTCTGTAACCGCTTGTGTCTTAGTGGTTTTATTGCCTTGCATGGAGTGTTACCGATCTTTTATAAAATGGCACAGAGGTGCTACATGACGCGAGTGGGAAAATGACTGAAGCCGAAATGCCAGATCAGGACTAATAATATTGCTGACACTTCTCTGTTAAGGGTCTCTAGATATATTAGCAGGAACATCGGACCATATGTAGCAGCAGTATTATAAGCATAGACAAATAGTAGACTTATAAATTTCACTCTGAAATTCTTTCACTTGAATTGATTTCCACTTCATCCCAGAAATGTCGTACATCTAAAAAAAAAAAAAAAAAAAATCATTTCCTCTTACGGAGGAAATAATGTTAAATGATAAGTATCTTTGCCACCGGAAAAAAAAAAGAGTGAGAAATATAAATAAAATGTGTATTTTTCTTATCGTGATATTACTGTTTTCATTATATATATATATATATATATATATATATATATATATATATATATATATATATATATATATATATATTGCCTTTACTCTCTCCTAATCTTTGTTATTCCAACTTCATATAATCGTATGTCGAGGCTTATTTACTTATCTAATATTTTTGCTAATTGACATAATTAAAATTCAAATCCTCACCCCCATTCCTTTTCGCGTGACTCAGGGGATTTTTTTTACAGGGAGCTGAGTCAGAAGCAAGAACAAAAGTTTTAAAACAAAAATAAACGTCACGAGCTTAGCAACCAATAAGAAAGTAGAAATATATGCAATTCATTTTTAATCATTTCACCCCAAGCAAGGCAATAAAGCCACTAAAACACAAAGGGTTACTGTGTGTTAGAGAATATAAGAAAGAGAAAAATACTATTAAGGAGAGAGAACAATAAAAGAACAAGAATTAAGAAGACAGAAAATAACGATAACATTGCATTTAAATTTTTGAAGATCAAATGGAAATCAAGAAGCCGAAATAGAAATCCCACAGGAGAGAAATGCGAGAGAAGATACTGTTAGCATAGAACTTACGGTTACATCTAGCCAATTCAACTGCAAGATGATGAGCCCTTACCGCCAATCAAGTACTGCGCTTAAATTCGTAAGTTCGAGGTAGAAAGGAGGAAAGCTTATCAGATTAATTACCATAAAAAAAATCTTTGTAAAAAATGCACAGGGAAGCTACATTGCGACGGCGGGAGAGTGAGTAAAGCCGAGATGACAGATAAAGACCGATAACATTGCAGAATAGATAGCAGAAGTATCAGACCAGAACTGGCAGCAATATTTAATGCATGGGCGAATGGTAGATATATAAATATGTAAGATAGTTTCTGGTGAAAATCTGGGATAATTTCACTCTACCTCCTCTCACTCTGGAGTCATTATTGCGTAAGAATCACTTACACAAGCAGAACTGGTGGGGCCCATTCCTCTCCAGGTGAAATCACGGCCGATGTCATCCAACTTGGAGGTTCACCTTGGTGACGGACGCCAGGCGCTTGATTCCATCACCCTTGCTGCTGACTTCAGTTTATGAAACCCTCAGTGCAAAGATCTCGTGTCAATGCGCTGGCTGCATCCATAGCTATGGAACCCAGTCTCCACTTTTATGCTAGACCGCCGTTGACCCTACAAGAAGGTTCGCCTGCCCTTTCAACAAATCTTGGTTGTAATCCTGCTCATGTTTAGCCAAGTAAATCCCGGTTTAGTCGATGCTTTAGTAGCTGGTCACATTATCGGTAACACACGGAGTCAAATAATGATATATATATATATATGCTGTCAAATAATGATATATATAATAATATAATGGCTGGCCACTCGTATTCGAGGATACCCGTCTACTAGTGCGGCAAGCTAATCCTTATTGCGGACGCTTGCTCAGGCGCATTTAGTGTTTGTTCAACACCCACAGAGTCCACCTGTGGTTTATACTGCAACTATGCTGAGGGCTTCTGGGAGAGAGCGTGTTATCTAGCGTAATCCTCAATCTGAAACGCTCAAACCCAAATGTATCTTCATACTAGCAGCGCCATCGACGGCCCCTAAGGGTTCTGTCTACCCAATTTCACTCAGAAGGCTTGGGTCAAAGGTGCAGCACGCTGGGGTCGACCCCTCCAGTCCGATCACATCAGGAAGTCACCTTCCTGACAAGTAGACCATGGTGAGATTCGAACCTGGCTCATAGCCAGAAAGCGAACTTTCAAGCCATGCTAAATAATTAAAGATTTTTTTTTAATTCGACATATTCTTATTAGGATATTTTTAGCGGATAACCGTATTTGACTAGACGCCCAATGTGTATTTCGTCGCACGGCCTTCACACTTGAGAAAAAAAATTTCTGCTGTTTTTCTTTTTGTTTTTAAGCTTTCTCAGTGGGTATTAGCAATTTACTGAGTGGACAGACAGATCCACCTACGAAACTCTGGAGTCGGATTGCTGGAGGTAACATCTATCAGCTAAGTGACAAACTTTTACCCATGTCAAGCCCATTAAATGCTTTATCTTCGATATTAAGCGATTCATTGCAAAACTGCCTGACTTAAATGTCTTTTCTATCAATATCCAATTGACTCTCAGTATTTTTGGCTTCATACTATCTTTGCCATCGCTATTATATATATATATATATATATATATATATATATATATATATATATATATATATATATATGAGTGTGTGTGTGTGTGTCCTATTAAATAATTTAGACAAGTTTTATCAACTTATTTTTAATAGGATCCTCTCGTAATTACAGAGAAGTTTCTTAGTATCCTCTTTAAAGAAAGAAAGTAAATAACCTTTTTATTCCATATTCATTTTATTCCGAGTACTTTCGACATTACCATAATGTCATCATCAGGATATTGTTTTTTTCTTAGACAAAAACTGTTGTGTTCATCTGAAAATTAAATTTTTACGTGTGAAGTGAAAAACGTTAAGGTTATGTTCTGTATATTTTTTTAATTTTATTATGTAAACACACGACAGGGGAGCTAACTAACATCAACATGATAATTTTCTTTCTTCCTTTAATAACGATACAAAGAAATTTGTCTGTTACCACGAGAGGATCCTATTAAAAATAAGTAGACAAAACTTCTCTAAATTATTTAATGAGAGATGTCTTAATGAAAACATGCTTCCAAAATATACACAATTTATATATATATATATATATATATATATATATATATATATATATATATATATATATATATAATTACTTATTTAAAAATATGACTCCAACGCTATAAATAAATAATTATATTTATGCTCTACTTTTGTATCGAGCACTATTTTTAAGAATTATAACTAAAATACTAAATAACTTTGGATTATTTACCTAACGAGTTCTTTCCTATTTTCTATATATTTTTACACACACGCACACACACACACATACAATATATATATATATATATATATATATATATATATATATATATATATATATAATTATTTATTTAAAAATATGATTCCAACAAGCTACATAAGAGTTCTCATGTTTCAAAACAAGAGCCGAAAATTATTTGAATTAAATTGAATTAAAGTAAGCTCTGTTCCATCTTCAAGCGCATTTTTTTGGGGGGTGGGGGGAATACCTTATTTCTGAAATTTACGTGTTTTAATAGCAGATTCATTATTGAAATCAAAATTTCCATGGTAAGAACTTTGGATTATTTACCTAACCAGTTCTTTCCTATTTTCTATATATTTCCCACACACACACACACACACACACACATATATATATATATATATATATATATATATATATATATATATATATATATATATATATATATTTATATATATTAATAGAAAACTTATAAGTATAAGAAACTATACTCGTTCGGAAAACCTTCGTTGTCTTGATTTGCAAATAATCAGACCAATACCAAAGGGGAAAAAAAGGTATAAAAAAAAGAAAGAACCAAGAACATGTACGTTAGCCGAAAAAATTGTCCAGCATGCAAGTCCAAGGCCCAAAAGAAAAAAACCCGATACGAGTATACGAGTACGCAAATTAACTAAATAAAGTGCTCAATACAATGAGTAGAGCAGACCTAGTTAAACCTAGAGAGCCAGACAAACCTACCAAGGTTTCACCTAAGCGGATCGTCAGGGAAGGCTGGCTCTCTAGGTTTAACTATATATATATATATATATATATATATATATATATATATATTCTCATTTGATCTCTACAGATTAACTTTCCTGTCCGCCATCATTATGGTTGATTCTCGGCTCCGTCATAGTGTTTCACTGTGCCTTTTTTGGCCTCAAGTTTTTCAATATCTTGAGGTGGACAACTACATTGAATCACTACCGGTATCTTCTGCAAGGAAAATCGGTTCACTGTGTCGTGCCAGAAGGTTTTACTCATCATTACCATCTCAAACATCTACAAATCTACCAATCAACTATGCATTGAATATTGTTGCCATATTTGGTCTGGTGCCCCTGTTGTTCATCTCGAGATTCTCGACAAAATCCAAAGAATGATCTGCAATAAAATTGTTCCTGACTTGACAGCTCGATTTCAGTCATTTTCTCATAGACTTGATGTGGCTTCCCTCTGTCTTTTTTCATGACAACTGAGCTTTTTTCTTCCCTGATTCCCTGGCTACATGAATTTAAGCTTGCTACTAGGTTGGCATCTAGATCCCATCCTTTTACTGTTGAAATAGTTAAATATAACGGCCACTTCTACTCCAACATTTTCTTTTCTTGCACTTCCCGACAGTGGAACTCCCTTCCTATTTCTTGCTTCCCTGATAACTACAATCTTCAAAAATTTAAATGCAACGTCAATCGCTATCTTATGTTGCTTTGATCCCCGTTCTTCTTTTATCCGTTCCCCAATTCCACCTATGCCCAGTCTTTTCCATCATTTTCACTCTCTGTGACCCCCCTGCGCGCAAGTGGTACTTCGGACTTGTTTAGGGTGAAACGCTTAAAATTCAGCGCTTTTAATTCCTAACTTTATTATAGTTACATGACACACGTACTTTTGGATATCAAATGTATCAGAATGACGCTAATAAAAACTATCCACTATGACACTGAAAGTTCCGGATTTTGTGCAGAGAAAGTCGAAAGTACTATATGGGTGCGTCTTCCAAGACGAACGTAAGGCAATGCACAGGCTCAAGTAAGCTTGGACGGTCACCTAATTAGCTTGACTGATGAGGGAGAGGTTAAGTGCCATGCGTGATACACGCTTAGGCGATCATGTATCTATCGATACATGACTGACGAGGCAGATTTTCCCCTGCAGTAGGTTTCTGTTTCCTTCTGCGGTAGACCAGTTGCCTTCCAAGGAACCCGGTCTGCCCTGCTATTTACCCATAGCTGGGGTGGGAGAATAGGAGGATTCATACCTTTCCCAAGGGTATTAGCATGTAAATGAATGTAATGGATTCGACTGGAATTCGAACTTGGCTCTCCGATTCCTCACTCCGAGCCGCTATCCATTATGTTAAGTTATTACACCATAATGCTAGCTATCTATCTAATTCACCCTTTAATATGATGTAACCTCAGTACTTAGCTGCTACAGTTATTTCCAAGACTATAAACCTTCCTGGAGCCGAGCCACAATCTTAAACATGCTCTGTTTACAAGCAGCAGAGGCAGATTTTCTGCTCTTGACTAGTATATCATTGCCATACAAACAAAATCGGACAAGTGATTAATGTAAACAATACGCGGCGCCAGTATGCGAGAGACGCATGGTGAATGTGTTGTATGAGAATGACTTTTTTTTTTTTAGAAATTTATTTCCAATATCAGGGTGCGTCTTCCAAGCCGCAACAACGTGTAAACCGGAAAATGCGAGGATTAAAAAAGAATAGTTGGATTAAATAAGACTTTTTTAATTGAATTTATGTCGCCTATATAGACATTATATAATGACACAATCGAGAGGCTGACATTCCACACCACTTCAAACAAAAGGTTAGGAAGGAAACCCCCATCAATACTAGAAAGAGCGATAATAGATACTGGACTTGAGCAGTAATTTCATTAAAAAAAAAAAAAGAAAAAAAAGGGGGTTTTAAGAAAAAGATTTTAGTAATTTCTAGCGACAGTGAATCTAATTGTTCTGTTAATGAATGCCAAGTTCTTTCTTTTAAGGAGACGCGGTTAATTTTACCATCATAGAATGTCAATCACAATCCTCTGTCTTCCTGAATACTGATCTTTTTTTTTTTCTTTGTCCTTTCACTAAACTAAAAAACTTCTAATTCCGTTTCAATCCCAGTAAACCCTTGCGTCTTAAAAGCGTTATCACCGTGCTTTTTTTTTGGGGGGGGGGGCGGGGTTGAAATGATTAAAAAAATAATAATATGAACAGATACTACACTTTGATCTTAGTGCGATGGCACAGTGAGTGAAGAAAAGCGTAACTCGAGTAACGCTGGCTTTTATTTTCTTCCTATCTCAATCTATTTTTTTTTCTATCTGTCACAGTTTGTTCATATCTATCTATCACCGTCTGTTCATATATATCTATCTATCCTAATCTGATCAATATCAGATACCTATCTATATTATTGTATACAGGGAGTTTTACCCTGTACAAAGCTCGAGTGCAACTCGAGGTAGAGTCAGTATATCTATCTCAGTCTGTTTTTATCTATCTATCTATCTATCTATCTATCACAGTTTGTTCATATCTATCACAGTCTGCTCATGTCTATCTGTATATCTATCTATCCTAATCTGATCAATATCAGATATCTATCTATAGTATTGTAAACTGTGAATTTCATCCTGCACAAGGCTCGAGGGCCACTCGAGGTAGAGTCAGTATATGCGAATAAGGAGAGAATATAGCGGTTAACCTAAACTTGAACAGGATAAGACTGTATTGATCGGAGAAGCATCCTCTTGGGAGTCGGTTCCATTGAGCAGTGGTCGGTTTCACAGAGCAGTGGTTGGATGTTAGAGTGGAACTTCTAACCAATGGAATATGGAGGGGATATGTGTGTGGTCTGCTGCTCGGTTAATGAATGTTGAATGTTCCCTTGTAAGGAAATGGCTAATCTCGCTATTACCATGGGCGTGTCTGTGTGTCTGCGCGTGAGAGAGACATTGCGGGAAAGAAAGAAAGAAAGAAAGAAAGAAAGAAAGAAAGAAAGAAAGAAAGAAAGACAGGAAGAATCTTCAGGCTAATTTTACACCGAGTATCTTCATTTTAAATTCTTTATTCTTTCTTTTTTTTCGACAACCAAACCTCCAGACATTCCTAAGCCTTTCGGCAAAGCACAAAATGTTCCCTTCTCTTTTAATATCCTTCACATTTCAGGCTTTTTTTTTTTTTTTTTTTTTTCATATTTGGCGGGTGTTTTTCTCTTGACGCTAAAATCAACTGACAATTCGTTGCCTCTTCACAGCGTTAATTTGAAAGATTTTAGGCGATTATCCAATCATAAAAGTGTTTGTTCGCGCTACTTTATTCTTATTCTTCTTTTATGTGCTGTGTCATTTCAGGACGTGGGAGACCACGGCCCTCCACATCCTCTTACCATTTGCAGCCCATTGCAACGTTTGTTTATTTGCCTCTTGTTCCAGCATCCATTTACACGTTTGTCAGGTAGTTGGCCCGAAGCTTTCTCCTCGCCCGGTTTTCATAAAAAATATGTGTGCGGTAAAGTAGATAAAATTCACTGTGAATATAGACTGACCGCAATTAAACCTGGCAAGACCAATATTTTGCAGTTCGAAGACTGCAGGGAAGATAAAAACAACTGCACTAAAAAGAATCAGTTCATTGTTTTATCTATACAGAAACAGAACGATTTATTTATTTGTGTGTTTTCGTTCTTGTTTTTTGGGGGGTTTTTTTCAGTTTATCAACCCTTTGTTTGTTATTTAAAGACGACTTCACTGTCCGACCTTACTCGGATATGTTTATCATTTGGTAACCTTTTTATTTTCTATCTATCTATCTATCTATCTATGACAGTCTGTTCATTATCTATCTATCTATCTATCTATCTATCTATCTATCTATCTATGACAGTCTGTCCATTATCTGTCTATCTATCTATGACAGTCTGTGCATTATCTATTAGGTTGGTGCAAAAATAATGACGTAATAATGTCGTTTTTTGACGTTAAAAAATACGTCAAAAAACGACATTATTACGTCATTATTTTTGCACCAACCTAATATCTATCTATCTATCTATGGCAGCCTGTGCATTATCTATCTATTTATCTATCTATCACAGTTTATTCATTGTCTATCTATCTGTCTAGTTATCTATCTACGACAGTCTGTTCATTATCTATCTATCTATCTATCTATCTATCTATCTATCTATCTGTCTGTCTGTCACAGTCTGTTCATATATATCTATCTATCTTAGTCTGATCAATATCTATCTATCTATCTATCTATCTATCTATCTATCTATCTATCTATCTATCTATCTATGACAGTCTGTTCATTATCTATCTATCTATCTATCTATCTATCTATGACAGTCTGTCCATTATCTATCTATCTATCTATGACAGTCTGTGCATTATCTATTAGTTTGGTGCAAAAATAATGACGTAATAATGTCGTTTTTTGACGTTAAAAAATACGCCAAGAAACGACATTATTACGTCATTATTTTTGCACCAACCTAATATCTATCTATGGCAGCCTGTGCATTATCTATCTATCTATCTATCACAGTTTATTCATTGTCTATCTATCTGTCTATTTATCTATCTACGACAGTCTGTTCATTATCTATCTATCTATCTATCTATCTATCTGTCTGTCACAGTCTGTTCATATATATCTATCTATCTTAGTCTGATCAATATCTATCTATCTATCTATCTATCTATCTATCCTAGACTGATCAGTACCTATCTATCTAGTTGGTTATTTAAAGACCGCTTCACTGACCGACCTTGCTCGGATATGTTTATCATTTGGTGGCCTTTCAGGAATATTGATAAGAAAATTATATTTCACACAATCACTTCCTGTGACGAGGCAATTGATTGACTCATTCATTCATTGATTTGTTAAACAATTTCTCACCAAATATCAATGTTTCTTCCAGATACAAGCGCTACTATTTAACCCCTAGAGTGGTAACGTAATCGAGTAATACCCGTCCCATAGGTATTTCTGCGTAATTGAATGCAATGAGCCTGACTGGAATTCGAAGTCGGCTCTCTGATTTCTAACCATGGGCCTCTATCAATTGCACCAGCCGCACATCTACTACATAAACTCGACGCATACAGATGAAATAGCGAACGCGTTAAATTGTTCAATGCAACTGGCGTCTCCTAACAGTGAAGAAAATGTAACGACTGTTGCATTGAATAGTTTTTCACGCGTTCGCTATTTCATCCGTCTGCATTTTTTAATTTCATGAAATTTCACAAAAAATTTTTTTCTATTTCTTGTTGTTTTTTTGTTTTTTTTTTATTCATTAAAACAGCCCAAGGACAAAAATTCCCCGAACCGCCGAAACCGTCGTTTGCGCTGGCCTCGGTACGAGCAAAGATCCTTCTTTCTAGCGCAATGAGAGAACGCAGCCTTAGGCAGCTGTCCCCCAGGTTTGGGTAACCCGTCAGTGTGATTTTCCTCAGTTACGCCTCTGTCCTTCGACGAACCCACAACTGAGTCGCACTCAGTCTGAAGACAGAGAGACGAAACTGGGAGACGATAGAAAAAAAATCTGGAAAGCCAATTTAGTACATAGCTAAATAGGGAATAGGTTGGTTCGGGCCTTTTCTCAGTGCATTAGGATGAAAATGAAATCAGAGTCCATTTTCAGCGCTGATAACCGTTACACCAATCATTAAATTAAGAAAGTGTGGGGATAACATATATATAAAAAAAATGTTTTTACCAAAATTTTCTAAAACAAAAAATTCAAACATAGTTTCATTCATTTGTGAATAAGTCTTGGAAATTTCATTAAAATCGGACAATTTTTTTTGATTTTTACAAGAATTTCCAAGTCAATGTATTTTCAACGGAAAAAAAGCGCAAAAAGTCAATGTAATTATTTTGTCACCACGATGACGTAAACAAAACAAGATTTTAGCCAAAATTTTGAACATGTTAGAAAGGATTCATTTTTTTTTAAATTATCAAAAAATACTTTCGTCGTTCATCTTAATAATAACATAAACATTTTGACGATAAAACTTTATCTTTATTAAGTTTGTGCCCTTTTTCATTACGCTATCTGTTTTCCCGCAAAAAAGCGGGGGTACCTATATATATATATATACTAGCAGCATGGCCCGGTGTTGACGGTGCTTGATTCAAAAATCGTACGACTCATACAGCAATCGCTATCACTTGACTTAAAATATTTTTGTCCTTCCTTACCTTTAAAGGAGTGCCCTTTGCCGTGCTGATGTTGCTACATGACTTACTTCTTGCCTACCTCACACTGCGAATTTTTTCTAAGCTCTATACTAAACATTAAATCTCTTACGAAAAAAGAACTAAACAAAATGAACACAAAACGATCAGCTTTAAAAAAAAGATCTCGTAACTGGAAAAACCGAATGAAAAAAAAATGTTAACAACAAATACTTTTTCACACCCAACCCAGTTCTGTGGAATCAGAATCAACGTTGAGCTTGAACAAACGAATGAACGAATTGGAGTAAAGTGCCATGCAGATTTAAATTTGTGACTTGTGACGAATGCAGCTATCGATTTTTTTTTTGCATGCTAGTTAACATTCGTGTCAGTCAGCTGTTGGCTCTCACGCTGGCCAATAGAATCTTCCTGCCTATTCGTGGCAGCCAGCTATAGGCTCTCACTCTGGCCAGTAGAAAATGGCCGCAAACTACATTAAAACTGCCGTAGAAGCATGAAAAAATCGATTATTTTCCCTATCGAAGGGAGTAGGGAAATGCAAAGTCGGTGTTGGGCTTCCCGCTAACTTGGAGCAGGTGCATGTAAATTTTGGTGCAAATCCGTCGAAAATTGCGGCCGTGCATTCGTTAGACACACACGCACATCCTGCCTTTTATAGAGATTTATCCTAGTCTGTTCAACATCTATCTATCTATCTATCTATCTATCTATATTCATATCTATCTACAAATCTATTTCAGTCTGTTTACTTCTATCTATCTATCTATCTATCTATCTTAGCGTATTGATATTAATCTATCTATCTATCTATCTGTTCATATCTATCTATCTATCCTTCTAAGACTTTTCTTTATTTTTCTTTATTTCTTTATTTCTTATCTATCTATCTATGTATCTATGCATCTATCTATCTATCGCAATCTGTTCACATCTATCTATCTATCGCAGTCTTTTCGTATCTATCTATCTATCTATCTATCTATCCGCGTTTTGTCATTATCTATCTATCTATCTATCTATCTATCTAAAAGACAAGGTGTTACTATTAGTCGTTTGTATTTGGGTCTATCAGCTTTTCTTTCTTTCTATGAAGGCTAATATTACTTGTTTGTATTTGGGTCTATAAGCTTTTCTTACTTTCTATGAAGGTTAATATTACTTGTTTGTATTTGGGTCTATAATCATTTCTTTTTATCTGTCATAGGCAAATATTAGTCGTATGAATTTGGGACTATATTTTTTTCTTTTTATCTATGACAACAAATATTAGTTGTTTGTATTTGGGTCTATAACTATTCATTTCATTCGGGAATAAGTAAATAGGTTTTGTTTATAACTGAATCTGTAGGAATTTACTTTTTCAGGAATAGGTAAATATTAGTCGTTTATATTTCAGTTTACAAGTTTACTTGGTAGATGTTACCATTCTAGTTGGAGGGAATCTAGCATTTCTACGGACTGGGGGATATAATCAGCTTAGCCTCAACCCCACCAACAAAGTAAACTTATTCGGAATTAATGTAGAAATATTGCTGTTAACTGGCGAATATCAATTACCGTCATTATTTCTGCATAATATTCACTTACTCCCATCTAATTCCAATATTTATAGGTGCGTATTATATATGGGAACTAAATTTATTTAACTCTATTCCAGCCACTTGAATCGACATATTTGGGGACGATCTGACAGAAATTTTCCTCACGTACTCGTGTATTGTGCCAGTTTTTTTTTTTTTTTTTTTTTTTGTGGGGGGGGTCACATTTTTTATACGCTAGAAATATCGGATCGCGCACTATAGACAGGTAATTTTTCAGAAGAGGTTAAAAGTCAGGTCTGAACGAAAACAGAAGTCCGGTATCTAAATCTTCGTATCTGATATTTTACGGTACCTGGTTTTTCTCACCCTTTTGACGATAGCTTTGTACAAACAAAAGAATGAAGACCATTCGCTATAAAATATGACCCGGATGAGGCCCAGTACTCCAGTATTTGACTACGGTAGTTCCTACTAGGATAGCACAGAAACTGGGGTTGCATGGTATACGAGCTATATGAAAAATATCAGACTTTTCATTTAAAAATTCAAGATTTGTGCTATACATGAAATAGACTTGTACACGAGTATGTGCGGTATACCCCTTGTCTAAAATAGGTAAAATCTAAGAAAGTGTTTAAATCACTAACCAAATTGTCGCCATCTTGATCATTATAAATGTTATCACGATGTTAGTAAAATGGTGGTTCCCTTGTATGGCATGCATCAAATAATACCTGGCAACCCTTACTATGCTTTGTGGAACCATCTCTTAATTACTCTTTTTCTCAGGTTCAATCTGAGTGGTAGTACCTGTTGGGGTCCCTGCATTGGGCGAAAAGTTAACCCAAATGAATGTATTAGGTTGGTGAAAAAATAATGACGTAATAATGTCGTTTTTTGTCGCTGGTAATAATTATTTACAAAAATGTATTGCTGATGAAAGTATAAACATTTTTGAAAAATGCTGATGATATTTTTTTCCTTCAAAAATTTATTGCTGGTATTAAAACTTATTTTTGCACTTTCATAATGTTTTAACCCCAGTTTGGGGGTTAACTATTTACCCATAGCTGGGAATCTAACAAGTGCTATCACCCCAGATCAGGGTGGACTTGGGAACACCAGGAATTAAAAGGTATTTCCATGCTCGTCAAAACATCCTGATCAGAGGCCTTGCTGTTGGACGTAGGTTATCGTCTTACCCAGGACGCGGATGTAGTTTAACGTCTTACCCAGGACGCGGATGTAGTTTAACATCTTACCCAGGATGCGGATTTTAATTTATAGTCATACCCAGGACGCGGATGTTGTTTAACGTCTTACCCAGGACGCGGATGTAGTAACGTCTTACCCAGGATGCGGATGTAGTTTATAGTCATACCCAGGACGCGGATGTAGTTTAACATCTTACCCAGGATGCGGATTTTAATTTATAGTCATACCCAGGACGCGGATGTTGTTTAACGTCTTACCCAGGACGCGGATGTTGTAACGTCTTACCCAGGACGCGGATGTAGTTTATCTTCTTATCCATGACGCGGATGTAGTTTAACGTCTTACCCAGGACGAGGATGTAGTTTATCGTCATACCCAGGATGCGGATGTAGTTTATAGTCATACCCATGACGCCGATGTAGTTTAACGTCTTACCCAGGACCCCTGAACAAAAGGACCTGATCTGGACTCCAGACGGTGGACCATTGAAAACCGACTTAAAAAAAAAAGTCGTTTTTTCTTTTAGATGAAAATATTTAATGTCAGTGATTTTTCAGTTATGCTAGAGCGATCAAGCCATGATGTCTTCCGTCTGATTGATATTTGTGTAAATTTTGAGTCACACATATATGGGTTTCGTAGAATTGTTTCCAATCTTGTTTTCTTCATGTTTGCTCAGTTCCCCACCCCACAAAAAAACTTACATGCCTTTTTTCATTAACACTACTGAATTTTTTTTCTAACTTCCTCTTTCCTTGCCACCATACTTTTTTTTTTCTCCCTGTCTTTTCTTTCTTGCTTCGTTCAATTTTTCCCCTTCCCTCTCTCTTCCATCATATCTTCTTTCTTTCCTACTTTTCTCTCCCTTCCTTCCACTTTTTATTTTTTTTCGCCTTCTTTTTTCTAGATTCATTTCTGTTCTTTTTCTTCCTCTGTTTCAGTCTTCCTACCATCTCCCACCTGTCTTGTTTCTTTTGTCGTTAAAGCTTACCTCTTCCTCTTCCTACATCTTTCCTGCCTTCCTTCCCTCTTTCCTTCATTTTTCTTTCCTTTCCTGGTATCCTTCCTTCCTCCATTCCTATCTTCTGCCTTTTCTTCATTCCTCCCTTCCTTCCTTCCTTCCTTCCTTAATTCTTTCCTCTTTTCCTTCCTTCTTCTCCCTCTTCATTTCTCCCTTCCTTCTTTCCTTAATTTTTCTCTCCTTCCTTCCTCCTTCCCTCTCTTCCTTTCTTCTCTCCTGTCTTCATCCCTTCCATCCATCCTGCTTTCCTTCTGCCCTCTCTTCATTGCTCTCACACTTCCTACCTTCCTTCATGTTTCTTTGCCTTCCTCGTAGACTTCCTTCATTCCTTCATTCTTTCCTCTTCCTTACCTCCTTCCTTCCTTCTTTTTTGTCCTCTCTTCATTCCTCCCATCCTTCTTTCCTTCCTCTTCCAGTCTTCCTTCCTTTCTTCCTTCCTTCCTTAATTCTTCCCTCTCTACCCTATCTTCATTCCTTCCATCATTTATTTCTCCCATCCTTCCTTCCGCCCTTTCTTCATTATCCCACCCTTCCTCCTTTCCTTCTCTTCACTCCTTTCTTCCTTAATTCTTCCCTCTCTTCCTTCCTTGTTCCCTGTCTTTATTCCCCCCATCCTTCCTTTCTTCTTTCTTGTCTTCATTCCCTCCACCCTTCCTTCCTTTCTGCTTTCCTTTCTTCTTCTCCATCTTCCTTCCTCTCACTCTTCTTTCCCTTCCTCCCTTCCTTCCTTCCTTCCTTCCTTAATTCCTTCCCTCTCTTCCTTCTTTCTACCCTATCTTCATTTCTCCCATACTTTATTCTTCCCATCCATCCTTCCTTCCTTCCTTCCTTCCTTCCTTCCTTCCTTCCTTCTGCCTTTCATTTTTCTTTGCCTTCCTGATAGCCTTCCTTTCTTCCTTTTTCTTCCTTCCTTTTTTCATCTTTCCTTCCATCCTTTCGATCTTTTTTTTCGCCATCTTTCCTTAGTCCATTTTTTCACCTTCTTCTTTCTTGCATTTTTCTCTGAATTTTCCTTTCTCCTTTTTTTCCTTTCCCTTGTCCTATTCTTTTTCTTTCTTTCTTTCTTTTCTTTCTTCCTCCTTACGTTCTTTATTCCTTCCATCTTTCCTTCCTTTCTTCCATCCCTACTTTCTCCTCCCTCATCTTTTCACATATTCTTTATGCATTTCTTACCCCCTCTCTCTCTCTCTCTGTCCCTCTCTCTCTCTTCCTCTCTCCTAGTCTTCCTCTCACAGTTCTTTCTGTTTTCCTCCGTACTTATTTTCCTTCTTGTTTTCCTCTCGTTCATTATCCTTCCTTCTTTCCTCTCTCTCTCTCTCTCTCTCTCTCTCTCCCCGTTCCTGCTTCCCTTCCTCCCTCCTTCTCTTTCTTTATTTCTTCTTCCCTCTCTTCATTTGTCCCTTCCTTTAATCCTCCAATCCTTCCTTACTTCCTTCCATCCTTCCTTCCTTTCTTCCTCCTTTCCTTCCTTTCTTCCTCTCTTTATTCCTCCAATCATTCCTTCCTTCCTTCCTCCTTCCCTATTTTTATTCCTCCATCCTTTAATCCTCCAATCCTTCCTTACTTCCTTCCATCCTTCCTTCCTGCCTTCCTTTCTTCCTTCCTTCTTTCCTTCCTTCCTCTCTTCATTCCTCCAATCATTTCTTTCTTCCTTCTTCCCTCTCTTCCTTCCTCCCTTCCTTCCTTCTTCCATCTCTTCCTTCCTTCCTTTCTTCCTCCTTTCCTTCCTTCTTCCCTCGCTTAATTCCTCCCACCCTTCCTTCTGCCTCTCTTTGTTCCTCCTATCCTTCCTTCTTTCTTTCTTTCCTCTGTTCATTCCTCTTACCCTTCATTCATTCCTTCCTTCCCTTATCCCTTCCTTCCTTCCTTCTCTCTCTTCATTTTCCCACCCTTCCTCTCTGTTCATTTTCTTCCGTCTTTTCTCTCTTTATTCTTCCCATCCTTCCTTTATTCTTTCCTTCTTTCTTCCCTCTCTTCATTCCTCCATTCCTTTCTTTCTTCTTCTCATCGTTCCTAGCTTCCTTCCTTTGTCCCTCTCTTCATTCCTCTCCCCATCCTTCGTACCTTCCTTTTATTCCATTCCAGTATGGATAATTCTCAAAATCTTATTAAAGTACCCCTTGGGAAACATCGAAGAAATGCCGACGAACAGAAAAGGCACCATCTGATCATCATTCCATGCCTGAAATGTTTTTGTTATGAACACATCTGGTTTTTTATACGCGCGCGCGTACACACAGACACACACACACACACAAACATGTACACGCACGTATTTATTAGGTTGGTGCAAAAATAATGACGGTTTTTGACGTTAAAAAATACGTCAAAAACCGTCATTATTTTTGCACCAACCTAATAGATTTGTATATAATTTCTTGAAATTAATAAATATATGCATCGTTTTACATATACAAACGGGTAGCCACCTAGAAAATTAGAATTTGAATGTGACGCACGGATTAAACCTCGTTGCACATTGCGCCGCTATATGCTATATGTTGGAATATCTTCAACGAGACTATACCCCGCCATTTCAGAAGGACTATTACTTAAAAGTAGACTTTGCTAAGAATTATACTAAGATTTCCGATAACGAGCATCTAGACAATCTATACTAATGTATAAAAACTCTTCCTGGATAAAAAGTAATAATAATAACTTCGATGTTCTTATGGGAGCATACGACTCTGCTGATATAGCGAACTTAGTAGGGATATACATATTAGACACATTCAGTAGAATTATTAGCCACAACCAAGTAGGTCTTTACAGGGACGAAATACCCATAGTTATCCCCAATAGTAATGGTCCCCTTTCATCCAAATTACAAAAGTAGATCAAAAAAGCCTTTTAATTTCTGGGATCTAAGATCGATATATCTTCCAACCTCAAAATAGTTAACTTCCTAGACGTAACTTGTCTTTCCAATGACACTTTCAAGCCCTTTCATAAACAAAATCAAACCCCCATATATATATATATATATATCAACGTCCCCTCTAACCACCCGAAATCAATTTTAAAACAAATTCCTAACATTGTCAATACCAGAATCAATAAGTTATCATATAGCAAAAAAAAGTTTAATGAAAATAAATTCACATATAATCAGGCCCTTAGCAAAAATAAATTTTGCACAAGAGCTAAATTACCAATAAAATCAGAGAAACGATACACCTAACAAGTCTAAAAATAGAAAAAGGAAGATAATATGGTTTAACCCACGCTTCACCAGGTTATCCAACATCAATATTGGCAAATATTTTTTAAAGTTAATAGACAGACACTTTATTAATAACTAGCAGTAGAGCCCGGCGTTGCCCGGGGATGTAACCGTAAGACATAGATCAAGTATCGACCATCATAAAGACTGAAAAATAAAATTGCCAAAGATTATTGTTTAAGGTTGACGGACACGCATGTCTTAATTAGTTTTTTTTTTAAGTTTTTTTACGAATTGGCCAAACCCAAACTCAAACAAAAACATTGTTTTCAATCGGTAGACTCATAACGATTGAAAACAATAGAATTTTATTATAAACAATTGTCTTGTAAATGGAATTTTTAAAGCATTCTGAATGTAAAAATAAAGAAAAACGTGTACAAGACAATAAGAATTGTCTTGTACACTACCTGCCAAAAAAAAGTGAATTTTTGTTGAAATCGGTTGAAAAATGTAGGAAATCTGATCCCATATATAAACGAACACACACACACACACACACACTCACAAACAACCTGGGTTTTATAATAAGTATAACTCGATATGAGTTGTCCCCCTTTCATTCTCGCGACAGCAATGCCTCTTAATCGTGTTTTCAAATTGATTTCGTGCAAAAACAATTGTGTTTTTCCAATTTTTGGCGCTGTCAGAACCACCGCAAGGTAATTTTACGTAGTCCTGTGAAGTTTTGTTGAAATCTGTTGAAAAATGTAGGAAATCCGATCCAATATATAAACGTACAGACACACACACACACAATCTGCGTTTTATAATAAGTAAGATAACAATAACTTGAAGAAAATATTAAACAGAAAAACCTTACAAAACCAGTTACTCGTGTCTTGGCGACCTAGAAAATATAATCAACTCCCACAACAACCATGTCTTTTCATATTTTCACGACATTGAGGCACGGGGGAACAAACCTACCTGTAGCTATACAGTTGGGGTCGGTTGTCCAGTGGGAGGGATTTGCAAGTCGGAAAATGTGGTATATGATGCTACGATTTTTCAAAGGTAAATGTGAATCAGAAAAAAAATTACATCGGAATTTCAGCGGGAAATTGGAAACAACGTTTCTACAGTCACCGCCCTTCTTTCAATAATGAATCTCAAAGACAGCAGACGTCCTAACCAAAACACTATTGGGGGCTCATTGACGGAAGCTTCACGCCACAATTAAAACGGGGGACCATATGTAAGGCCCGAACTCCCAACAATTTCAGGGACCGATTTGATCTCTGCATCAAGGAGAAAATCCTAATAATCAAATATGAAAACAACGAACTACTTAATCGACGCAACGAGCTAGTCTTCAAATACAAGCATAAGAACCGCTTCGGATTTCTAAAATCACATCAATTTTAAAGAAAATTAACTCAAACTTGGGTTTCGGATGTTTTACATGCATTTGTGCATGTGTATATGTATATGAATATGCATGTCTGAGGAAATTCATATATATATATATATATATATATATATATAGATAGATAGATAGATAGATTTCATTTTACCCTTTCTTATACATAAAATACTAATGGGTAATAAATCACATAGTCAGAAATCCCACCTATGATCCTTCATGTAAATCCCCCTCCTTTCATCACATGATTCACTTTACAAAAACCCTCTTTCCAAGGCATCTAACGCTCACATATCTCTCTTCTTCATGTGTGTGTATACAGTAGTATATTATTATACGTCTTTGTTTTTGTATCTGTGTTGGGATATACATTTTGTATATGCAAACATGTGTGTAAATAGGTGCAGCTGTGTATTCGTGTGCAAAATGTTGAATTCTTTCATGAGTAGGTGCACAGATTAAGCGTTGTGTGTATATCTGGGGTCAATTGATGGAAACCACTCTTAAGTGCCCCTTTACAGTTACACGATTAGTAATGTATTTAAGGACATATTAAATGTTATCTAAATAATTGTTTAGGGATGTACTAGTTAAATGTGTGCATAAGTGTTTATGAATACAAATAGATAGATATGTGAGTATGGTGTATATATGTGTGTATATATACGTACGGGTGAACACATTTACGGGAAAACATATATGTAGATGGATGCAAATGTGTGAATGGATGTAAGCACATGTGTATGTGCATTTATATGTGTATACAGAGAAATGTGTATGTATGTAGTTATAGGAATGTGTGTACATTCTCCGGTTCTCCCTTCCTTTCTTCTTTTCCCTGCTTCTTCCTCTTTCTTTGTTCCATTCTTAATAATTCATCTCCATCCCCTTTTCTTGTCCGGTGAATAAGAGGTCAACGCTACAACCATCACATCTCCAAGAGACACGTACCTCCCTTCTTCGCTTCCTACTTTGTGGAACTCTCTTAAAACAGCTTCTGTTATTTTTTTTTTTTTTTTTCGTTATTCGGTTGATTTCTGGAAGAATTTTTGAATCCATTCATTGGTTTGAAACCGCCAAGTCTGACGAAGCGAAATCGAATTTTATCGGTCTCACGAAATAAAACATTACCATGGTTTCTGAAGTCTCCTATGTGTTAATTAATTATTACTTGCTCTGTTTATTACATTGAGCTCTCGGTATTTATATCCTCCCTGGAATTATCCATACGGATTACAAATTAACTTTATTATATATATATATATATATGGTTACACCTAATGCATAAAATTAACGACTATTTATTTGTTTGCCTGCGTATGCACACCAGCACAAGCGTACTTATATTTGCCGTTTCATTTATCCACTTTACAACCATATATATATATATATATATATATATATATATATATATATTATGAAATGAATTAATTTCGACAATTATTTTAATATATTTATTGTTTATACGTTCTTTTTATAGATACAAATATTTAAGTAAATGCTATGTTTATAATAAACAGTATTAACAACATTTACCGGCTTGAATACACGAGAAACATCCTAGAAAGTATGTTTCCTCCGACAGGAATCGAACCTGTATCCTACACGTAACCGTCATATAGCCTGACGTGCTCTACCATTTAACTACAGAGGAAGCATCTGTTTAACAAGGTCGAATTACTGCTTTTGTATCATGGGAAATTTTTAAAGTTTTTTTTTTTAAATTTAAGAAGAAGCTTTAAGCAAAACACCGAAGTACGCTTAATTTTGAAGATTATTTACTATCTGTCCGATTTTCAGAACGTTTGGGTTGGCGATTATGGCTCTCCACAATTTTCTGTCTTTTGTAGGCCTTGATAAATTTTCCCCTTTTTTTATCTCTACTAAAATCTGGTCCGCCAACCATTTACTGAAGCTTTCCATTTAGGTTACGTGTTGTTTTCCTCTGTCCCTGTTGCATTCAGTCTGTCCTGTGCGTATCAAATATTCCAAGCCCTCATTCCTCATTAGCTGCCCAAGAAATGTCCACTCTAGTGACGTTGTTTTGGGGGTTTTTTCAAATTCTTAGTACTCTGCTTAGCTTTTGGCTATCCAATTACTTCTTCGGATTTCAGTGTCACAATTTCCGTCCTCTGTTAACACAGCTCTGTTCTGCCAACCATTTACATAAGTTCGTTAGGTAAGTTAATCGCTTCTTACTTTTGTCCCTTTTACTTTCAATATGTCAGAGCCTATCAGATTGTCCTAGATAGCTCAACTATCTGATTTTGATGTTATGTATAAGTTTCCTTTTTGTTTCCATTTTCTCTAAAGCTTCGCCGTTGCTCACATGTTCGGCCCTTAGTATTTTCAGCATCCTTCTGTAGAGCGACATTTCTATTGCTTCAAGTCTCTTTGTCATCTGTAACGAGAATGACGAGCGTTTACGACCACATAGGTGGACTGATATTATATAACTGTTTAATGCTCTTACCTGTTAAACACAACGTTTGATTATTCTGCGCATGTCAGTTATCCTGTGCCACACTATTTACCCATGCGCACCAAACGTTCTTTTACTTTTCACATTGCCACTTCCGGCATGTTCGATTGATTTCCCGCCAATAATTCTGGACTAAGTGAACATCGATCAGTATGCAGACATCTTGAATTCATTTTTTTTATAGATTTTATTCACTGTCCATAACTCAAGGATATCAAACGATTCCTTTTGTGGTTTATCAACGAAACTTTATTAACGAACTTTGGTCTATCCTTCTTTGACGACTCGCATATTCTCATGATTTTAAAATCGATTTACTGTTCCTCTTCAAGGACTAATCCTTTAATCTATTTGTATTGTTTTTCTACGAACTCTATTCCTTTTCTTCCGGACTATATTTGCTTCGTCATTCATCACTCAGCCGAAATGTCTACGAGATTATTTTCAACTACAACTCAACTTCTTTCTTCCAGAATAATACCAAAACTCGAATTTTCACCAACGTTGCTTCGACACTAATGTTACTGAGTTACCTGTGGTACCCACAAATATGGTTATTATTGGAATAGCGCCCTTTTCTAGAGAAACTTGTTAAAACTGATAAAACTTTCAATTTCTCAGAGTTGATGCTTGTTCGTAACATGAAATCTGTAAGAACCTTTTCCCAGATACACATCAGAACCTTTGCTAACAGAAAAGATAATTTTAAATTATCGACATAATTTTCTGTAGCAAATCAAAAGGAAGTGTAATATGAATTCTGTTGTAGAACGTACCCTATATAAAAATAGACATTTTTTTCAAATTTTCCCATCGGTGTAGATACTGAGGTTGTAGTATCTGTTCCGTGAGAGTGTAAAACACCTCGTTTTTGTATGTCCCCCTGAGAGGATGTGTTATTATGGTATATGGAGGATTGGTGACAGAGGAGATTTTGTGGTGTAAGCGCAAAACGGTGAATGGTTCATGAATCGGATTAGCTAGGTATAGGATAGTCAGTGTAGACCAGCCTCAAACCCTTCCCTCTTTTCGGCCTGGTGCCATAACCGTATATTTTTATACAATAAATATAGAGTGTAAAACCCCACTCCTGAGGAGTTTACACATTCTGATACTTACCTGGCACAGGGATCCGTCCCTGTGCTGGTGGTATCATGGCTAAGACTAGCTTGGACCGGCTCTGACCAGCTGGGACAGACTATGACCTGCTTGGACCAGCGGCCCGAGTGAAAACACTAGGATCCCTACGTTAAAAATGAACTTGTCTCACAACTTGACTCAGTGGGGGGTGTCAAGTAAATCTCCTTACCTGGCGCAGAGATCTGTCCCTGTGCTGGTGGTATCATGGCTACGACTAGCTTGAACCGGCTCTGAAACAGCTTGGACCAGCTATGACAAGCCAGGACCAGCTATGACTAGCTTAAACCAGCTCTGGCCAGCTTGAAAAGGCTATGACCAGCTAAGACCAGCGGCACGAGTGAAAACACTCGGGTTCCTATGCTAAAAATGACCTTGTGTCACAACCTGACTCAGTGGGGGGTCAAGTAAATCTCCTTACCGGTCACAGGGATCCGTCTCGGCGCTGATAGTATCACAACTATAACCAGCTTAGGCTATCTCTGACCAGCTTGGTCTTAGAGGGTAGAGTACACTCAGGGGCACTCAGGTGCACTCAGGGGCAACTCCGTCAAAGGACAGAGTCGCAACTGAGAAAAATTATACTGAGAGGTGCCCAGCCCTGAGGAACAGCTGCCCGAGGCCGCTCCCTCTCATTGAATTAGAGAGAGGAATCGGTGTTTGCACCGAGACCAGCGCAACCGACGGTTGCGGGGGCTGAGGGTAATTTTTGTCCCCATCCCCCGTGTACGCGCTCGCGATTTCAACTTAAAAAAGACCTTGTGTCACAACTCGTTTTTGTGGGGAGACAGAGTAAATACCTAGTATCTGTTCCGCAATCCACCCCCTAACCTAGTCCGTTGCGTAACATCTGTTCCTTAGCTGTGGTATGACCGGCTATGACAAGCTTAGACCAGCCAGGACCAGGGTCCCAACGTTAAAAACTGGTCTTGTGTCAACCTGACTCAGTGGGGAGTCAAGGTAAATCCAACTTTCTTCATCCGGAAAGGATTTTTTTTCCAGTCGGAGTAGGTGCTACGATTATAGTATCTGTTCCCTGCCGGGGAGTGGGTTTTCATTCCTCCCTTTACAAACTCTATTTATTTTGTTCGGGGCTATATTTGCATCGTCCTTCATTGACATTACTCAACAAAAAAGTCTACTTCTTTCGTCCGTGATACCAACAAAACTCGAAATGACACCAAAATTATTTCGTCACTAACGTTACTGAGTTTCTTTCAAGCCAACACATTCTTTCTTCATATCAAGGACACTACATCAAATACATGAACACTTCTGAAGGACCTTTTTACATGCACTTGTTTACACACTTTTTAATACAAGGACTTTATATTGTTTTACAGCATATCAACTTCAATGGGTTATTTAATGCCGACAAGATTTTTTATTGCTGGTAATTTTTTCTTTCAAAAATGTATCACGAGTAATTTTTTTTCTTCAAAAATGTATTACTGGTAATTTTTTTTTTCAAAAATGTATTACTGGTAATTTTTTTCAATAATGTACTACTAATATATTTTTCAAAAATGTATTACTGGGAATTTTCTTTTTCAAAAATGTATTACTGGTAATTTTTTTCAATAATGTACTACTAATATTTTTTTCAAAAATGTATTACTGGGAATTTTCTTTTTCAAAAATGTATTACTGGTAATTTTTTCAATAATGTACTACTAATATTTTTTTAAATGTATTACTGGGAATTTTCTTTTTCAAAAATGTATTACTGGTAATTTTTTTTTCAAAAATGTATAACTGGTAATTTTTTTTATTCAAAAATGTATTACTGGTAATTTTTTTTCCTTCAAAAATGTATTAATTGTAATTTTTTTCTTCAAAAATGTATTACTGGTAATTTTTTTTTATTCAAAAATGTATTACTGGTATTTTTTTTTTCTTCAAAAATGTATTACTGGTAATTTTTTTCTTCAAAAATGTATTACTGGTAATTTCTTTCTTCAAAAATGTATTACTGGTAATTTTTTTTTTTTCAAAAATGTATTACTGGTAATTTTTTTCAATAATGTACTACTAATATTTTTTTCAAAAATGTATTACTGGGAATTTTCTTTTTCAAAAATGTATTACTGGTAATTTTTATCAATAATGTACTACTAATATTTTTTTTAAAAATGTATTACTGGGAATTTTCTTTTTCAAAAATGTATTACTGGTAATTTTTTTCAATAATGTACTACTAATATTTTTTTTAAATGTATTACTGGGAATTTTCTTTTTCAAAAATGTATTACTGGTAATTTTTTTTCAAAAATGTATAACTAGTAATTTTTTTTATTCAAAAATGTATTACTGGTAATTTTTTTTTATTCAAAAATGTATTACTGGTATTTTTTTTTTCTTCAAAAATGTATTACTGGTAATTTTTTTCTTCAAAAATGTATTACTGGTAATTTCTTTCTTCAAAAATGTATTACTGGTAATTTTTTTTTTTTCAAAAATGTATTACTGGTAATTTTTTTCAATAATGTACTACTAATATTTTTTTCAAAAATGTATTACTGGGAATTTTCTTTTTCAAAAATGTATTACTGGTAATTTTTATCAATAATGTACTACTAATATTTTTTTTAAAAATGTATTACTGGGAATTTTCTTTTTCAAAAATGTATTACTGGTAATTTTTTTCAATAATGTACTACTAATATTTTTTTTTAAATGTATTACTGGGAATTTTCTTTTTCAAAAATGTATAACTGGTAATTTTTTTTATTCAAAAATGTATTACTGGTAATTTTTTTTTTCTTCAAAAATGTATTAATTGTAATTTTTTTCTTCAAAAATGTATTACTGGTAATTTTTTTCTTCAAAAATGTATTACTGGTAATTTTTTTCTTCAAAAATGTATTACTGGTATTAAAACCTATTTTTTTCACTTTCATAGTGTTTTCACCACAATTTGGGGGTTAACTATTTGCCCATCGCTGGGACCCAAACAGGTGCTACCACCCCGTTGGAAGTGGTTTGTCGTCTTACCCAGGATGGCAAGGACTTTTTGATTAATCATTTGCATAAACATACTTTATAACTTGGAAAGACTAATAAGAATGATTTTATATTCTTTTCAGCCCATCCTTAAAAATAATTTATTCTTTCTTAAATATCTTTTGTATGTAACTTTGGTTTTGTTGTGAAAAATAAAATTTAGCTTTATTTTAATCTCTATATATAAAACTGAAAATGTTTGTGTGCCTGTCTGTGCGATACCTTTTCACTCGAGACCCTTCCAAATTTTGACCAAAGTTGGTACATACATTGTACAAAGTAAGAGATAGGTTCTTAGCGTAAAAAATCGATAACTTTTAAAATTAAGTAATCGATAAAGTCGATAAAATTCGATAAATTCAACTTTTTTCCTCTAATTTCGTTCAAACTCGGTATGTAGGTTACTTACATCATGACGAGCTCAATGATACCTTATTTTTATTTCTACGCTACGACGTTTAGCGAAAAATCGATTTCAGTACAAATTTTAAACTAAAAACTTCAATTTTCACGCAATCTCATATAAACTTCATTCAATTGTAGCCAACAATAAGTCATTTAACTTGATAATTGAGTTCACCAATACAACGAAAACTCGCGTAATTGTCGAAAAATGGCTATTTTTACTGGTTTCTTTCTTATTTTTCGTTGATTTTTCAACTAATTTTCATCAAACTAAACTGTTGCTTTTCAATGTATCCTCTTTTACATCCTTGGTAGCACACTGACAAATTGAATTTAAAAAAACTCTAAAATAATTGTGATCTGAAGTGGGTCTTCATGTTGCCTGTTTTACCCCTTCATGTCCTCGCTAACTTCGATTTAATAAATACAGACTACTTCTGTTATATTAGTAACTGCATTAATTCAAAATGTTTGACTCTATTACATCTAAACATGATGTTTGACTCTATTACATCTAAACATGATGTTGTTTTTGCTTTTTTCTAATTAAACGCTTTTTTTTTATCTGGCTATGGCTGCTAGTTTATTTATAAAATGGTAAATAATAAATATTGCATTGTGGTTTACATATTTTTTAGTTTATTTTAAAGTGTTGAATAAAAAGATTTCTTTTCCAATTTATTTCTTTATTCTTATAAAGAAAGAAATTTGAAAAGAATTTTTTTTAAATAATGATAAATAATAAATCTTTATAAAATGCTAAATAATAAATATAGCATTGTACTTGGTTCACATATTTTTATAAATTATTGTAAATCAACATTGCCGTGGGAGTGTCGGTAATTTAAAGTAACAGCGATGTCAACAGAAAAACCGTCTTTTTTTTGCCAAAACTTCTATTGTATTTTCTTAATCTACTGATTTCTTTGTTGAAATGAATCTAGATTTAGTAATTTTTAAGTACACGTCGTCGTTTTTATTAGGTTTTTATTTTTGTGATTATATTTGTCATCTAGACCAAATAAAAACGAATGGGTATAGTTAGTTTTAATTTAAGTTTATTATCGGCTTTGTTGATAAAATAACATTTGTTAATAAAGTATACATAATGTAATTAATTTTTCTAAGGCATTTCTACTTGAAAGCTTTTGATCAGAGATGGAAATTGGTTGGAGTAAAGAAACAAATTCGACACTGGTTTGAAGAAATGACCAAAGATTTATTTTCATTTACAAGATATGAAAATGTCTCTGGTAGGTCACATAGTGTAGCGTCTGAATGTTCAGTGTACAAGATAGGAAATGAGAGTGTGAAAAAAGGAGTATGCTAACCCGGCTGATTGCTTGTTGGCTATCGGTTGGGGCTTGTCGCGTTGAGAGTAGAGTGCATTCTCTTTCTGTGTTCCCATGACGTCGTTTTCACAGCCTAATGGTCGAACGGGCAGTCAGACGTGATTTCGGGTAGCCTCTGTGTGTGTTTGTGTGAGAGAGAGAGAGAGTCTCTCTCTGTCCTGTTCGGCTTTTCTTGTAGCCTATATAAGGGAAACAAAACGGACGTAGTTGTAGACAGCTGTCGTAAGCAAGAATCGAGTCAATAATGGCCAGCACACCGGTTTATTTGTGCTTGTTTTAAAATTTGTTTTGAGTAGAGTGCGGCGTGTGTGTAACTTAGCTAGGCTAAAATTGGTGTGTAGTTAGAAATATATGTTTTCTAATAATTGAATAAATTTGGTTTAAGTTGTTATCTCTAACTATGCGTAAATTGTTTTTCTGATTCATTTTCTTCCATTTTAGACCTCCATTAAGATTTGTTAATAAAATATATGTAATATTATTAATTTTTCTAAGGCATTTCTACTTGAGAGCTATTGATCAGAGGTGGAAATTGGTTGGAGTAAAGAAACAAATTCTACACTGGTTTGAAGAAATGACCAAAGATTTATTTTAGTTTACAACATACGAAAAAGTATGTGATAAGTCGTTTCGTGTAGCTTTCGAATGTACGATGAGTGAAATTTAAGCGGGAAAAAGAAATATGATTAACCTGAATGATTGTTTGTTGGCTATCGGTTTGAGCTTGTCGCGTTGATAATAAAGTCCGTTCTCATTCAGTGTTCACGGGAGGTCGTTTTCACAGCCGAATGGTCAGACGGGCAGTCATCCGTGTTCTCGGGTAGCCTCTATGGACAGCGCGCGCGTGTGTATGTGCGTGTGTGGAAAATCTCTCTCTCTCTCTTTCGCTCTCTCTGCTCTTTATCCTCAGCTTGTTGTCAGCTTACTATCTTATGAACAATTCTCCAGCACACAGCCAACCACAATACTCTCTTATCCCGTGCGAAAACAATACACCCATCGCTAAAAGTTATCAGAACAGCTATTGTCTCTGATCTTTAAAAAAAATCTGCTTCATTCTATTATAGATACATTAACATACACACGTAGTGATGCATGTGTGCTGCCGCGTGTTACAGGATTTACTTAAACTTATGGAACCATGAATCTTATCGCAATCTGAATATTAAATCCCAAGAGTCAAGTTAGTAATCCACAGAAATCCATATGTTTATTTCTTTTTGGCTAATTTGGCTTCGGAACTTCCAAAGCAACGTTTCAATTTTCGTCCATTTAATTTTTTTTAAATGCTGATTAAACATTTTTGCAGTAAAAGAAAATTGTAACCATTTGCAGAATAAGTTTGACCTTTTTTTTTTTTTTTTTTTTACTTTTCTCATCCAGCCAAAATCTGCGAATCATGGCGCAGCAAGCGATAAGGCGGAACGTGTACAAATAAGTAGCATTACAAGATTACCATCTAAATCCAAAGAAAGAAAGAAAGAAAGAAAGAAAGAAAGAAAGACAAAAAGAACAGACGAAAAGAAAGAAATAAAGATCAAAAGAAAGGAAGAAAGGAAGGAAGGAAGACAGAAAGAAAGAACACGCGAAAAGAAAGAAAGGAAAATGGACAGAAAAAAGACAAAAGTAAGAAATAACAAACAAAAAGAAAGAAAGAAAGAAAGAAACGAAGACGGCTCCGAAAGAAAATGAAAGAAAAACCGATAAAAAGAAAGATAGAGAAAAACAAAAAAGAAAGAAAGGAAAAAAGAAAAAACAGACCAAAAGAAATAAAGAAAAAAGAAAGAGGAAAGAAAGAAAGAAAGAAAAAAAGAAAGAAAGAAAGAACAGGGAAAACGGAAGAAAGAAAGAAAGAAAGAACAGGCAAAACGGAAGAAAGAAACAAAGAAACTAAGAAAGGAAGAAAAGAAAGAAATACAAGAAAGAACAGACGAAAAGAAATATTCGGTTGGTGCAAAAATAATGACGTAATAATGTCGTTTTTTGACGTATTGTTTAACGTCAAAAAACGACATTATTACGTCATTCTTTTTGCACCAACCTAATAAATAAAGATCAAAAGAAAGGAAGGAAGGAAGGAAGACAGAAAGAAAGAGCACGCGAAAAGAAAGAAAGGAAAATAGACAGAAAAAAAGAAAAAAGACAAAAGTAAGAAATAACAGACAAAAAGAAAGAAAGAAAGAAAGAAAGAAAGAAAGAAACAAACAAACAAAGAAAGGAAGAAACAAACAAACAAACAAACAAAGACGGCTCCGAAAGAAAATGAAAGCAAAACCGATAAAAAGAAAGAAAGAAAAAAGAAAAGAAAGAAAGAAAGAAAGAATCGGAATAGAAAAATGTTTAATAATGAAAGTGAAAGAAAGAAAGAAAGAAAGAAAGAAAGAAAGAAAGAAAGAAAGAATGAAAGAAAGAATCGGAATAGAAAAATGTTTAATAATGAAAGTGAAAGAAAGAAAGAAAGAAAGAAAGAAAGAAATAAAGAAAGAAAGAAAGAAATAAAGAAAGAAAGAAAGAAAGAAAGAATCGCAATAGAAAAATGTTTAATAATGAAAGTGAAAGAAAGAAAGAAAGAAAGAAAGAATGAAAGAAAGAATCGGAATAGAAAAATGTTTAATAATGAAAGTGAAAGAAAGAAAGAAAGAAAGAAAGAAAGAAAGAATCAGAATAGAAAAATGTTTAATAATAAAAGTGAAAGAAAGAAAGAAAGAAAGAAAGAAAGAAAGAAAGAAAGAAAGAAAGAAAGAAACAACGAAAGAAAGAAAGAATCGGAATAGAAAAATGTTTAATAATAAAAGTGAAAGAAAGAAAGAAAGAAAGAAAGAAAGAAACAACGAAAGAAAGAAAGAATCGGAATAGAAAAATGTTTAATAATAAAAGTGAAAGAAAGAAAGAAAGAAAGAAAGAAAGAAAGAACGAAAGAAAGAAAGAAAGAATCGGGATAGAAAAATGTTTAATAATGAAAGTGAAAGAAAGAAAGAAAGAAAGAATCGCAATAGAAAAATGTTTAATAATAAAAGTGAAAGAAAGAAAGAAAGAAAGAACGAAAGAAAGAAAGAATCGGAATAGAAAAATGGTTGATAATGAAAGTGGATGAAAGAAAGAAATAAGTAAAGAAAGAAAGAAAGAAAGAAAGAAAGAAAGAAAGAATCGGAATAGAATAATGTTTAATAATAAAAGTGGAAGAAAGAAAGAACGGAAAGAAAGAAAGAAAGAAAGAAAGAAAGAAAGAAAGAAAGAAAGAAAGAATCGGAATAGAAAAATGTTTAATAATAAAAGTGAAAGAAAGAAAGAAAGAAAGAAAGAAAGAAAGAAACAACGAAAGAAAGAAAGAATCGGAATAGAAAAATGTTTAATAATAAAAGTGAAAGAAAGAAAGAAAGAAAGAAAGAAAGAAAGAAAGAAAGAAAGAAAGAACGAAAGAAAGAAAGAATCGGAATAGAAAAATGTTTAATAATGAAAGTGAAAGAAAGAAAGAAAGAAAGAAAGAAAGAAAGAAAGAAAGAAAGAAAGAATGAATGAATGAAAGAAAGAATCGGAATAGAAAAATGTTTAATAATGAAAGTGAATGAAAGAAAGAAATAAGGAAAGAAAGAAAGAAAGAAAGAATCGGAATAGAAAAATGGTTGATAATGAAAGTGAAATAAAGAAAGACAGAATGAAAGAAAGAAAGAATCGGAATAGAAAAATGTTTAATAATAAAAGTGGAAGAAAGAAAGAAAGAAAGAAAGAAAGAAAGAAAGAAAGAAAGAAAGAATCAGAATAGAAAAATGTTGAATAATGAAAGTGGAAGAAAGAAAGAAAGAACGAAAGAAAGAAAGAAAGAAAGAAAGAAAGAAAGAAAGAAAGAAAGAAAGAAAGAAAAGAAAGAACGAAAGAAAGAAAGAATCGCAATAAAAAAATGTTTAATAATGAAAGTGCAAGAAAGAAAGAAAGAAAGAAAGAAAGAAAGAACGAACGAACGAAAGAAAGAAAGAAAGAAAGAAAGAATCGGAATAGAAATATGTTTAATAATAAAAGTGAAAGAATAAAAGAAAGAATCAGAATAGAAGAATGTTTAATAATGAAAGTTTAAGATAGAAAGAAATAAAGAAAGAAAGAAAGAAAGAAAGAAAGAAAGAAAGAAAGAAATAAAGGCGAACCGAAAGAAAATAAGCATGTCAAGACAGACAAAAAAGAAAGCAAATTTAACACGAGAATAAAATGGACAAGAAGGGAAAATGATATGAACGAATCCCGAAAGTAAAAGAAAAGCAAAAAAGAAAGAAAGAAAATGAAAGGATGTAAAAAGGTATAGGATGAAAGAAGGAAAAGAAAAAATACGGGGAAAAAAAGGAAGATGACAACAACGGTAACAACAAAAATAAGGATCTATTCCTCTTCCCCGACAAAAAAAAAATGTGTAGCGCCACTCAGAACAATTCCAGCAGGATCTAAACTTTGATATTCTTGGAGATGAAGAATGTCGAAAACCTCCTTCTACGTTTTACAACAATCAATTTTTTAAACCTCCAATACAAGAAGTGAAGGGTTACTGAATAAAAGATGACCCTTAATGTTTCGTTATTCCGCGATCCAGTATTTGACACACTGGTAGTCTTTAAAGGTTGAAAGCTTTTGGTGTTTATGGTCCAAATTTTGATTTCAGTTAATCTCTGTCTATATTTCTGAGATGATGCATTGTAACTATTTACACTATTTACATTGTTCGGACTGTTGTCCTCATTGTTATTGCTATATTCACAACGTTTCTACCATTGCACGCTCCGGCCTTCTTCAGGATCCGTCTATATTTCTGAGATGATGTGTTGTAACTATTTACACTACATTGTTCGGACTCTTGTCCTCATCGTTATTGCTATATTCACAACATTTCTACCACTGTACGCTCCGGCCTTCTTCAGGATCCGTCTATATTTCAGAGATGATGTATTGTAACTATTTACACTATTTACATTGTTCGGACTCTTGTCCTCATCGTTATTGCTATATTCACAACATTTCTACCACTGTACGCTCCGGCCTTCTTCAGGATCCGTCTATATTTCAGAGATGATGTATTGTAACTATTTACACTATTTACATTGTTCGGACTCTTGTCCTCATCGTTATTGCTATATTCACAACGTTTCTACCATTGTACGATCCGGCCTTCTTCAGGATCCGTCTATATTTCTGAGATGATGTATTGTAACTATTTACACTATTTACATTGTTCGGACTCTTGTCCTCATATTTGTTGCCATATTCACAACGTTTCTACCATTGTACGCTCCGGCCTTCTTCAGGTCATCGGTCCATGTTTCTTCAAGGACACACGGCCCAGTGGATGTAGTGACTTGACCCAAAGAGTTGTGAGTTCAGTACCTGGCTATGCAGAGATGAACAAAAACTTGGAGAGTTGAATTAAAGGGAGATAAATGAGACATGCGGAAGAGGAACTTAAACAATCCACATTGCTGGACGAAATAAAGGGTTCAGTTCGAAGTTCGGAGTCCGGAGAGTACAACGGCGGAAACGTCGTGAATATAGCAAATCAATGTACTCTTTTTATCAAATCGCAAATGGAAGGTTGTCTTGAATGGCTACTCTTCTAGATCTTTTTTTATATATAACTGCGGGTCCACGCTGGGCTACATCCACAAACCTACTTCATCCCTAATTTTCATCCTCAAACTGCCCGATCCATCTACTTGGTGTCTGAGCCAATCGCACAACGATTTACTCATGTCTTAATTGTCAGTCTGATTCGATAAAGTCAAATTGGTTGCTTATCATAAAAATGACATTCATTCTGTTGTAAACGTCGTAAAGAAATGGCTCCTTAATACTAACACCTTCAAAGCTAAATTGCGCACTTTTCATGGTCTTAGAAAATATTTTTCACCTCCTATGGCTGATGCTAACCTCCAGAAGAGTAATTCAATGCGCCTTTTCAGTCTAACATTTTTCCACGGATATGAATAGGAGTTATTATATCGAAGCAATTGCTAGGTCAACTATTAGTAAAATGTCTTCACTGTGCCGTTCTAGACAGATTTTTTCACAGCCGTAATTCATCTTGCACTTTTATAAGTCTAACAATCGTACGTTCATCAAATATTCACGCTAAATCATGTCAGATGCTTCTACTTTATATCTGGGGATTCTGAACAAAATCCAATGGAGAATCCGATATCCCCTCGGTTCGTACTTGTCATCTGGGTCTCAGTCGCTAACCCACCGACCTAATTTTCCTTTTGTGTAGATTTTCTTCAAAATATGTTCATGTTCTGATGAACTGAACAAAATAGTTTACAAGAATTCATTATTTTGCATTATAATCTTTGAGACATAACAAGTATTTTGAAAGAATAATTTCCTTTTTAGATAACAGAATTTTATAGACAGGATAGTCAAGCTTTCAATGAATGATTTTCTTTTTGGATTGTAAAATTTTATAGATAGGGAAAAGAGAACTCAATGAATTATTTCCTTTTCAGCTGATACAGTTTAAGCGATAGCATACGAAACATTTCAATGAATCGTTTTCTTTTCACTTTATACAATTTGAGCGATAGCATACGAGAGATTTCAATGAATCGTATTATTTTCAGCTTATACAATTTGAGCGATAGCATACGAGAGATTTCAATGATTCGCTTTCTTTTCAGCTTATACAATTTGAGCGATTGTCTACGAGACATTTCAATGAATCCTATTATTTTCAGCTTATACAATTTGAGCGATAGCATACGAGACATTTCAATTAATCTTATTATTTTTACCTTATAAAATTTGAGCGATAGCATGCGAGACATTTCAATGAATCAGTTCCTTTTCAGCTTATACAGTTTGAGCGATAGCATACGAGAGATTTCAATGATTCGTTTTCTTTTCAGCTTATACAATTTGAGCGATAGCATACGAGAGATTTCAATGAATCAGTTTCTTTTCATCTTATACAATTTGAGCGATAGCATACGAGACATTTCAATGATTCGTTTTCTTTTCAGCTTAAAAAATTTGAGCGATAGCATACGAGAGATTTCAATGAATCAGTTTCTTTTCAGCTCATGCAATTTGAGCGATAGCATACGAGAGATTTCAATGAATCAGTTTCTTTTCAGCTTATACAATTTGAGCGATAGTATCCGACAGATTTCAATGATTCGTTTTCTTTTCAGCTTATACAATTTGTGCGATAGCATACGAGACATTTCAATGAATCGTTTTCTTTACAGCTTATACAATTTGAGCGATTGCATACGAGACATTTCAATGAATCTTATTATTTTCTGCTTATTTAATTTGAGCAATAGCATACGAGACATTTCGATGAATCTTATTATTTTCAGCTCATACAATTTGAGCGATAGAATACGAGACATTTCATTGAAGCGTATTATTTTGAGCTGATACAATTTGAGCGATAGCATACGAGACATTTCAATGAATCGTTTTCTTTACAGCTTATACAATTTGAGCGATTGCATACAAGACATTTCAATGAATCTTATTATTTTCAGTTTATACAATTTGAGCGATAGAATACGAGACATTTCAATGAATCAGTTCCTTTTCAGCTTATACAATTTGAGCGATAGCATACGAGAGATTTCAATGAATCAGTTTCTTTTCATCTTATACAATTTGAGCGATAGCATACGAGACATTTCAATGAATCGTTTTCTTTACAGCTTATACAATTTGAGCGATTGCATACAAGACATTTCAATGAATCTTATTATTTTCAGTTTATACAATTTGAGCGATAGCATACGACAGATTTCAATGAATCGTTTTCTTTACAGCTTATACAATTTGAGCGATTGCATACAAGACATTTCAATGAATCTTATTATTTTCAGTTTATACAATTTGAGCGATAGCATACGACAGATTTCAATGATTCGTTTTCTTTACAGCTTATACAATTTGAACGAGTGCATACATTTACTTCTTTTACAGAATTTCATCACAAGAATCACTACGCACTATCGTAAAGCAATGTATTTTTTTTCTTTTTTGATAAGTGTAGTTTTATTTATAACATAAAACTTTAAACCAAAACAAATTAAATAATACAATAGAACCTTTTTTTTCCGTGTAGAATAAATGACAAATTATAAGAACAAATTAAATATCACAATAAAGCATTTTTTTTAAATTAAAATTAAAACGAACAAAAATAAAGCGAATAATAATTAATGGGCAAACTTAATGAAAGCACATGATTATTTACAAAATAAAAAATGCTAGGAAGGAACATTTTGTTTTATTTTGTAAATAATCATGCTCTTTTTAAACTTCATGCAAAGTTTGCGCATTAATTTTTTTTTTTTTAAGCATTTCACCCCAAGCAAGGCGGGAAGCCACTAGGACGCAAGGGGTTACAGAAAATTTAGAGCAAGATCAGATAGGAGTGATAGAAGAAAAGATGAGGGTAGTGGATAGATCAAGGCAACTGGAGATGTCGATTGACATTACACTTGAATAGCTGGAGATTATAGCTCACAGGGAAGGGAAGGACCTCTGTGGGGATTAATAGAGAGCAGTTTTGTCTTAGAAGCGTTGAAGTTGACCAGCCAATTCGTGCCCCAGTTCACAATCGATTGGAGGTCCTTTTCGAGACGCACAGCCAGGCGAGTTTTGTCAGCGAGACTAGATTTGTTTTTGAGGCAGGAATAAATTGTGGTGTCATCCGCGTATATGCCAACTTGGGAAGTTATTGCGTCAGGGAGGTCATTTATGTAGATAAGGAATAGAGTGGGGCCTAGGATAGAGGCTTGAGGAACACCTGCGTTCGTGGGATAGGAACTGGAGGAGAATCCATTGAGAACGACCTTCAATTCACGGTTTGACAGGAATGATTGTATTAGGTCAAACAATCGACCCGTAATGTCATAACCCTGGAGTTTGCGAAGAAGGCCGGCATGCCAAACCCTATCAAATGCTTTGGAGATGTCTAGTGCCACGGCTCGGGCTTCCCCGTTATTTTGAAGAGCTCGGTAGACTGTTTCAGTGATGGCCGTAAGCACATCGGCTGTAGATCGGAAAGCAGAAACCATATTGCTTGTCTGAGAGCAGATTATGGGATGTGAGGTGGTTAACCACCCCGGTATTGATTAGGGCTTCGAAGACTTTGCCGAAGTGGGGAAGGATACTGATAGGACGGTAGTTGGAAGGGTCAGAGGGGTCGCCGGAGTTCTTGAAGACAGGAACGATGGAAGAGGACTTCCAGCAGTTATAACCCAGAATTAGTCCGATTTTTTCTTGTCGATAAATCCAAAACGGTAGGATTTTTTTTTCCTAATTTAATTGTTAATTCGAGTTCACTATGTAAATTTACACGGAAATATGACGATTTTGGAAAATTTTTATAGATATTTAGCGCGGGGCTTAAAAAGCAAATTTACCTTTTCTGTTTATTTTTATTGAGTTAATTTTTAATTATTTATTTTATTTTGAATACACTCTTCAGTTCTAACGTCTGAGTTTAAAATAAAACTTAATTATTTTTATGAGTTGTTAGATACTAAATTTCTAGGGCCATAAACCAGTTGTAAGTGGTGTAGTAGGAATTCCTACTACACTACCGACAACCATATCAAAAATCTTTCGCGGTTAATATCATTACATGCCATCTTCGTAAGTGTTCGAACATGTTGCCATTGACGCAATAAAGACATTGCCCACCGGCAAGGGAGATAACTCTGTTAAAGAAAAATGTTTGGATTCTACAATGAATAAAGCAATTGGTGTATTATAGCGGTAGATTTTAGCAAATAAATGTCACTCGATGCCGAAACTGATGCAAATTTGAATCCACATGTCTGTAGTCTTATAATTGGTACCATTAATAAATGTCAATGTTTTATTTGTTTTTTTTTCCTGCTTTCTTTCTTTTTTCTTTTATATATTCTTACTCTGTTTATTTTTTCTTTCTTTCTTTCTTCTATACCTTCTTCCTTTTCTTATGTTTTCTTTCTTTCTTCTATAGCTTCATGCTTTCTTTATTCTTTCTTTCTTTCTTTTGTACCTCCCCTTATATCACGCTCTGTTTTCTTTTTTTTATAAATACCTAGTTCCTTACATTTTTCTTTCTTTCTTCTACATTTCTCTTCTTGCTCTTATTTTCTTTTCTTTTTTCTTTCTTCCTTTCTTTTCTTTTTTATCTAAGTTCTTTCTTTCTTTCTTTATCCTTTCTTTACCTAGTTTCTTTCTTTCGTCATTTCTTTCTTTCTTCTTTCATTCTTTACCTAAGTTCTTTCTTTCTTTCTTTCTATCATTCTTTCTTTCTTTCTTTCATTCTTTCTTTCTTTCTTTCTTTCTTTCTTTCATTCTTTCTTTCTTTCTTTCTTTCTTTTATTCTTTCTTTACGTAAGTTCTTTCTTTCTTTTTTCTTTCATTCTTTACCTAAGTTCTTTCTTTCATTCTTTCTTTCTTTCTTTTTTTCTTCTTGCTTTCTTAACCTAAGTTCTTTTATTCTTTCTTTCTGTCTTTTATTCTTTCTTTCTTTCTTTCTTTCTTTCTTTACCTAAGTTCTTTCTTTCTTTCTTTCTTTCTTTACCTAAGTTATTTCTTTCTTTCTTTCTTTCTTTACCTAAGTTCTTTCTTCCTTTTTCTTTCTTCAACTAATTTCTTTCCTTCATTCTTTCTTTTTTTTTATTTATTCACCTAAGTTCGTTCTTTCTTTCTTTCTTTTTTCTTTCTTTTCTCTTTCTTTCTTTTTTCTTTCTTTTCTCTTTCTTTCTTTTATCTCTGTTCTTCTCTTCTTCTTTTATCGTTTTTCGTTGTTTCTTTGTGTCTTTCTTTTGTCGTTTTTCCTCTCTCTCTTCTATACTTGATTTCATGTAATGTTTTCTTTTTTCATTCCCCCCTACCCACCTCACGTCTTCATTTCTTTTTTCCTTCCTTATTTTTCTTCACAGAATACATACTTACACACACGCATCTGGTTACCGGAATTTATTCCGTATACACCAATCCTATACTTGTATATATATATATATATATATATATATATATATATATATATATATATATATATATATATGTGTGTGTGTGTATGTGTGTGTGTGTGTGTGTGTGTGTGTATATATATATATAGTTTTTGCATATATACTCAGATTTCTTATACTCCAATTCGCGATCAAGGATGACAATTTTAATTGGCTACATATTTAATGCACGTCTTATCAAAAAGCTTATGACAGCATCCGTGATTCAAGAAAAGTTTCGAATACTCGTAAAATATGTCTGTGTGTATGTGTGCAGGTGAATTTTTGAAAACTACACATTTATATGCATTTGTGAATTCATGTGAAACACACACACGCACCTACCATGAATATATATATATATATATATATATATATATATATATATATATAGGTGTGTGTGTGTCTGTCTGTGTGTGTGTCTCTGTGTTTATATATATATATATATATATATATATATATATATATATATATATATATATATATATATATATATATATATATATATGTGTGTATATATATAATTAGGTAATGAAAATCTTGGTAATCCGTATGGATAATCCCAAGCAGTATGAAATCCTGAGAGCTCAATGTTAATTCAGAGCGAGTAATTTAATTTAAAGAAAAACAGACCACTTCAAGTCTCCATTTGTAATAATTTCTTTAAACAGAGAATTTTATTTTTCTCTGGATCTTCAGACTTCACTTTCTATTGATCTATCTATCTATCTATCTCAGCCCGTTCATATCTATCTGTTTCTGCGAACCGAAGGATAAAAGCGAGAAAATTCTGGAGCTAGAGACTATCTTGAATGGCTAAGAGTACTACTCCGAAGGTGACTAAGGCATCATTTCTAATTTTTCACTAAACACACAAACCTACCTACCAAATATGTGTATGTATGCGTGTATATACATATATATATATATATATATATATTTATGAATAAAAATGACAATAGGAAAACTGGTAATTGCTGACGCGTTTCGTCCAATGTGGACTTTATCAAAGCAAAATACGAAAATGAAATTAAATGAACAAAGTAACTAATAAAAACAAAAACAGAATGTACCTAGCAACTGGAATACGCCCAGGTTTTTTCCCTATTTCACCTTTCTTAACAAAATTAATGCTCTTACAAACAAATATACACAACAGATTCATAAAATCAAAAGAAAATGGTTGAATACATCAACACAATTATAATTACAATATTCTCCACACGTGACAATTACTGATGTTATTTTTCAGTTAAAAATATGAAAATAGCGTTTCTCTCCATTCCAGTTGCTAGGTACATTCTGTTTTTGTTTTTATTAGTTACTTTGTTCATTTAATTTCATTTTCGTATTTTGCTTTGATAAAGTCCACATTGGACGAAACGCGTCAGCAATTACCAGTTTTCCTATTGTCATTTTTATTCATAAATATTGTCTCTCTACTGATTAATTCGGAGAAATTTTCATATATATATATATATATATATATATATATATAGATAGATAGATAGATAGATAAGTTCCTAGGAAACTGACAGCTCGACAACAGCACATGAGAATTGATTATAGTGGTGAAGGTTTTATGCAGGACCGTCCACACTTTTTGAAGTCGGGGTACCAAACTTACATCTATCCAACCAAATACGTTAGCTCTATCTCTGATATTGAGCGCTTTCTAATAAGTACCGCGCATATAATATATAAATAATTATATATATATATATATATATATAAATATATATATATATATATATATAATTATATATATATATATTTATTTATATTTATATACACACACTTTTCACACATACACACACACACTCACACACACAGACACACACACACTTCAAAATTTCGGCTTTTCCTGACACCGCTATTCTCCCTCTAACAACCATATTTTTCGCGCCCATTTCTCTCTTAGCTTCTCTTTCCAAACTTGTTACTCTTAAACATCTGGATCGATACGCTTTCACGCACTCTCTATATGTATCTCTCTATTTCTCCCTCTCTATCTTCGTTCATCTTCTTTTTGTTTCTATTTCTTTTCCATCACTCTCACTCCCTCTCTATATATACCCATATTTCTGTTTCCCTCTCTGTTTGTGTGTCTACCTCTCTGTATTATTGTCATTTTTCTCTCTCATTTTCCCCCTTTCTTTCAATAAATTTTCCGTTATTTTCTTGCTTGCTTATTTCTAGTTTACTTAAATTTTAACGAACTTATTTAACACGAGATAGGCTGTTACATAGATAGATGAACAGACATAGATAGATAGATAGATAGATAGATAGATAGATATGAACAGAGATAGATAGATAGATAGATAGATAGATAGATAGATAGATAGATAGATATGAACAGAGATAGATAGATAGATAGATAGATAGATAGATAGATAGATAGATATGAACAGACATAGATAGATAGATAGATAGATAGATAGATAGATAGAAGTAAACAGACTGAAATAGATTTGTAGATAGATAGATAGATAGATAGATAGATAGATATAAACAGACATAGATAGATAGATATGAACAGACATATATATATATATATATATATAGATAGATAGATAGATAGATAGATAGATAGATAGATAGAAGTAAACACACTGAAATAGATTAGTAGATAGATAGATAGATAGATAGATAGATAGATAGATAGATATGAACAGACATAGATAAATAGATATGAATATACATAGATAGATAGATAGATAGATAGATAGATAGATAGATAGATGAAAATAGACTGAGATAGATAGATAGATAGATAGATAGATAGATAGATAGATAGATAGATAGATAGATAGATAGATAGATAGACCAGTCTAACCCTTTGTGTGCTAGATGACCCTTGACCCACTCAGCCATTTGAATTCTACTGGTTAGGAAGCCAACCTCCTCAGCAGAAATGACTGGTGTTGGACCCTATTTTATTCCCCATGACCCAACTATTTAAAAAAAAGGGAGAGAGCAAGAGAGAGGGATGTCACTGGATGCTCCTGAAGTGTTTTCTCATTTTGCCAGATAATGCATATACACAGTAACCTAATGAGATGTTTTTTAACGAAGTCGGGTTTGACTGTATATGCCATCCACCATAATTGCAAATATCTTGTGTGAAAAAAAACTTTGAAAATGATTTGATTTGATATCTTGGCAATCCGTATGGATAATCCCAAAGAGGATGAAATTCGGAGAGCTCAATGTTAATTCAGAGCGAATAATTTAATTTAAAGAAAAGCAAACCACTTTAAGGCTTATTTGTAATTATAACGTGTTTTTTTTTTTTTTTTTTTTTAATATATTAGGTTGGTGCAAATATAATGTCGTTTTCTCACATAGTAATATATGTGAGAAAACGATATTATTTTTGCACCAACCTAATATAACCACAATCTTGAAAATTGGAAAGCAACGTCAATCGTTGTCTTCTGTCTTCTTGAATCAAGTTCTTTTATTGTGCTCTCTGCTCAATAATGGTTTTTTCTGTTTCTTTTACTGTCAGTAACCTCTTGAGTCTTAGTGGCTTTATCACCTTGCTTGGGGTTAAATGATTTATTAAATGATTTTATTTTATTTTTTATTATTTTTTTTTAAGTCAAATAAATTTAAATAACGTCAAGCGATTTATATTCGACCATTGCACAGTAAATACGCGAAATCTTGCGTTCGTTTCAGGGCTCCTTGTTGTGTCTAGAACTTCTGAGCATCTACATGTGTATATGTATACGTTTGTGTGTGATGTGTATGTGGATATGCGCGTGTGTACGTATATCTATGTACGTGTGCGCGCGTGCGTGTGTGTATGTGTGTTTGTATGCGTATGTGTATATATGCAGCTAAATACGCACTGCCCTGAAGAATGGCTTTGATCTCATGCCTCAGGGAAAATCTCTTAAGATATGCCTGCCAATCCCGTTCATTTTTTCTTCCCTTTGCGATATACTTTACGAGAGAATAAAACAAAGAGTTCATTTGCAAAACAAAACACTCACAGCATGAGTCGTCAAGCCCTAATTTCAACTTGAAGGATACATTTTTAATTAAAAAATTATATGTAATTCTTAAAGCTAATATTTAGTGAAATTTCTTCTTTAATTTTTTTTTTTTTTTTTTTTTTTTACAGCGGGCTCACCCTGCACACGCCCCAGGGACCACTCGATGTAAAATTATTACAGAGTCAGAGGAACATTTTATGCGAATATGTGCGGAAGATAACGATTAACCCTAAACTTGAACAGTTTAAGGTTATAGCGATCGCGGAAGCAGCCACGTGGGAGTCGGTTCCACAAGGTAGGGGTTCGTGGGAAGAAGGAGCTTGAGAGGAACTTACATCTCACCAGTGGGGATAGGAACGGAATGAAGGTTGTTCGCTACAATGTGCGGGGTATGGCGGGTCTTAGCCGTGAATGATAGGAGTTGCATTTCGTTGTCAGAGGCTATTTGAGACACATACCGAGGAAGTATTTTATAGACACTGGGTGCTTGTCCCCACAATTACCCCCAGATATGACAACCATTGAAACATATATAATGTATGTATATAAACATTACACGTTTTAGATGTTAAAAAAAATTAACGGTTTCTTTAAATATATAGAATGTTATGTACACAAAAAGCAAATACGAGAAGCAAGAAAAATTAGGAAATAGTCGTAGATAAATAAAAAGAAAAACAAAAATATTGAAACGCTTTTTAATTTTAGAAAAAGATTGCAGGAAGAAAAAAAATGAAAGTATAAATTGAGATTTAAGTATACCTAATCAACGAATTAACAAACGAAAAATCCCAAACCATTAAGTCTGGAGCAGGATTTTACAAAATAAACTTTTAAATGTTTCACATGTGAAACATCTAAAACTTTAAATGAAAACAAAGTCAAACCATAATTTCAACTTGAAAGATACAGTTTTAATTTAAAATATATGTAAATCTTAAAGCTTATATGTAATGAAAGTCTTTTAATTTTTTCTTTTTTTTTTTTTTTCAGAGGGCTCACCCTTTACACGGCCCCGGGGTCACTTAAGGTAGAGGGTTTTTAGAGGAAGAGGAACAGTTTATGCGGATATCAACGGAAGTAACGGTTACCCCTAAACTTGAACATGTAAAGATTGTAGTGATCGGGGAATCAGCCTCTTGGGAGTCGGTTCCACAATGTAGGGGTTCGTAGGAAGAAGGAGCTTGAGTGGAACTTACATCTCACCTGGGGGATAGGAAGGGGGTGAGAGTGGTTCGCTACAATATGCGGCGTATGGCGAGTCTTAGCCATGAAGTTTAGGAGTTGCATTTAGTTGTCAGAGGCTGTTTGAGACACATACCGAGGAAGTATTTTATAGACAATGGGTGTTTGTCTCCACAATTACCTCCATATATGACAACCTTTGGAACATATATAATGTATATATATATAAACATTTTTATACATTACGTGTTTTAGAAGCTGAAAAAAATTAATGTTCATTTTTTAAAATATGTAGAATGTACAAAAAAAAGCAAATACACGAAACAAATTTAAAAAAAAAATAGTTGTATATAAATAAAATAAAAATAAATATTGAAACGCTTTTTTAATTTTAGATAAACATAATATAAAGAAAAAATTGAAAGTTCCAAATCGGTATTTAAGCAGAACTAACCAATGACTTAAAGAACGAAAAAACCATCACAATTAAGTCAGGAGCAGGATTTTACAAAATAAACTGTAAAATGTTTCAAGAAACACTGTTGAAACATCTAGAAATTTCAAAGAACTCAAAAAAGGATTAATTAGCAAAACAAACTCAAATTATAATTTCATCTTAAAAGATACAGTTTCAATTAAAAAATATATGTAATTATAACGGATTTTTTAATATATATAGCCACGATCTTCAAAAATTGAAAGGCAACGTTAATCGTTGTCGTCTGTCTCTTTGAATCCTATTCTTCTGTGGATCTCTCTCCTCAATAATCGTTTTCTCAGTTTCTCTTACTTTCAGTAACCTCTTGAGTCTTAGTGGCTTTATCACCTTGCTTCGGGTGAAATGATTTAAAAAGTTATTTATTTTATTTTATTATTATTTTTTTGAAAAACTCAAATAAAATTAAGTAACAACAAGCAATATATGTTCAGCCATCGCACAGTAAATACGTGGAATCGCGCGTTCGTTTTAGAGCTCCTTATTGTGTTCAGAAGCTTTCAACACCAACACGTGTATATGTATGCGTTTGTGTGTGATGTGTATGTTTGCTTGTGTGTCTGTACTTATAGCTATGTGTGTGTGTCTGTGTGTGTGTGTGCACATATGCAGCTAAATGTGCACTGCCCTGAAGAATGGTTTTGATCTGATGCCTGTGGGAAAATCTCATACGATATGCCTGCCTATCCCGTTCATTTTTTTTTCTCTTTGCGATATACGTTACCAGAGAGTAGGACACCAAGCGGCGCTGACAAGTTTTCGCTACCGAAAGACGAGCTGTTAGCTACGTGGTTATTCCAAGTATTTCCAAACTCATAACTAGAGCCTAATTTTAAGCTGTAAATGCAAGACGGTCGATGTAAAAAATAAAAAAAATAATTAAAAAGATTTTGGTCTTCAATTCTCGTATACTTTGGGAGACTTAACCCCCAAAACCAATAATCATAAAAAAAAATCTTACATTGGTTACGAAAACATTACACTCTCTCGTACACTAACTTGACATTTATCAAAACATAGCACAATTCGTAACAAATACTATAGGATACTCACTGCAAAAAAGCCTTTAAATAATTGTTTGATCTGAAAATTTACTTCCAATGTATATTTCAGATGATTTAATGTACTCTTGTTTCCAGCATAATTTTGTTTTTCTACATACTGATTTCACAAGTTACAAAAATTTGAATTTTTGTCCACCACTATTATTATAAATAATGTATCAATAACTGTTATGATATTAATTCTGGCAGGAAACAAAACTTAATTAACCAGATTCAGTTATGATAGTAGTATTCAATACTCTGCTAGACAAGTCACTGTAATAGTATTATGTTCTTCCTCCTAGACAATTACCCAGGATGATTGTATTATCAATGGATCAGTCCATTCATCATAGTAAGGTGGGTAACTGGATTTTAACGCAACAGTTTCTAAATCTATTAACTTGGGCGGTCTAACTCCGATATTTATATCAATTCCTTTTTTGAATGTATCTGTCTATATTTCTGAGATGAGATATTATGTACACTATTTACATTATTCGGACTATTGTCCTCATCTTTGTTGACATATTTATTACAACGTTTAGGCCGTTGTACGCTCTGGCCTTCTTCAGGTGGTTGGACTGTCAACGTGAACCCTTTATTTCGCACACTGGAGTAGACTGTTCTAGTTCCACGTGCCATATTTAATACACTGTCAGTTATCAGTTATCTCCTGTTAATTCCCCTCTCCAAGTTCTCCACTGCTTTAACCGGGTATTGAACTCACACTTTTTGGGTCCTGTCACTGGATCTAACTAACGCCTTTATCCACTGTGCCATGTGTCCTTGGGGACATATAACACAATTGGTAATCCCTGGCGTCTTAGTGGCTTTATTTCCTTGCTTCGAGTGAAATGATCAAAAAATAATTTAAATTTATAATGGAATGTTTCCGAAAATGCAATTATGTATAATACTGAAAATGTTTAGCTGCTAACCATTTGACTTCCTGAACAATTTGAATCTTTCTGGCTGAACTCCGGAGTCAAAATTTGCAAATCATTGCTATGTAATGTTTTACGGTATATATAAAAACAGTTACAAGTGGTGGCTTGCCCGGCCACCGGTTGAGCGGTGGCAGGACATGACGTCATTTTTCTCTACAACCGGTAAAGCGGTAGTCAGGGCTAAAAAGGGTTAATAACCACAACTAATACAGGAAGAAAAAAAGGAGTTTATTCCAAACGTACAACTAATTGATCGAAAATTTGGGAAATACAATAAAAAAGTTAATATTGAATTATTGGTTGTTATTGCAAGTAATTTATCAAGTAAGTTTGTTTGAAAACCAACGAGGGATCTTTGTTGAAACGTTTTTTAGCTAAATTTTCTACAGTTCGGGCCATTTATTTATTTTTGTTTCCAAGAACTTATTTGAAAACAATGCAATAACACAGTATAAGAAATCCGAAAAATATTAGGTTGGTGCAAAAATAATGTCGTTTTTTGACGTTAAAAAAAACCGTCAAAAACGACATTATATTTGCACAAACCTAATATTAGGTTGGTGCAAAAATAATGACGTACTATTGTCGTTTTTTGACGTATCTTTTAACGTCAAAAAACGACATTATTACGTCATTATTTTTGCACCAACCTAATAATTGGAGATAATAAAAAAAAAAAATAATAATAGAAAAATTGTCCGAACAGTGAAAAAAAAAATAAAAAAATAAACTTTGAAAAAATTGCAAACACCCCTGGGAACAATATCGAGTAGCTGCCTCTTGTCGCCACCATTAATGTTTCCTAAGGGTCCTTAAAGAACTAGTAACTGGGAATCCAAATAACGATTTTGTTGACATGGCAATCTCGAGAGTATAGCATGGAGAAAACAGAAACATATTTAAAATTACAATCGAAAGAAAAAAAAATAATGAAAATTAAAAAAAAAAACGTTGGTACGGGATGCGTCAAAATAATTCTAGCTTTAATAAAAGTATATTATATATCAGTGTGTCACACTTTTTCTTTTAAAGGGAAACAACTCTCTAACTTTCAATAGCTCATGTTACAGAGATTTTGGATTCTCAAGTTTTCATTACTGCGCTTGTTTTTGGCAATTTTTATGTGATTTTTTGCAACACATCTCTTTTGTACGATAACAATTTTTATAACTTGCAAATAAATTTAGGAATAATCGAAATAATTTTTCGAAATCCGGAGAAAGTCATCCATGAAATAAAATTATTTTTTTTTACGAAAAGGTAAGGACCTACGTACATCGAATTGTCTTTAAATTAATGGACGGCAGAAAAATAATTGTTGAAGGTGAGCTTAAATATCAATGAAATATTTAAATGCAGCGATCAATTTTGAGTTCTTCTGTAGTTTTTTGCTGCCTATCCCATACGGCAGCATTATGTCTGGCAAAAAGAAATATTCCCCAACAGAAGGACCAGATTGCAATCAAAAGACCCAAGGCTGCAACGAGGAAAAGAATGTCCCATGCAAATGAAAAGAGAGCTTCCAATGTTGAGAATATTCAAAGACTTAGGGATTCTCAAATTCCTGAACAAATTGAAGTTCCAATCATGAACACTCCGCAAGAGCTAGCTTAAATTCCGCTTAAAGGTAGTATATATATATATATATATATATATATATATATATATATATATATATATATATATATATATATATATATATCGATGTTTGTTATATATATATATACATCTTTGTATATATATATATATATATATAACAAACATCGATGTATGCAGACACATATACATACTTGGTCGTCAGTACGATGATATATATATATATATATATATATATATATATATATATATATATATATATATATATATATCATCGTACTGACGCAACGGACAACCAAGTATGTATATGTGTCTGCATACATCGATGTTTGCTTCAGTACGATGAAAAAACGACGAAGTTTCCCCCACCACGCCCACAATAACACGAATACACGCAATCTACATAAAACCTAAATTTAAAAAAAAATTAAGCAGTTTGTCTGACGATCACAAAAGCGTGAAACCCAGAGTCACAAACTCACATCAATCCAACCAAATATGTTAGCTCTATCTCTGATATTGAGCGCTTTCTAATAAGTACCGCGCATATAATATATAAATAATTGTACATATATATATATATTTATTTATATTTATATACACACACACACACACACACACACACACATATATATATATATATATATATCACAACTCACAAGAAGGAATATATATATATATATATATATATATATATATATATATATATATATATATATATATTCCTTCTTGTGAGTTTTCGACTAACATCTGTCTAAACTGTGAATGTAGACATGGGTGTTCCTTCAAATGTTTTGAGATTGAACTATAATCGTTCAAGGACTTGAAATGATTGAAACTAAAATAAATAGAAATATTACGTGTAAGTTATTTAACCAAACATGCTTAAATGAAAATACGCTGCCTATATATATATATATATATATATATATATATATATATATATATATATATATATAGATCATAACCCCAGACGCAAAAGCACACAACATGCACACATGATGACCAAATACAGTGATCAAACCACTCACATATATGCACGCTCGCTCACAGACGGGTATATGTGGAGCACGAAAATATATATATAGACATGTTGATAAAAGCAAGCAAGTACTCACTGGCACGCACACAAACCCCACACAACTTAGGAAGTACGTGTGTGTGTATGTACGTATATATGTGTGTATGTGTGTGTGTATGTGTATACTGGTTCCATATAACTTGGGAAGTATGTGTGTGTACGTATGTGTGTATGTATGTGTGTGTGTATGTACTGATTCCTTGTAGTGGGACGGTATTTGTGTGTGTACAAATGTGTTTACTAAATCTTCGTAGTGAGAGTGTGTGTATGTATGGAGAGGGAATATATATACACATATGCTGACAGAAACACACAAAAATAGAAACAGATCCAAGAACACATCGGGGTCAGTAAAACATTAAAAGATAAAATGCCGATAAGTAATTCATCATTTCTCTTGGACCAACCTTAATTGCTTTATGACCCTTCGCGCAGAACTCTTCATTGCCAGTTCAAGAAAGACATTCGGATTACTAACACAAAAACAGAAAATGTCTCATATCGAGAATATTTAACATCGAAAACATAAAGGAAAAAAATTAATTACTTTTAATAATATGTGGAAATCTCCGCTCTTTACCTGATGACGGTCGCGAGACCAGAAACACGTGTAGTAAAATTTTGGAAAATAAAGCATAATATTTCTTAAAAGTAACATTATGAAAAATAAAGCATAATATTTTTAAAAGAAATAAATCATAATTAAAAAAAAAATCCACATTTCAACCAAAACGTTTACGGTATTTCTCTTCTTTTTAATATATATATATATATATATATATATATATATATATATAAGTTTGTAGCAACCCCCAGAACTAGACTAGCATGCGATGAACTTGACAGAAGAGTGAAAAAAAATGAAGAAATCTTAAAGTGATTGAAAAAAAGAAAATATTTATAAAAGAATGGAAACATTTATCAAATTTATACTTTCAGAAACTTTTGCAACGAATGACGATATTTTGACGAAAGGGAAATTTAATCATGAAACGTTATTTTTTCTTTTTGTCATAATAAGATTTATAATAAAAAAAAATCATGTCTCACTTTTAACCATGTACTGTAATTCTATATAAATTTATTCATTTAATATTTTTTTTTTTAAATCTACTTTCACTTCTCAGTAATGTACCTCGTTAAAATATGAATCCCTCTCTTTCCTACAACCCCTCTTCTCTTGAATAGAACGGTGGACTGAGGTTTCTAGCCCTGAGTTGCAGCCAGTCTAGAAGAAAAATTACGATGAAGTGAAAACCGTGCAGAAGCAATTCACAGATAATAAAAAGCAAAGGAACTCGTAGAGAGTAATAATCCCTTACCTTTTGAAGAGAGACAAAATATAAGACGAGTGAGAGGGAGGAGAAATTGACGGTATTAACTGGAGAAGTCCCCTTAAATATCCATTACTCACTTTCCTATTTCATATTATTATTATTATTATTATTATTGTTGTTGTTGTTGTTGTTGTTGTTGTTGTTGTATGCTATGTTTCCTGCTCTGTATCCTGTAGATCTGGGTCCGAACCATGGCCCTTTGGCCCTGTAGGAGAATTGTCATTTAACTGACAGCACTTTTCTTACTATATGGGATGTTCCCAGTAGAGCGATCTTCTGGACAACTTGTATGTTGGGGTTGCCTGGGGTACTGTTAGTAAAATTGTCCCTTTCTTTTCTCCAGAGCTCCGATTACTATTGGTACAGTCTCAGTCTTCATTCCCCACATCACGTTAATCTCGATCTCCAGGTCCTTGTATTTGGATAATTCCTCGATAATTTTCATGGAGGAGTTTCTCTCAAATGGTACTGCTATGTCAATAAGCATACACTTCCTGAATTTCTTGTCTTTTATGATAATATCAGGTCTGTTGGCTTTTATTTCCCAGTCATTTGAATTGGCATGTCCCAGAGGATAGTTACATCGTTATTTTAAATAATTGTGTGTGGTTGGTGCTCATAGTATCTCTCAGTGGTTTCGATTTTATGCTTCTTGCATATCTTCCAGTGCATATATATCGCTACCTTTTATTATTATTATTATTATTATTATTATTATTATTATTATTATTATTATTTCTTTCTGGGTCCCGTCCAAAGACCTCACCCCAGAAATATCATCATGACTTTTTCAACTGACCAGTTTAAAAAAAAATCACACATACTTTACATAGATAAAGCCCTCCGTATGGGATGTACTTCTCAGAATAATTTGTTTGTATTTCTTTAAAGCATGGGCCACCAGGAATTCCTTCAGTGAGTCTATTGGAATCTTTTCCAATCAATCCGCGGGGTGCAACCACAACTGGAATTATTATTATTATTATTATTATTATTATTATTATTATTATTATTATTATTATTATTTCTTTTGATTTCTGATGTATACTCATTTCTTTCTTGATCCCGGCCAGAGGCCGAAGGTCAGCAATGGCATCATGTCATTTTGTACAGAGCAATTAAAAAAAAATCATAGATATTTTCCATAGATAAAGCCCTTCTTAAGGTGTGGACTGTACTTATGAGAACAATTTTTTGTATTTCTTTAAAGCATGGACTACCAGGAATCCCTTTACTGAGTCTATTGAAATCTTTTGCAATCAATCCGAGGGTTCCAACTACAACAGGGATTGTTGATGTTCTCATGTGCTACATTTTTGAGATTTCAATTTCAAAGTCCTTGTAATATTTTGATAGTATTTTGAAGATCTTCAAAGATTCATTGCAGCTTACAGAGAATGCTATATCAATAAGGAGGCATATTTTGTCTTTACGGTCTCTAATAACGATGTCTGGGCGTTTAGAATTGATTGTTCTGTCTGTGTGTATTGTAAAGTTCCATAAAATTGTTACAGGCCCTATCTCCATAACTGGGTCTGGGTGGGGTGTTCATAACAATTATTATTATTATTATTATTATTATTATTATTATTATTATTATTATTATTATTATTATTTGTGTATGCTATGTTTCCTGCTTTGTATCCTGAAGAGCCGGGTCCAAACTATGGTCATTAGGCCATTATTATTATTATTATTATTATTATTATTATTATTATTATTATTATTATTATTATGTCACTTTCTTTTTTATTGAAGATCAAGCGACAGCAAGTTCCGACTATAATGCAGCATTCTGTCACCGTTTTTATTTTTTTTTATTTTTGCTTATTTCATTCATTTTATAAATTGTTTCATTAATGTCTACACATTTTGAAATGCGATCAAGATATTAATTTTAAAAAATATGCAATGATTTGGTAAGCACTTTGAACTCCTGTGCAAACCCAGATGTAAAATCACTTAACTTTCCAAAACAAAAACAAACTTCTGCTTTTATATTATTTATTTGGTCTCGACAAAGCAGTTTAACCTTGTTAGAGTAGCCTCCCTTGCCCCATTTGCTGAGATCCTAACGAGTAGCAGCAAAACATGGCGAGCTCGTCACACAGACCAATACTGATAGACTGTAATGATCGCTCATCACTGACTGTAGCCTTGTGTGAGCTTTAAATTCAGTATTAATACAAAATAAAGAAATACTACATCTTACATGCTCAAAGACACAAATAAAGTTAACGGTAGATATTAAATGAATGCGGAGAATAAGTCAGATGCTAAATTTAAAAAATTCCTGATTCTGTAATTTTTTTTTTTTTTTAGATCTGTTGGCCGTCTATAAACACTTTTTCGTTGATTTCATGTTTAAATGCTGATTTTGTTTTTTGTTTTTTCGTTTCTACTAATTTTCTAGAATGAGACCTGTAGATTTTTTTTTTTTTTTACATAAATTTAAGAAGCTAATGTTTAGAGAGAAAAAAAAAATAAAACAAAGATGTAAAAATGATGTTTTCGGATTTGTTTAGAAAATTAATTGCAGAAATGATTTTAGACAAATAATCCAACTCAGTTCCATTGCATTGACATTGACTGGTGCCAAGAAAACAATGTTCATCTTTTGTTTAGTTCTTAATTTCAGTAAAAGAGCTAATTAATAAATAAATAACGCGTATAAAATTGATTTAAAAATGCAAATTATTTTAAATATTATTCTTTGCGCTCCGCTTGTAAATTCTTAGTACCACGAGTCCTAGACTCGCCAGGGTACGGACATTGCAGTGATACACACTCATACCCAACATATACCCCTAGTGAGATGTAACTTCCAATCGAGCAGTAACTTCACACGGGATTATTGTAGGAGTTATATATTTTAAATAGCACAAGGTTATGAATTTCACCGTTTTCTTTCAATATATATATATGTATATATATATATATATATATATATATATATATATATAATTATTTATTTAAAAAAAAAAAATTATAACATAAATATGTTATAAATTTTTTTAAATATGTTATAAATTTTTTTAAATATGTTATAATTTTTTTTTTTTTTTAAATAAATAATTATATCTGCTCTACTTTGTATTGAGCACTCTTTTAAGAATAGTAATTGTTGGTTATTGGAATTAATTTCATATACACCAATCATATACTTGGGTATATATATATATATATATATATATATATACACACATATTCTGCGTGCACACAATTCCGTAAAATCCTTTCC
>OZ010584.1:27008085-27015585 GCA_963932145.1 Acanthosepion lycidas
AACGTCCATTGCAGGCAATGACCGCAGGATAATTAATCAACGGTGAAGACTATAGTGTCTGTGTGTGATGAAAATTTGATTCAATATTTTCCAAGGTCGAACAATTTTCATCATACACCCCGAAAATACATTCATATTACTGCACATCACTGCAAATGACCTAATCTAAGGAAAATAGAAATCGATTACAACCTGTCACACCAGTGGGTCGAAAACTGTCTGTATGTTGAAAGAAAGGAAACTAAAGCACTTGTTTCATTTAATTTGCCCAAGGGTGTAGGTTTTGGATTATTCTAATATCCTTCTCAAATATGTCGGGGTTACCTATCTGTACTAACACTTCCTTGTGACGTACGATGAAAGTTACTTTTCGAATACGATAAACACGGTGACTGAAAAATGTTTTGTTACTGGAGTTTCCGATTGTGCCGCCATACTTCACTGGTTTAGACATCTTAAATTAAACGGAATCTTTGGTAACTGTTTATTTCAATTTTGAGTTGAATAATTGTCAATTTACAAATGCTAGCTGTCGCCATTGATAAGTTCTGTGTCAAAAGTTTCTTTTTCTCTCGCATTTTTCTCTAGTGGAGCTTACTTCCGGCTTGCCTGTCAACTAGTTTTTTTTTTTAATTAAATGCAATGTCAATCATCATCTTCTGTCTCTTTGAAATCTCTTCTTTTATTGTCCTCCTAGTTTCTTTCACTCTCCTAATATCCTAGTGGCTTTATTGCCTTGCTTGGAGTGAATTGCTTTTAATCATTTCTCCCCAAGCAAGGCAATAAAGGCACTAAGATTCAGGGGGGGTACTATGTATAAGAGAATATAAGAAGAGGAGAGAGAACAATAAAAGATCAGAAATTTAGAAGACAGAAGATAACGATTGGCATTGCATTTAAATTTTTGAAGATTGACTGCAAAAGAAGAAGTCGGAAGAGATTTGCGCATACGAGATGTGCGAGAGAAGAAACTGTTACCATAGAACATACGGTTGCATCTATCCACTTGAACTGTAAAATGATGAAACATTGCTGCCAATCTAATACTACGCTTAAATTCATAAAGTCTAGGTACCATAAAGAAAAGTTTATCCGAACGATTACCATGAAAATATTTATAGAAAGGGCATAAGGAATCTATGTTATGGCGGTGGGAAAGTGACTGAAGCCGAGATGCCAGGTCAGGACCAATAAAATAGCAGATTTTTCATTGTGTCTTATCTAGAATCTCTAGATGAATAGGAGGAACACCAGACCAAATGTAGCAGAAATATTCATGGTAGACTTATAAATGTGTAATGTAGACCGACACAGTGAACCAACTTTCCAAGCAGAAGGCCGAGCGATTGATTCAATATAATCTTTCCACTTCATATCACCAGAAAACATTAGTTCGGGAAGGCGCAATGAATCGTTCTCCTGGAGGTTAGCATCAACCATAATGATGGAAGGCAGAAAGGGTTCTCTTAGATGATTAAAAGAGAGCATTTTTGTTTTGGGGGCATTAGAATTAACAGGCCATTCCTTGCCCTAATTAACAACCGACTATAGCTCATTTTTTTAAATAAGCTGCTAATTCGACCTTATCGAACCTCCCAGATTTACTATTAAGAAAAGAGAAAATGATTTACAAATACTCTAAACCGAAAATTTGGTACTCTGACACTTGGCCGACGGACATTTAACCGAAAATGTAGTGGCGTACTTGCATGTTACATTTATCGTATTTTATTGCATTAATTTATAATTCCCCCCACTTTTTTTTTTTTGACGGGCTTTTTAAAAATTCTACTAGCAGTAGAGCCCGGCGTTGCCCGGGGGTGTAACAGTAAGAGATAGATCAAGTATCGACCATCATAAAGACTGAAAATTAAAATTGACAAAGATTATTGTTTAAGGTTGACGGACACGCATGTCTTAATTAGTTTTTTTTTGTTTTGTTTTGTTTTTTGTTTTTTTACGAATTGGTCAAACCCAAACTCAAACAAAAACATTGTTTTCAATCGTTATGAGTCTACTGATTGAATAGAATTTTATTATAAACAATTGTCTTGCAAATGGAATTTTTAAAGCATTCTGAATGTAAAAATAAAGAAAAAGTGTGCAAGACAATAAGAAACACTACTGCCAAATAAAAAGTGAAGTTTTGCTGAAATCGGTTAAGAAATGTTGGAAATCCGATCCCATATATAAAGGAACACACACACACGCGCGCGCACGCGCGCGCGCGCACGAACAACCAACGTGGGTTTTATAATAAGGATAACTCGATGTGAGTTATCCCCTTTTCATTAATGCCTGTTAATCGTGTTTTCAAATTGATTTTGTAGGAAATCCGATCCAATATATAAACGTACACACACACACACACACACAACCTGGGTTTTATAATAAGTATAATAACTCGAAGGGAGTTGTCCCCCTTTCATTAATGCCTCTTAATCGTGTTTTTAAATTGATTTTGTGCAAAAACAATTGTGTTTTTCTAATTTTTGGCGCTGTCAGAACCATCGCAAGGTAATTTTATGTAGTTCTGTGAAGTTCTGTTGAAATCGGTTCAAAATTGTAGGAAATCCGATCCAATATATAAACGTACAGACACACACACACACACACAATCTGCGTTTTATAATAAATAAGATTCTGTATATGTTATATTTTATTTCAAATATTACTGTAAGCTGATAAGTATTTTGAGAAAAAGTACATTTTACTACAGCAAAAATCTTAACCTTTTACGATATGAGAGATCTTTCAATTTCGTTTTTAATGATCATTTTCTTAAAGGGATGAATTAGCTTATATCTTACTGTTAAATACGAATTTATATAATTCGGTGCTACATTTTACCCAAATACAATCAAATGTTTTTAAAAATACTAATTTCAATAAACAAATATTGAAATAAGAAAACTTTTAACTTTAGATTTAGCAGTTTAATCACTTGAAATCCAATGTTAATTATTAGTCCTATTCTACCTTATAATACTACTAATTAAAATACTTAAAGTATCGCGTGTTACTATTTTTACTTCTACTTTTTCGGTGAAATGTCCGTCGGCTAAATGACCTTTCCCAGATGAAAGGAGAAAAAAGAAGGGCCAGAAATGTGGTTCTACAACATACAAAGCAAAATACGACACCGAAATCCGAAGACATATTGGAATAGCGAAAGTTGCCTTCCTGAAGCTAAGCAAAGTACTAACAAATAGGAAAACGTTCTGAACTGACATGTAACATCATTCCTCCTACATGGCCGTAAATGCTGGACATTTTCCTCAGAGGTGAAGACGAGATTTGAGTTAACAGAAATGTGGTTCTACAGAAGGATGCTGAGAATACTATGAAGAGAGCATGCGGGCAAAGAGTAAGTTCTAAGGGTAATAGGAAAAACAAGGAAACATGCAATCAAAACGAGACAAACAAATAATGAGGAAAGAGGTTTCGGATAATTTAATACTCAGAGGACATCTTCAGGGAAGGAGGTGCGAAGGGAGGTAGTTAATAAACTACTTAATGAGTTTCGTTGACTGGATGGCAAAATAGTGACAAAGATTGTAAAATGCAAAAAATTACTTAGTGCAACAAAAGTGAAGCTGTGGAAAGTCATGATCTCCTATGTCCTGAAATGACTTAGCACATCAAAGCGGAAGATGAACTCTCTAATGTAAGGAGAGAAAAGTCTAATCTCATTCTCTATAGTCCGTCTATGTTCTCTAAATTTCCCGTTCACTATCCTTCGTTTCCGTTCTGTTATTGTAAAAAAAAAAAAAAAATTCTAGGTCCCATAACGAGCAAAGGTACCCGGAGAATTCAACATTTATCGCATATGGTACTGTAATCACTTATTTTGTGACATAGGGGGGGCCGTTAATAATTAAGTATAAGTCAAGACTTCAATGGATAAAATAAAACAGTATTTAATTACAACCACATCTAAATACTTAACAAGAACAACGAAATCAAAGTCAACCAAAGATAATTAACCATTTCAGTGAATACCTTTTCAGTAACATGGCTCGGCTTAACGTCCGGTAAATCCTAAATCAAAACCCAAATCATCGACGCACAATAATTCACACTAATTCGACTGGATATTCCGCTCAATAGTCACTGCAGTCAGTAGCCTGACACTGCTATTTATACACCTGGTGGAAAACATATATTCATAAGTCCAGCACGCTCGAACCTTGGTGGCGGTAGTTACTCATTTTCTTCCTCTATGACATCTTGTCACATAAAAGATTGATTAATTTGTTTTTTACGGATTATCTACCTTTTGTAGGTTATTTAACAACGAAACATATTTTGGATTGAAAGAATAATTTAATTTGTAGTGGGGGTGTTTAAGTGCTTTAGTGGATATTGCATTAACAATTTTTGGGAGATAATTCTTTTCAGATACAAATCATACTATTTAACCCATATCTCAAGGGTAAGAATACTTGGAATACATGCAATCAAATCAAAAGTTTCATCTTCATAAGAAAATGTGTAAACACCCGCTCTGTTCTCACAGGCGCATTGTTGCAAGTTACTATTTAACCTATAACGGGGGATAAGAGGTGGTTTCATACCTTCCCAAGATTGTTTGCTTGTAAGTGAATGCAACGAAAGCTACCGGAATTCGAACTCGGCTTTTTGAGTTCTCATTCCGAGACGCTATACGTTACACCACCCGCATCTCCAAGATTACAGCACCTGGTACTGACCAGGTTCGACGTTGCTTAACTTCAGCGATCGGACGAGAACGGGAACAAAACATAAGAACCCTGACTTAACTATTTGTCTTACAGACATGGACTTTGTGTCAAACCAAGTCTTGTTTAGTAGATGCTGATATAAATTTTAACTGTAGCCGGTTTCTGCTTCCAAATTATTATTATTATTATTATTATTGTCATTTTTGCCTATTAGCAAGGTACCATCTTAAGCAAAAGATGAAGAGGCAAACAGAGGGGGGAGAAATGGGCTGAAAACACCACTGATTAGGCTGGAAGATCCTTCAATAACTCAGCCATTGACACGCAGCTGAGACATATGATCATGTGCTTAACTGCGCGGCGATCTTACGACCACACTTACGTCCTGGGTATGATGATAAACTACATCCTGTAAAACGGCCCCTAATTGGGTGGTTTAGAGGGACGGGGAACCACATATTAATTACCGTTGTTCCTAGGTTCACCCTTATCCTGAGTGATAGAACCTTTTACTGCCCCAACTATGGACAAATAGTTAACTCCCAAACTAAGGTCAAAACACTATGAAAGTATAAAAATAGATTTTTATAGTAAAAGTACCAGTAATACAGTTTTAGAGTAAAAAAAAAAAAATGCCGATGATACGGCTATATAGAGGCGCACCTCTAAAACTCTCGATGGCCAGAAATCGGCGACTGATCACTCTTCCGATTTTTGTATAAGATCAAAAGAGTGATCAATGGGTTAAAAACTGACTGGTTACATTCAATGCTTCGAAGACCAAAGCTAGTTAACGTCCCATCATCTCTGATCTGACGCCGAGCTACAACCAATCTAGATGAACGGAGTTCCACTCGGGGAACCACCGTACCTTGAAAGACTGTTGGGCCTCAATCTCACACCCAACTTCAAGTGGAACTTGTAAACACGGTCCATTGCTAAGGATACAGGTAAAATCGTCGGCTACCTGTACCGCTTCAGTCCTTGACTCTTCCTGATATCCTCTACTTTTACAAGAACCAGATCAGGCCAAAAATGGAGGACTATTAATTATATCCAGACAGGAGTCCCGTCTCCAACCTTCATTGAATTCAAAAGCGTCTCCTAGCCGTTGTGGATGACGAATTATTCTCTACCCTTCAATCTGTCTCCCAGAGGCGGGATGTGATAAGAGTCTCGTTAATCTACCGCTACTCCAATGGAAAGTGCTCGGATGAACTACTTTCCCTGCTCCCGCCAAAGCAAACCATCACTGCAAGAAACACGCCATATCACTTACATAGTAGCAACCCACCCACATTCCCTACGTATTCCATCAGTGAGAAGTAAGTTCCACTCGGGCAGCTTCTTCCCCGAACCACTGCCCTGTGGAATCGACTCCCTACAGAATGTTTCCCCGATCACTACAATCTTAATAATTAACATCCTCACCTATACACACAAATGGCCTGCTCACGTAACCCTCAACCTCGAGTAACACTCGTGCCTTGTAAAGGATGAAATATTACAAGTAATAATTTTTTTGAAAAAAAATAAAAACAATATTACAAGCAATATATATTTGTAGGCACAGTGAAGCAATGGATAGCATTTCGAATTGAGGAATCGGAGAGCCGAGTTCGAATTCCAGTCGAATCCATTACATTCACTTACATGCTAATAACCTTAGGAGAGGTATGGATTCACTTCTTCTCCCCTAGCTATGGGTAAATAACAAGGCAGACCGGTTTCTTGGATAGCAACTGGTCTACCGCAGAAAGAAATATCAACCCATTGCGTGAAAAAAATCTGCCTCGTCAGTCATGTATCGAAAGATAGATGATCACCTAAGCGAGTATCACGCATGGCACATAACTGGCTGATATTCACTTACGTGCTGATACCCTTGGGAAAGGTATGAATCCTCTTCTTCTCCCCTCCATCTATGGGTAAAGAGCAGGACAGACCGGGTTCTATAGCCTTGGATAGCAACTGGTCTACCGCAGAAAGAAATGGCAACCCACTGCGTTAAACAAAATCTGCCTCGTCAGTCATGTATCTAAGCGTGAATCACGTATGGCACATAACTGACTGAAAATACATTACCAGCATTTCCCAAGAAAATTAAATTTCGGCATTAAATGACCCATAAGCTGTTGATATGCCGCTAAACAAACAAATGACCACACCCGTTCACGGTGCTGATGATGATGTCGAGCGTAACTACTATTTCGTCCTTAAATACAATGTTCTCTCTTTCTTTCCTATTTTTTTAATATAAAAACATAAGATAGAAAAAAACAATAAACAAACTCTTAATGATCTCTCTCTTGCTCTTCAGTTAGGTTTTCTCTTGATTTTGCCGAGGAAAATTGAATGAAAGGAACGCGAACCAAGTTCCACATTAAATCATTCTCTCTTAATGATAAAACGAACAGAAAGAAAACTTCATCTTCTCAAATCTGCACGGCGCAAAGTGACACTCGTTTCGCCCGACTCCCTTGATTCGTTTATTTACTATTATTTTTAAATTTGTCAAAATCTTAACCCATTTTAAGTATTCCTTTTGATTTATTTATTTATTTACTTATGTCATTTTTGCCTTCTAGTTTTTTAGGGCTTTTTTCCCACGCATATCGTCTTTGCAACTTGTCCAAGTCGTCAACTTCTCCCATTTCTCTTCTCTTTACTTTACTCGCCATTTTGCCCGTTTATCTCACGTGCTATTTTTTTCTTTTCTTTTCTTTTCTTTTCTTTTTTCCTCTACACAGCTTTCGAGTTTTCATTTGTCTCAGCGATTCTCTTACTCCTTATCATC
>OZ010584.1:27025585-27053085 GCA_963932145.1 Acanthosepion lycidas
AGCGGCTCAAATTGAGGAATCGGAGAGCCGAGTTCGAATTCCAGTCAAATCCATTACATTCACTTACGTGATAATAACCTTTATAAAGGTACGAATTCTCTTCGTCCCCACCCCCAGCTATGGTTAAATAGCAGGACAAATCCAGCATAGCAGAGCAAACTGACTGTAGACCAGTTGCCTTGCAGGACAACTGGTCTACCACAGAAAGAAATGGCAACCTGCTTCGAGAAAAAAAATCTGCCTCATCAGTCATGTATAATTATCGCTTAATCGTGTATCACGCATGGCTCATAAGTGACTGAAATAATAAGGATGTCCTTATAGTTGATCCACATATTATAATAATTTAATCAATATTTATAAATAACATTTTTCCACATGAGAGAAGTGCGAGATATGTATCGGTTAGAATAAAAGTGGCTGTTGCATCTAGCGATGAGACCTAGTTGCCGGTTTAGTAGCACGTTTGAATTCATATAGTCGAGATACCAGGAGGTGATGGGGAAAGTTCATCAGAACAGTTGCCATGAAATTATTTGTAGAAAAGACAAAGGGAAGCCATGTCACGTCGGTGAAAATGTGACTGAAATCGAGATGTCAGGTCAGGATCGATTATATTACAGACCCTTCTTTAGATTTTTTTCAAGAATCTCGAGATATATATCAGGAACACAAGACCAAATATGGCAGCAGTATTCAATTCACAGACAAATGATAGATTGTATAAATGGTAGATTTATAAATGTGTATAGTGGATTATGACAAGAAAAGTTTTCTGACCGACACAGTGAACCGACTTTCCTGGCATGGTTCCCCGAGGTGAATACTTATAGTAACAATTTGGGCGGGAGCTCACCACTCCAGCCTCGATAGAGTTCGAAAGGCGTCTCCGAGCGTTTCTAGGTGATGAATTATACTCCACCCTCCAACCCGTCTCTTACAGGCTGGACGTGGCAAGCCTCTCGATGCTCTATCGCTACTTCCACGGAAAATGCTCGGATGAACTATATTCCCTCGTCTCGCCGAGGCAAACCTTCACAGCAAGAATACCACTTACATAGCAGCAAACCATCCACATTCCTGGTGAGAAGTTCCACTCGAACAGCTTCTTCCCAGGAACCGCTCCCCTGTCGAACCGACTCCCAACAGGATATTTCCCCGTTCACTACAAAACAATGAATCCTAACGTAACCCTCTACCTTGATTGGCACACGGGCCTTGTAATGGGTGAACCATACTGTAAAAAAAAGACAAAAACAATGTACTATAATATATGAATTATGAAAAAATAGTTCCTAAAATAACATAAACCCAAACGGAATCTTAATGATTTAATTATAAAATCAAGAAGCCATTGACTAAATGATATCTTGTTTCAATTTCCAAAGTGGGCTTATAAATGGATTTAAAAAGTGATAGATGCATTGGGCATATGGCAGATTCCCGCTTGTATGCCAACTCGAGAGTTGCGTAAGGCGAATGGCAATCACTAAAATGCTGAATTTAAAATTATTTGCAAATTAAAAAATATAACATCTACAACTTACCTCTTTCTTCTTGCTCATGTGCTCTGTGCTGTCAGGACATTGATAATCAAGACTCTCCACAACTTCCTATAGATCCTAGCTCTATGAAAATGTGTCTCCTTACTATCCCTCCCCGTCCCCGTTGTCTCACCCATTTACAGAATTTCGTTATATAGGTTCCTCTTGGCTTCAATATGCCTAGAGCCGTTCTAATGTTTGACAATTTTTGCCTTTATTTTCACCCGAAATTAAAGCAAGCATTCGGACATTACAACGGCTCATGATCAGACATAATAGACATTCACTGTCTGTTATATTTAATAATATATGTTGAAATAATGATCTGCTGCCCCCATACACACACACACTCTCTCTCTCTCTCTCTCTACATATATATATATATATATATATATATATATATATGAAGAAATATAGTCTTAAGATGTGCTATATTTATGGGATAAAGTGCTCAATATCAGAGATAGAGCGTGTGTAAATATAAAAGTGAACATAGAAGTCAACACTTAGAGGCGACAGTCTTTTAATGCTAGATGCAATGGTATATATATATATATATATATATATATATATATATATATATATATATATATTGTTTAAAAATCTTTTCATTTATTTAGAAAAATTTATTTATATTGTTTAAAAATGTTTTCATTTATTTAGTCATTTTTCTCGCTTGGCCAAGTGGGTTACCTTCGTAGACTTTACTTTAGGTCGTAATATCATAAGCCACGTGTAACTCAGGTAAAGTCATTTACCCTTCACTTTTTTTTTTTTTAAGCATTTCACCCAAAGCAAGGCGGGAAGCCACTAGGACGCAAGGGGTTACAGAAAATTTAGAGCAATATCAGAATTTAGAAAAAATAATGGAAACAACTTGTTAAATGGAAGTTTTATTTAATATGGCATTGGTCCAACTTTGGCATTAATCACATCTTTAATACGTCTGTAGACTGATTCCTAAAATTTCTTAACCGTTGTTTAAGTGATCTTGGATCATTCATCATGTGAAACCTGTTTTGTCACGTTTTGTGTCGATGGAGGACACGAGAAAGGTCTCCTCGCCCGCTGCTCCAAAATGCACTACAGATATTCGATTATATTCGATCTATGGGGCCTACTTCACTTTTGTGCCATTTTTTACCAATTTTAAGTAGCATTAGCCGGTGCTAATCGCTGCATTATCGTTCTGGAAGACTGAGCTACCATCAGAGAACAGTATTTGTACTATCGGACGTACATGATCAGGCAGAATATTCAGATAATTCTTGGCGTTAATTCGATCATGTAGAACAAGTAAAAGGGCGAAGAGAATTTCGTTATATGGCTGCCAAAATCATCAGAGAACCATCTCCATGGTCCACGGTTCTAGCCAAAGTCAGAGTTGAAGTTTTCTTTCTTTAGACTATCTCTAGATTTAAACTGGTCATGAATTGGCAAGAAAAAATGAATATCCCATTAAGTGGTTAAGACACTATGTCTTTTCCTTTGAAGAGCCTTGATACGTGAGAGGAGAGGTTTAGCAATTTCAACCATTCCATGCTATTCGGGTTAATGGAGTTCAAGAAGGGCACGCTTTGGGTTGACACGGGGTGGGGGGTTGTATAGCGTTGGTTTTACTCTGCTATGGTAAATTAGATTGTTTTTTTAGGAACAATACGTTTTGCTATTCTACGGTGTCCCCATATCAAAAAGAGAAAGAAAGGATGAAGGAAATGTAAAGAAAGAATGAAAGAAAGAAAGAAAGAAAGAAAGAAAGAAAGAATGACATATGATAAAAGTATAACAAAGAAGGTTGATAAGAAAGATAAAAAGAGAGATGAATGAATACAAACAAGAAAGAAGAGTGAGAGAAAATGAAAGAAGGAATTAATGAATAAACTGAAAGAAAATTAAATGAATAAGAAAGAAAGAAAGAAAGAAAGAAAGAATCGGAATAAAAAAATGTTTAATAATGAAAGTGGAAGAAAGAAAGAAAGAAAGAAAGAAAGAAAGAAAGAAAGAAAGAAAGAAAGAAAGAAAAAAAAAGAAAGAAAGAAAGAAAGAAAGAATCGGGATAAAAAAATGTTTAATAATGAAAGTGAAAGAAAGAAAGAAAGAAAGAAAGAAAGAAAGAAAGAAAGAAAGAAAGAATCGGAATAAAAAATGTTTAATAGTGAAAGTGGAAGAAAAAAAGAAAGAAAGAAAGAAAGAAAGAAAGAATTGGAATAAAAAAGTTTAATAATGAAAGTGGAAGAAAGAAAGAAAGAAAGAAAGAATCGGAATAAAAAAAGTTTAATAATGAAAGTGGAAGAAAGAAAGAAAGAAAGAAAAAAGAAAGAAAGGAAGAAAGAATAAAAGAAAGAAAGAAAGAGAGAAAGAACGAAGGAATGTGGACAAAATAAAATTTTAAGAATGGAAGTTAAAGGGAGAATGAGAAATAGGAGAGTAAGAACGATAAAATCAAGAAAGAAAGAAAGAAAGAAAGAATTGGAATAAAAAAATGTTTAATAATGAAAGTGAAAGAAAGAAAGAAAGAAAGAAAGAAAGAAAGAAAGAATCGGAATGAAAAATGTTTAATAATGAAAGTGGAAGAAAGAAAGAAAGACAGAAAGAAAAAAAGAAAGAAAGAAAGAAAGAAAGAAAAGCATGATAAAAGTGAAAAAAGAAGGGAGGATTAATGAATAAATTAAAAGAAAGATGAAATGTGAACAAAATAGAATTTAAGAATGAAAGTGAAATAAAGAATGAGAAATAGGAGAGAAAGAACCATAAAAGAAAATAGAAAGAAAGGAAGAAAAAAGAAAGAAGGTAAAATCGACATAGAAAAGTGTTTAATAATGAAAGTGAAAGAAAGAAAGAAAGAAAGAGGAATAATCAGCGTCGAAAAATGTTTAAGAATGAAAGTAAAAGAAAGAAAAGAATTATGAAAATCTTAACTGAAAGAAAGAAAAAGAAAGAAAGAAAAAAGAATCAAATTCAAAAATGGTTTAAAAAAGAAAGAAAACGGGTAAATATAAAATAATTAAGAAATAAACGGAACGAAATTACAAAAATCTCGAAAGAAAAAAAAAGAAGAAAGAATCAATGCCGAAATAAATTAAGAATGAAAGTGAAAGAAAAAAGAAAAAGAAAAAAAATGAAAAAGGAGAACGTAACAAGTAAGAAATAGCAAAAAAAAGAAATCAAAAAATATTTAGGAAGAAAGAAAAAAGGTAGGAAGAAAGAAAGAAAGGAAGAAAGAAAGAAAGAAAGAAAGAAAGGTAGGAAGAAAGAAAGAAAGAAAGAAAGAAAGAAAGAAAGAAAGAAAGGAAGAACCAATGCTGAAAAATATTAAGAATGAAAGAAAAAGCATAGAAACAAATGAGAGAAGGAAAAATGAAACAGAAAATCATAAAATATGTAAGAAATAAAAAGGGAGAATTATAAAAAAATCTAGAAGGAAAAAAAAAACGAGTAGAAGATATTACTCTTCAAATGACCAAAATGCCATATTTTGTTAGCTACACGTATTTGTTGGGAGTCGCCGATGGTGAAATGGCGTGGAAAGTGAACCAGGTTCGCTTAGTTCAATTTCTTTTTGCTTTCACTTCGCGCCAACTCTCTTGTAAAAAAAAGAAAAATGAATCCATCTCCACCCAAATAGCTATCTCTATATAAAATTCTGTGATTTCTGTCTGTCCGTCAAGCCCTCTAAAACGGCTATACATTGACCGATCGAAAGCAAATTTTGGGGAGAAGTGCAAACAGATACGTGGGTACAGAGTAGTTGGTTTTAATAGGGTGGATAAAAAACGCGAGGTTTTTTGTCAAAGTATTTTTCCAATATCTGTCTATATTCCTGAGATGAGGTATTATATACACTATTTACATTTTTCAGAGTATTGTATATAAGGTATTATATACACTATTTACATTATTCAGAGTATTGTATCTTTGTTTCCATATTTATCACAACTTTTCGGCCGTTGTACGCTCCGGGCTTCTTCAGGTGGTTGGAATATGTAACTGAACCCTTTATTTCACTTGCTGAGGTAGACTGTTCTAGTTCCACATTCCACGTCTAATGGATGTCTGTTATCAGTTATATCCTAAAGGAGTTGGTTAGACTGTTCTAGTTCCACGTGCCATGTTTAATGGATGTCAGTTATCAGGTATCTCCTGTTAATTCACCTCTCCAAGTGCTCCACTGCCTTAACTCACACTCTTTGGGTCCTGTCTCTGGATCTAACCAATGCATTTAGGAGATAACTGATAACAGACATGGCACGTGGAACTAGAACAGTCTAACCCAGCGAGCGAAATAAAAGGTTCATTTCGACATTCCAACACCCTGAAGAAGGCCGGAGAGTATAACGGCCGAAACGTTGTGATAAATATGGCAATAAAGATGAGGACAATAGTTCGAATAATGTAAATAGCGCATTTTTCCAAACAAATCAGTTTATTCAACTTTCAAACGATTGGTTTGCGAAATTGACAGAATCGTAGAGTTTGTAAATCTTGGCCAACAATGCCAGACATTGTTATGATTTCAACACGGGTCCGCCTATTGCAAAAAAAAATTTAGTAGTTTAAATAGCAAGACAAACTGAACTCTCTTAACTTGAGCTTGGTAACCCGTCTAAGAGAAGGAAAATTCTCAGTTCTAAAACCAGACCGAAGAGGGATGGGCTCTGTCAGGATATATTTCCAAAGACATACCACTGCTGCTATGGCTTCAGTAAATATTGTGCCTCTACGACTCTAATGGCTTAAGCAGGCTCACACGCGCAGATTAATTAGTTTGGTTCGTAGTTATAGCTTACTTTCTGCATTACCGTCCTGAAGTCTTCAGATCACACCTCATCAGATAAGAGTTCTCCTTGTCTGAAGCCACGTCGCATGGTCGGGTAATCGGTGACTAAATCGGCCCCTCAGCCGGCTTATCTGGTGAGGAGAGTGTTGGCTAGACACCCAGAAGGATACACAAAATGAAACAGTTTTGTAGGGTCAGCAGTCATGTCTAGCACGCAAGTTTTCTTACCCACTGCCTAGCGGACGCTCTTGGCCCACCAAAAGCAAAGGGAGATAACAACTTTAAATAATACCATTTTGTGTATGGACAAAGGCATGTCGTAACCTATGCTATCAGGCAAAATGCTGCAACTTGAACAGCTGCTGGTCGTCTCGGGCTTTCCGCGCCACGAGAATTCAAACTGTTCAATCCAAGATAGACATGCAGCTAATCTGATCATCCACCCGACCCGCAGCATTCTAATCACTTCTGCGCAGGTTTTATCTATTTCACTGACCTGACCGTCACGAATATAATGATGCACGTGTCCTGAAAAAAATACAATATAGTTTCCATGTATAATGTCTGTTGAATGCCATAAGTGATACACGCTTGGACTAGACAGAAGATTTTCCCTCAGTAGGTTGCCGTTTCTTTCTGCGATAGACCGGTCGCAAACAAGGATATAGGACCCAGTCCTATGCCGTTATTTCAACCCGTTTCTTGCCACTACTGATAATGAAAAGTCAGTCAAGTGCCGTACGAGATACACGCTTGGGCAATCATGACTCTTTCGATTCATGACATGACTAGGCAGATTTCCCCACAGTAGTTTGCCGTTTCTTTCTGCAGTAATCTGGTCGCCAATTAAATCTATAGGACCCAGTCTGTCCTGCTATTTCAACGCATTTCACGCCACTACCGATAATGAAAAGTCAGTCAGTTAAATGCTATTCTTGATGTACGCTTGAGCCATCAAGCTTCTTCCTATCTACGAGAACATTTTCCGATATATTCTAACCCATAGCTGGGAGTAGTGGTGGATTCATACCTTTTCCCAATGTTATTTGCGCGTAAGTTAATGTAACGAACCCGACTGGAATTCGAACTCGGCTCTCGGATTTCTCATTTCGAGCCGACATCCAGCACACCAAAATACACAACCAATGTATAATACACAGCCCTAGCTTTTGGGCTTACAAAACTACGTATTATACATGAATAATTATGGTAGATACTAATCTTGCCTAAGCTCGAAATAAAATAGCTGTTACCTGTGCGCGAACACCGAACACTCAGACCAGTGGTAAACGGAATTTACTAAAACGATAACATTTTTGTTTATTTTTTGTTTTCTCTCTTTGTTTTCTGTAGTTTTTTCTTTCTTTTTCTTTCTTCTTTCCTTTCTATCTTTTTTCTTTCTTTCCTTCTTTTTCTATCTTTTTTCTTTTTCTTTCTTTTTCTTTATTTTTTCTTTTTTCTTTCTTTCTTTCTTTCTTTCATTCTTTCCTTCTTTTTTCTTTCTTTTATTTTTCTTCCTTACTTTCTTCTTTCTTTCTTTTTCTATCTTTCTTTCTTTCTTTCTTTTTCTTTCTTTCTTTCTTTCTTTCTTTTTCTTTAGTTTTCTTTCTTTTTCTTTCTTTGCTTCTTTCTTTCTTTCTTTCTTTCCTTCTTTTTTCTTTTTTCCTTTTTTCTTTCTTCCTTTCTTCTTTCTTCCTTTCTTCTTTCTTTTATTTCTCGCTCTCTTCTCATATCTTTTTTCCTTCTATTTTGTTTTATTTGAATTTTCTCTCTTCCTGTTTGGACTTTTCTTTCTTTTCTTCCTCTCTCCTACATAGGTTTTCTTTCTTTTCTTTCTTTCCTTCTTCTACTTGTTTATTGTTTCGATACAACGTCTTTTCATTTATTGTTCAGCCAAGAAATAAATACAAGAAAGAGAAGGGCAAATTATGAGGACATGTAAGATAGATAAAGTTAAAACTAAACTTTAATGTTTTAAGATTGTAATAATCGGAGAAGTGTCCTCTCTAGAGTCTGTTCTAGAAAGCAACTGTTCCGGGGAAGGCACTGTCACAGTGAAACTTTCTCCTTGCCAATGGACTATGAAAGAACGGCTCTAGATGTGATTGTCTGAACTTAAGGAACTGAAGATCGTGTAAATATTTGCTATGGAAATAGAGATTAAGGATTATCGACATGCTAGGAACGAATTGTCTGTGGGAAAGAGATTTTAAGGAGGAAAATAATTCATCACCCAAAAGGCTGCGTAAACGCTGTCGACGCTGTAAAGTAAGAATTAGGTATCACCATCCCAGAAATGACTGCAAGATACAATATTTGGTCGGATTTGGCTCTTGTAAAGACAAAGTAAAGCAGGAGGGGGACATATACTTCTTGGGGCGCTACAAGGTAACGACTATGTTTCCAGCATCTTTAGCAATAGATCACATGTGAGGTTTGAGGTAAGTCCTTGTAGACGTTTGATGCAAGGGACCGGATTTCCCTGGGTGGCAAGCCACTAGCGTTTGCCGCTGGTAGCCCGCTGTCGGACCGCCGGCATGTTTGTCTCTGCACTGTTACCACTGGCGGATCGCTAAAGGCCCACCTGTGGTCCGCCGGTGTCTGCCACCAGAAGATTGCGGACGTTGCCATCGACAGCACACCAGCGGCTCAATAGCGTCTTCGACTAGGTGCCATGTCAGTAGCTTTTACCACTGGTGGCCCGCTGTCGGACCGCCGGCGTGTTCGTCTCGGCAATGTTACCACTGGCAGACCACTAGACGCCCGCCGGTGGCTGCCACCAGAAGACTGCGGACGTTGCCATCGGCGGCCCGCCAGCGGGCTACTAGCGGCATGCGTGTAAGGTCATGACTAAAAAAAAAAAACAATCAGACTCTGCATGGTAATGATGGAACGTTACTGATTTGGTTTTGGAGGTGTTGAATTTTGAAAAACATGGTTTTCCCGGTAGAGCTGTTGGAGCTCAATCAGAGCGGAGATCAGATGCCTGACTATGGCTATCAGCGCTTATGCTTCTTTTTCTTTTTTAATCGTTTCACCCCAAGCAAGGCGACAATGCCACTAGATCGCAGGGGGTTAGAGGGATTGAAAGTGAATGATAACGAAAAGATTGAAAAAGGGAGTCGTTTGAGTAAAAAAAAGAAAGAAATAGGATTCAAAAAAGCAGAAGATGACGATTTAAAGTTTCGAAGATTGTAGTTATCAGGGAAGCAAGAAATCGGAAGGGATTTCCACAGGCGGAAAGTGCGAGAAAAACAAACTGTTAGAACAGATATTGGCGTTTGCATCGAGCTCGTTCAACAGTAAAACTGTGAGACCTAGTTTTTTTCTCATTTAATTTAATCGAATACTTTCAACCATTATTTCTTTCTAGTTCCTTTTCTTTATTTTTTTTTTTTTTTTTTTTTGGTATGACCTATTCCAGTCATGGGCAAACCGCGGCCCGTTGTCACCCTCTAAATGTCCCACCTAATTTAATGAAGCAAATAATGTTTATTAATTTTTTCGTGTTTTGTTTCATTTTCACTTGTTCACTCACATTCTCTTTCATGCAGTGAGGTTTATAGAAGATGGTATCAAAGGGAAATAATTATAAAATGCCTCCCTTACTCGCCTCCCTTACTTATAAATTCCTGTTGCAATGTGGGTACAGTTCGACTAAACTACAGGACACCCAGTAAAAAAAAAAAGCGGTAAATTCAGAAAGACGTGGGACACCCGTTGAAAACTGGAGACGACTGATGTGACTGAAAAAAATCAGGAAGAATTTCTGCATATTTCATCAATTCTGAGGTTGGATGTTCTTTGAAAAGTACGATAATTTACCGCTCAAAATCAGTAAATTGTTTAGTCATACGAGAAGGGCAGAACGAAAGACAGAAGTTGTCTGCAAAATAACCTTTAAATGACGAATCACATGATCAATTAATCAATCATAAATGAACCAATCAGAGTTAAGTAATTACGCGAGAGTTAAATGATTATTCAAGGTCATGAATATTCAAGAAATTTATTGAAGATTATTCAAGGTCAATTATTCCTGAAAGCTAAAACAGTCACAATAAATTTTCTGCTTTTTTTTTTTTTTTTTTTTTTTTTAGTGGGCATCCTGTATATACATAACGATTACGTAAGATGTTTCTTGAATTTTGTAAACTTTCGTTGAAGGTAACATTCTCAGCATTTTAGACTATTGCCGATTTTTATTAAGGAAGATCATACATGTAAAAATGTTTTGGTTTATAAATGAGGAAACCATTCATATTTTTTTTTTTTTTTTTTTTGGCGGGGGAGAGGAATTTTTTCTTTTAAAAATATATTTTTTGCATTTTCTAATGAATAAATTGGAAATAAATCACACAGAGCAGCCTGTACTAATCACAATGTCATCATTGGTAATATTATTCTTTTTCAACGTACAATATTTACATTATTCGGTCAATTGTCCTCATCTTTATCGCCATATTTATAACAACGTTTCGGCCGTTGTACGCTCCGGCCTTCTTCAGGTGGTTGGAATGTCGAACTGAACCCTTTATTTCGCTCACTGGGGTAGACTGTTCTACTTCCACGTGCCATGTCTAATGAATGTCAGTTATCTCTTGTTAATTCCCTAAGGACACATGGCACAGTGGATAAAGGTGTTAGTTAGATCCAGTGACAGGACCGAAATAGTGTGAGTTCAATACCTGGTTAAGGCAGTGGAGAACTTTCAGATCTGATCGGAAAAAGGTTGCCCATGTCTGTCCTATACGATAATTTTTGCATCATTTGTGATCGTCAAGGGCTAGCTTGATTCCGATGGAGGAAGTTGATTGGATTAAAGAAACGAATTAGACACTGGTTTGGACAAATGGCCAAAGAATTTGTCTATATTTCTGAGATGAGGTATTACGTATATTATTTACATTATTCGGGCTATTGTCCTCAGTAATAAATATGGCGACAAAGATGAAGAGAATAGTATGAATAATGTAAATAATGTCCAAAGAATTATTTTCATTTAAAACATATGAAAATGTCTCTGGTAAGTCGTATAGTGTAGCGTTCGAAATGCTTAATCCGGCTGACTGTATGTTGGCTATCGGTTTGGGCTTATCGCGTCGATAATAGAGTTTGTTCTCTTTCTGTATTCCCACCTTTGTCTTCCTCTCCCCCACGTCTCTCTCACACACACGCACACTCACTCACTTTCACGCACACTCACTCACATATACAGGGGGATTGAAAAGCAACTCCCCCTTTTAAAATATTATTTTTATAAGAAATGGATATAAGGGAAAAGCGTTTATCATGGGGCTTTATTTCAAATTCGATAGTGGGGATCAGACTTCGCTACCAGCTTCTCAAGCCGCCCAGGAATCGTATCAACTGATTTCACGAAGAACTCTTAAGGTATGTGGCCTTGTATTCGCCCTTCAAGTTCTGCAAAGACTTGGTTTGGTATAGGAGACTTGCTCCTTTAACCAACCCCAAAGAAAAAGTTACAGGATGTTAATTCATGACTCATACATAAGATAAGGAGTTACTTTTCAATCCCTTACTTTTACAAAGATATATTTTTATAGTGTCGATCTATGTAGGGCTGAATATTCCTATGAAGAAAAGGGTGATTGTGTTTTGTTATCCATAAATGTATTATGTCTGTGCCAAAGTTTCCACCGTTTTCTAATTTTAAAAAATTGTTCTCTATTTTCTCAGATCCGAGGTGGAAGTTGGTGGACAAAAGAACAAATTAGACACTGGTTCGAAGAAATGACCAAAGACTTATTTTTATTTACAAGATATAAAATGTCCGTGGTAAGACTTATAGTATAGCATTCGAATGTACGTGTACGAGATGTGAAATGAGAGCGTGAAAAAAAATATACTTAACCCGGCTGACTGCTTATTGGCTATCGGTTTGGCCTCGTCGCTTTGATAGTAAATGTAGATGTTCACAGGAGGTCGTTTTCATAGCCTAATTGTCGAACGGGTAGTCAGCTGTGCCCTCGGGTTGCGTGTGTGTGAACTCTCTCTCTCTCTCTCTCTCTCTCTCTCTCTCTCTCTCTCTCTCTGCTCTGTCCGGTTTCTCTTACAACCTATATAAAGGAAACGTACGGACATAGTTGTAGACATCTGTGGCAAGCGAGAGTCGCGTCGATAATGGCCAGTACTCTGATATATTTGTGTTTGTTTTAACATTTGTTTTGAGTAGAGTGCCGAATGTCTGTGGCTGAGCTAGTCGAAAATTGATGTGTGGTTAGAGATATATGTTTTCTAATAATTGCATAAATTTTGCTTTAATTTGCTATCTTTAACTTGTGATTTTTGCTACAAGCTAAAACGATAGCGATTAAGAAATTCCGATCATTCAGACTGAGACAAACAAAATACGGATCCCGACCGGAAGTAGATTACTTTTGACTCGATAAACCTAACCGAGCCACAAGACGCAGCAAGACCGGAAGTAGGTTATTTCTGCCTCGATAAATCATTGAAAAGCTTCGCTACTGTGTTATCTCTTATTTTAAGAAATTTATTTTTACGAGTTTTGTTCCGAGCCGTTTTTTTTTTTTTTTTTTCCAGTATTAATACCTTTTATCAATGTGTCCTCTGTTCAGTTTAAGATACAAATATTTGCATAATAATATGAAGGACTGTTTAGTACTTCACGTAAACAAGAAGCACACTCAGGCAACAGGCTACGAGCAGCTGCCATTTTGATAATTCAACACCCCCGGCATCACTCTGGTCAAGAAAAAAAAAAGGAAAAGAATGAACCTGATTAAGACTGTTCACTGAGATAATAAAGACGTATTTTTTTGGTAATGACCCTGTGAGGGAAAGGACAGAGACTTTAGTGTTGAACGCTGAAACGATAAAACCATGTCGTTTTCTTTTAAACATTTTTTTTTTTTTTTTTTTTACATCGTAGATATATCGGATTTGAGAGATGTGGAGAGGTGGGTCGAACAGTATCCAGACAACAACAACAAAAAAAAACCTTCGTTTTTTATTAACACGTTCACCGAACCTTCAAAGCAACCGGAACCGGAAATTATGTTTGTTCAATTCAACCGCACGCCTCTTTACGATTTCTTAGGTTTGTGCAAAAGTTCTCGTTGCCTTCTTTTTCTAAAAGGATAGACTGAATATTCTTCTTCATGAGCTGTGATCTCCTCAGAACGTAGGCGATCTCGTCCTGGGTTTGACGAGAAACTACATCCGGCAGCAAGATCGAAAGATTAAAGGTTTCGAGGGACTTGGAACAACCTCTTAATTGCTGTCGTTCCCAGATTCACCCTGACCCGGAATGGTAGCACCTATTAGGGTCCTAAATAGTTAACCCACAAACTGGGGGTCATAAACACTATGAAAGTCTAAAAAAAAATATTTTCTTAGAAAATACTAGCAATGCATTTTCATAGTAAAAAATCTACCAGCAATACATTCTTGAAAGAAAAAATTACAGTATATTTTTGTAAAGAAAATTAATAATACTCCCAATAAAATTAAATTTTGATATTAAATGACCCATAAGCATTTGATATGCCGCTAAGCAAACAAACATAGTCGATCATGGCCCTCCAGAATTTGTTTTTTTTTTTTTCCTGTTTGCAAAGAACTTTGTGATCGCTTCAGTCCGTGTGCCTTATTAGCTATATTCAGGGGCTCATTTATACTATGAAGTATTTGTCATAAAAAATCACTGACCTCAAACACCATCAACTATGAGCACTTCCACAAATATACTGGCCGTATTTGGAAATTAAAAATATTACCTTAAGTGCGTTTATTTGTACTAGTTGTTTAGTATTTCAACAACTTATTGTTAACATTAGTTTATGGGATAACCGCATTATTTTTCGTTTTCTGTTGATATGCAAAACCTATTTTTCATCACTTCTAGATATATAAATTTGTAGCCGCTCTCTATCTGTTTGTTTAGGGTTTGGAAGATGGAAAAAGCATATATATTCTGAAACTACATTACTCAGAGTACTTGGATATTTCATTTTGATCAAAGCGGTTCCCAGGAAGGCACTGATTTTTTCCCTTTGGTTTAAATTAAATTTAAATTTGAACAAGAGAATGACTCTTATCCTAAATATAGAAGGAGAGAGCCAGAAGGTGGAGGTCGAATCGGCAAGATCAAAATGAGACAATATGGACGTCAAGTTGAGCTAAAAATCACCAATCTGTGGGTAGTGTCTTACAATATATATTTGTTGCGACAATTCATCGTTCATGTCATTGTTGAAATCTGCTCATCAATTCATTCAATACATATCAAAGGGGTCAGATCAAAATGTTTTGCAGTCCCCAACTGATTTTTTCCCTTTGATTTAAATTAAACTTAAATTTGAACAATGTGATGACTCCTATCCAAAATATAGAAGGAGAAAACCAGAAGATGGAGGTCACATTGGGAAGATCATTGAGTAATACTGAAAATGCATCATTTTTCTCCGCAAATTATAACAATGATTTAAAATCAATCACCATTTCCTTACAAATAATGTGTGACAGGCTACAAGGTGCGGATTTATTCGGCTAGTATAACAATAAGATAGAAAAGTTGAATAGTAGGAAACTGCGTCAAGAATTAGTATATTATACATGAATTACTGACGCAGCTTCCTACTGTTCAGTTTTCATTCAGCCTTGGTTAGTTGATTCGGGGTTTATATACTGGGTGTAACAGCAAAATTGTCCAAATCGTGTAACATCATGCGATAATTTTCCATCCCACAAAATGTTTAATATCTAAAAGACCACTAAACGAACTGATATTCTTTCTTCCAGGTTTTCAGATAAGACGTTTAACCATCTTGACACCAATTGTCGTAAGAATCACCGAAAAATCCTTTGAGTTATTCAGCTAAAAAGAGGACAAGTTAAAATTCCTTTCTGTCAGCCTCACTGTCTTCGCAAATGAGCAATGGTGAGAGGAAAAAGATCATTCAGGCCATCAGTAATGGTACCAACATTCATACTCTGGCTTTCATCTTCAAAATACATTCAAGAACCATCAGGAGAATGGTGTATAAGTTTAAAACAGAGGGAACAGTAGAGAAGGAATCTGGATGAGGAAGACACAACAACAAGAGATAACATCAATTCAATTTAGAGCTAAAGAGATCAATTAGAAAAGATCCAACTCAATTCATAAGATTTTGGCATATGTGAGAAGAGTTTCAGGTATGAGAATCCAAGAAGTGGAAAAAGAATTGATAATGAAATCGTACATGGAACGTGTGAGGCACCTTCTTACTCCAGGACAGAAAGTTAGAAGGTTAGAGGAGACAAAGAATCTAGAATAAGTTTGAAAATGATCCCGAAATGATATATTGATATATATATATATATATATATATATATATATATATATATATATATATATGAACTTTACTTCAAGACTTCATGATTAATTAATGATGAACATATCATTTCCATTTATAATCGATTGCATCACGATACATCTGTTATGGTTAGAGAGTAATTGTTATTGCGCAAAATATAGTCCAATATTATTATAAAAAAACTCGGAGAATTCCAGTAAGTTATATTTAATCATTTCTAAGATACAACGGTTCAGTGCTCAATCTAAGAATTGGACAATTTTGCAGTTACACCAGGCGTGTGTGTATATATATATATATATATATATATATATATATATATATATATATATATATATATATATATATATATATAAGTAAACTTAGAGGCGACAGGCTGTTTCATGCTAGACGCAATCGTGTGGCCTGACGAGTGTTGACTTCAATGTTCACTTTTATATTTGCACACGCTCTATCTCTGATGTTGAGCACTTTATCCCATAAATATAACACACCTTAAGAGTATATATATATATATATATATATATATATATATATATATATATATATATATATATAAAGTATAATAGTGAGGGATAATATGTATATTAATTAATATATATATATATATATATATATATATATATATATATATATATATATATATACAGAGAGAGAGAGGTGGGGAGAGAGAGATGTGAGGAGGAGTAATGGTTAGCGGATCGGATTACGTGCTAATATCTTTGGGAAACGTATGAATCCAACACTTCTACCCCCAGGTATGGGTAAATAGCAGTACAGACTGAGTTCTATAGCCGTGGGTGGCAACTGATCTAGGAGAAGGAAAAAACTGCATTCAAACCATCATGAAGAAAGTTGGGCTCCGTCAGCCTATCCTTTCCAAGAGGCATCACTTCTATTGTGGCTGCCGTCTGTGTGGGGCCCCTACGCCCCTTATGGGTTACAGAAATCTTTACACAAACACTCAAATTTAAATTTAATTTTTGTTAAGTTTTCTATAGTTTTTGCTTTATCAGGTAAATGGTGGGTAACTGAAAAGTCTTATGGGACGACTTTCGATCTTCAAAACGCCTTCAGACTAATTATTTTATTGATGGAATCATACATATGTATGTGAGATGCAAAATATAAAAAGAAAAAAAAAACGCTGGTCATAATTATACATCGATAGAAATATTAAAGATGCAGAGACGCTTAGGTATAAATTCTCAGTTTTTGTTGTCCAATATTTTTTTTTTTTTTTTTTTTTTATCATTCTACTCCAGACAAGGTAGAAACTCCACTAGTGTGCATGGTGTTAGAGGGAATGGAAGTGAAAGAGAAGACTGAGAATAGGGAGGATTGAGGAAAGAACAAAAAATGAACGGGTTTCATGAAGAGAGAAGATAGTGATTGACGTTACATTTATTTCTTTAAAGATTGTAGTTGACAGGGAAGAAAGAAATCGGAAGGGACTTCCACGGGTAGGAATTGCGAGAGAAAAACAGTTTGAAGTGAAAGTGTCGGTTGCATTTAGCTATTTCAACAGTAAAAGGGTGGGACCTAGATGCCAATCTAGTAGCACGCTTAAATTCATATAATCGGACCACTAGGGTTAAAAAGGTCATCAGGATAATTGTCATGAATTTTATGAAATGCATCTGTTTGATGTTTTGGCGCAAATCATCAGTGATGTTTTTAACCGGTGTTCATTCGGGGTTCTGAGTCTGTCCCCTCTCCACGGCGACCCAGCCGATACTGCTCGGATATCAACATGTGTGCTATCTACTAGCTATAAATTTCCACATTTTTTGAATCACACTGCGACTCCTCTTGGCAATTTATAGTCCAAGCAAGGATAACTTGTGATTCACCAGCAATGTATGCTCTTCCATAAAAAAGGAATCAAACGGTTTAGATCTGGTACGGAATATGGCGACGCGCTCGGCTTGAAGAAGTAAGTAACCATCCTTGTTTCTCTCACTGAGATGTATGAAAATATTTGTAGAAAAGACAAAGAGAAGCCACATTACGTCGGTGAGAAAGTGACTGAAATTGAGATTCCTGGTCAGGGTCAATAATATTTTTCTTTAGATTTTGTCAAGAATCTCAAGATGTACATCAAGGACAGTCAGATATGTGCCATGCGTGATACACGCTTACGCGATCATGTATCTTTCGATGCACGACTGACGCGGCAGATTTTTCTTCCAGCAGTAGGTTACATTACATTTACTTACGTGCTAATATCATCGGAAAAGGTATGAATCCTCTTCTTCTTCCCAACCCCCCAGCTATGGGTAAATAGCATCAGGAACACCAGACCAGATATGGCAACAATATTCAATGCACAGATGAATGGTAAATTTGTAAATGTCCAAGAAAGATTCTGACGAGAAAAATGTTCTGGCACGTCACAATGAACCAACTTTCCTAGCAGTAGATGCAGCTATAGATTCGATATAGTCGTTCCGCTTCATGTCAGTGGAAAACGTGAGTCCAAGAAGGCGTAGAGTGTTGCTCTCCTGGAATCTAGCATCAGACAGAAAAGGTTCTCCGTTACGTAATACCAGTTCTCATATGTAATATCAAGATATAGAGCAGGAGCACTAGATATGGCAACAGTATTCAATACACGAATAAATAGGCGCCGTTTCCGTTCAAGTCCTGTCTGATAACGGTTCACACAACTGATAGCAGACAGAAGAGGTTGTCCATGGTAATTAAATGAAAGCATTTTTGATTGGGAGGCGTTAAAATTTTCAAGCCAATTATAAAAAATTTCAATTTACAATTACTATACTTAAACTGAAGAATGTTTTAGGTCACTAATTGAGTAATATGTATTCACTAAACAAATTTTGGCATATAAAACTTTTAGCGCACTAATCGAAAAACAGTAATCGAGAGATGCCTTTAAAGACCCTTCTTTGGATTTTGTCAAGAATCTCGAGATATACAACTGGAGCAGATATGGCATCAGTATTCAATGCACAGACGAATGGTAGATTTATAAATTTGCAAGATGTATTCTGACAAGACGAATTGCCTCGCATGACACAGTGAAGCAATTTTCCTTACAGTAGTCGTAGCAATTGGTTCAATGTAGTAGTTTCACATTGTGTCAGTGGAAATCATGAGCTCAAAGAGGCACAAAGTGTTGCTCTCTTGGAGGTTAGCATCAGCCATGCTGATGGAAGACAGTAAAGGTTCTCTGTGGTGATTAAATGAAACCATTTTTTAAATACACATGGAAACTTACCAAACTCCATCCAAAACATACCCGTAGAAAATAGAAATATAATAAACTCATCCACACTTAAAAAGGGTTAAAAATAATGGAAGTGTTAATAATAAAGACGAAGGCACTAAGGATAAAAGCTCATCAGAACAATTGTCAAGAAAATATTTGTAGAAAAGACAAAGAGAAGCCATGTAACGTTGGCGAGAAAGTGACTGAAATCGAGATGCCAGGCCAGGATCGATTACATTTCATTTCCTTCTTTGGATTTTGTTCAGAATCTCTGGATATACAACTGGAGTACCAGACCAGATATGGCAGCAATATTCAATGGACGGACGAATGGTCGATTTATAAATGTGCAAGATGGATTCTGACGAGAAAGATTGTCTAGCACGACACAGTGAAACATTTTTTCTTACACTAGACGTAGCAATTGGTTCAATGGAGTTGTTCCACTTTGTCAGTGGAAATTCTGGAGGTTAGCATCAGCCATGCTAATGGCAGACAGTAAAGGTTCTCTATGCTGATTAAATGAAACCATTTTAAATACACATGGAAACTTACCAAACTCCATCCAAAACATACTCGTAGAAAATAGAAATATAATAAACTCATCCACACTTAAAAAGGGTTAAAAATAATAGAAGCGTTAATAATAAAGACGAAGGCACTAAGGATAAAAGCTCATCAGAACAATTGTCATGAAAATATTTGTAGAAAAGACAAAGAGAAGCCGTTATCTTCCGCACATATCCGCATAAAATGTTCCTCTTACTCTGTAACTCCTTTTACATCGACAGGCCCCGGGGCCTGGTACAGGGTAAGCCCGCTGTAAAAAAAAAAAGAAAAAAAAAACTTTCACTACATATTAGCTTTAAGAAGTACATATATTTTTAATTAAAACTGTATCCTTCAAGTTGAAATTATGGCTTGACTTCTTACGGTGGACGAGTGCTGTGAGTGTTTTTTTTTCAAATGGAACCCTTTGTTTTATTCTCTCGTAAAGTATATCGCAAAGAGAAGTAAAAAATGAACGGGATAGGCACGAATATATTAAGAGATTTTCCCACAGACATGAGATCAAAACCATTCTTCAGGGCAGCGCGTATTTAGCTGCATATGTACGCACACACAAACACACACACACATATACCCACACATGAACAGGCACACATAAACATCACACATAAACGCATATATATATACACGTGCTGGTGCTGAACACAATAAGGAGCTCTAAAACGAACGCGCGATTCTACGTATTTACTGTGCGACGGTTGAGCATACATCGCTTGTCGTTACTTGATTTTATTTGAGTTTTTAAAAAAATAATAATAAAATAATTTTTAAATCATTTCACCCCAAGCAAGGCGATAAAGACACTAAGACACAATTGGTTACTGATAGTAAAAGAAACTGAGAAAACGATTATTGAGGAGATAGGACCATAAAATTACATGATTTAAGGAGACAGAAGACAACGATTAACGTTGCCTTCCTTATTTTTGAAGATCGTAATTATATATTTTTTTAAATATATAGAAAGGTTTATAATTACATATATATTTTAATTAAAACTGTATCCTTCAATTTGAAATTATGATTTGACTTTGTTTTTGCAAACGAATTCCTTTTCTGTTCATTGAAATTTCTAGATGTTTCAACAGTGTTTCTTGAAACATTTTACAGTTTATTTTGTAAAATCCTGCTTCAGACTTAATGATGTTGGTCTCTTCGTTCCTTAATTCGTTGGTTCAGTCAGTCAGTTATTTGCCACGCGTGATACACGCTTAAGCGATCATTTATCTTTCGCTATATGACTGACGAGGCATATTTTTCCCCGCAGTGCACACACACACACACACACACACACATACACACACAGCTATACGTACACATACGCAGACAAACATACACATCACACACAAACGCATACATATACACGTGTTGGTGTTGAAAGGTTCTGAACACAATAATGAGCTCTAAAACGAACACGCGATTCCACGTATTTACTGTGCGATGGTTGAACATATATCGCTTGTTGTTACTTAATTTTATTTGAGTTAAAAAAAATAATAATAATAAAATAAAATAAATAATTTTTTAAATCATTTCACCCGAAGCAAGGTGATAAAGCCACTAAGACTCAAGAGGTTACTGACAGTAAGAGAAACTCAGAAAACGATTATTGAGGAGAGAGATCCACAGAAGAATAGTTTTCAAAGAGACAGACGACAACGATTAACGTTGCCTTTCAATTTTTGAAGATCGTGGCTATATATATTAAAAAATCCGTTATAATTACATATATATTTTAATTGAAACTGTATCTTTTAAGATGAAATTATAATTTGAGTTTGTTTTGCTAATTAATCCTTTTTTGAGTTCTTTCAAATTTCTAGATGTTTCAACAGTGTTTCTTGAAACATTTTACAGTTTATTTTGTAAAATCCTGCTCCTGACTTAATTGTGATGGTTTTTTCGTTCTTTAAGTCATTGGTTAGTTCTGCTTAAATAGCGATTTGTACTTGCAATTTTTTTTATACTATGTTTTTCTAAAATTAAAAAAGCGTTTCCATATTTGTGTTTGTTTTATTTATTTAATTTTCTTGTTTCCGTATCTGCTTTTTTTGTACATATTTTAAAAAATAAACGTTAATTTTTTTCAGCTTCTAAAACACGTAATGTATATAAATGTTTATATATATATATACATTATATATGTTCCAAAGGTTGTCATATCTGGAGGTAATTGTGGAGACAAACACCCATTGTCTATAAAATACTTCCTCGGTATGTGTCTCAAACAGCCTCTGACAACTAAATGCAACTCCTAACCTTCATGGCTAAGACTCGCCATACGCCGCACATTGTAGCGAACAACCTTCATTCCCTTCTTATCCCTCTGGTGAGATGTAAGTTCCACTCAAGCTCCTTCTTCCTACGAACCCCTACATTGTGGAACCGACTCTCAAGAGGCTGATTCCCCGATCACTACAATCTTTACATGTTCAAGTTTAGGGGTAACCGTTACTTCCGTTGATATCCGCATAAACTGTTCCTCTTCCTCTAAAAACCCTCTACCTCAAGTGACCCCGGGGCTGTGTAAAGGGTGAGCCCGCTGTAAAAAAAAAAAAAAGAAAAAAAGAAAAAAAAATTAAAAGACTTTCATTACATATAAGCTTTAAGATTTACATAATTAAAACTATCTTTCAAGTTGAAATTATGGTTTGACTGTTTTCATTTAAATTTTTGATGCTTCACCAGTGAAACATTTTAAAGTTTATTTTGTAAAATCCTGCTCCAGACTTAATGGTTTGGGATTTTTCGTTTGTTAATTCGTTGATTAGGTATACTTAAATCTCAATTTATACTTTCATTTTCTTTCTTCCTGCAATCTTTTTCTAAAATTAAAAAGCGTTTCAATATTTTTGTTTTTCTTTTTATTTATCTACGACTATTTCCTAATTTTTCTTGCTTCTCGTATTTGCTTTTTGTGTACATAACATTCTATATATTTAAAGAAACCGTTAATTTTTTTTAACATCTAAAACGTGTAATGTTTATATACATACATTATATATGTTTCAAAGGTTGTCATATCTGGGGGTAATTGTGGGGACAAGCACCCAGTGTCTATAAAATATTCTACGTGGCATGCATCACAAATAGTCACTGACAACTAAGTGCAGCTCCAAAGCGGAGAATGGGCGAAGGCGGAACACTGGCGCGTCATAACCAGCAGCTTCGGGTAGATGGATTTCAACAGCTCTGGAATGCAGTCCATCTAAGGGAAATAAAACCCTGATTTTAAACCTCCGCTGTCTTGTGGGTATGTCAAACTACAAAAAAAGCTACTGAAATTAATCCAGGCAGAAAATCCGAAAGCGTTTGGCTGTCAAAACTGAAAATTTTCCAGGATCTCCTGCTACCAAGCCGCCCCGAAATGTATTCCTTTACGACGAAGAGCAGGGAAGGCTGTAGTCTGAGCAACGTACAGCCTCATCACCAAATGTCTGAGTGTTCACAAACAGGGCGCTACCTTTACCTCTTATGGTAAACCTACTAATGCCTCCTAATTAGTTAGCTAACCAGCTAGCTATGTAGCACGTACGTACTGATAATACCATATAAATAATGGAATATTACATTTTAATCACGAGGAAAAGCAGAAAAGATATATCAGAGATGTTGTTTGTTTTCAGTGAGAAAAATAAAGAAAGGAAGACAAAATAAAAACAAGATAGTGAAGGCTATGCGTTTAACGTCTGCTTCAGTGAAATGAAAAAAAAAACATGGCAATTTTTAATCATTTTACTTGTATCTCCTTCTTTAAATAACGAGCAGCATTCGTAGTCTGATTTTGTTAAAATTGTTAAGCTCAAATATTTAATGCTACAGTTGAAGAATTTCCATGGACATTTGAAAGTCACAAGGAACATGTTCAGTCAATTAATTAAGGATTATGATTCACCAGAAAAAGCAACTAGTGCATATATATATATATATATATATATATATATATATATATATATATATATAATTCGCAGACAGTACTGTTTCGTTGTATCACAGCTTCCCAGTGCAACTAGACAACAGAATGCCTCAAGCCTAGATCGAAACCCAACCGATTTAGTGTCTGTCGGATCTTCTACTGAGCCATCTTCACTCGACGGAATGAGTCAGCCAAATCTAGCGTATTGTTTTTAGAAACGTAAACAAACGCCAAGCAGCCAAAGTGCTCCATTCATTTTACTGAAGAGCTTCGCATTTACGTAGGTGAGCGTTGTTTTTAGAATTAGCTTGTCATTCAACAGTACTTAATTGAAAATATATTTTCAAGAGCTAAATTATATATATATATATATATATATATATATATATATATATATAGTGACCATCAAAGAAACGCGATACCTAAGGTTTAAAATGAAAAATCTTTCTTGAAGCTTAACTTTAATTTCAAGCCAATTGATTAAATATTTACAGTAAGTAAAATACTTTACTGTATTTCAAAACTAATTTAAATTGACTGGAAGGAGTTTTGATTTTGAAATTAGTAAACATCGCTGATTTTAGCGCCATTTTTAGCCTTCTCTCATCGCAATGTAATCCTTTTTGTTAAGAAAAATCTTTCAAAAGTGAACTTCTACTTTTTGGAAATTTTATTACTGGAATATTAGTTGATTTAAATTAGGAAAAAAAAGAAAACAATTCTTGTGAAAATTCATCGAAACAGAGTTTTTATTAAGACAATACTATCCGTGATATATCTCATTCATAAAAGCTTTTATTAGGTTGGCGCAAAAATAATATCGTTTTTTGACGAATTTTAACGTCAAAAAACGATATTATTTTTGCACCAACCTAATAAAAGCTCTACTAATTAAATAATATATTGATTATTTACAGTATTTACATTGTTCGGATGGTTGTCTTCATCTTTATTGCGTTATTCGCGACGTTTCGATCGGTGTACTCTCCGGCCTTCTTCAGGTTGGAATTTTGAACCGAACTATTTATTTCGTCCACGGATGTAGATTCTCCTAGTTCCACTTGCCATGCCTTTTCGGGATATCTCAATTTCAGTTAATTCCCTTTAGTAACACAACTCTTCAGGTGTTTTTTCCCACTGCTGTGGCCTGGTATTGAACTCACAACTCTTTGCGTCAAATCACTTTTTGGACCACTCTACCGACGCTTTTATCCACGAGGCCATGTGTTCTTGAGGACTGTTGTGTACCTTGCATTGGATGAACAATATATATATATTGCTTGGAAATCATCCATGTAAAGAGAAACTGACTATCATCACATTCTTGTCCGTGTATTGCTTAATATATTGTACTGCAATTGTCATCTTTGATAATGGCTTATGTAAGCCGAAAGCTTAGATAGGATTGAATATATCAATATTGTGATTTTCTTTCTTCGTTTAATGATAATGTTATTAAGCTTATCAGACGATATGAAAAGAATTTACATAAAATAAATAGACAACACTTCTATATCATTTAATGAAACATGTATGAATATATATATATATATATATATATATATATATATATAAAAATTCGACTCTCCCGTCGAATACGACGTATGAGGGTCAAGCAAATCAGTTCCTAGAAAATCGACAGCCCGACAACAGCACATGAGATTTGATTATAGTGGTGAAGGTTTCATGCAGGACCAGCCACACTTTTTGAAGGGCCGAATACAGAGACCTGGTGCACTACGTGCCACAAGGTCCCCAAACGACCCTCCGCAGGTTTTGAATTCAGAGTTGTCCTTCTCCTAGACCAGTTGCCATCAAAGGCTATAGAACCCATTCTGTCCTGGTATTTACCCATAGATGGCGGGGAGAAGAAGAGGATTCACACCTTTCCCAAGGATATTAGCACGTAAGTGAATGTAATTGATTCGACTGGAATTCGAACTCGGCTCTCTCCGATTCCTCCGTCCAAGTGTAGTAACGGGTGGGTATGTATGTATGTATATATATATATATGAAAATTTCTCCGAATTAATCAGTAGAGAGACAATATTTATGAATAAAAATGACAATAGGAAAACTGGTAATTTCATATTTTTAACTGAAAAATAACGTCAGTAATTGTCACGTGTGGAGAATATTGTAATTATAATTGTGTTGATGTATTCAACCATTTTCTTTTGATTTTATGAATCTGTTGTGTATATTTGTTTGTAAGAGCATTAATTTTGTTAAGAAAGGTGAAAATAGCGTTTCTCTCCATTCCAGTTGCTAGGTACATTCTGTTTTTGTTTTTATTAGTTACTTTGTTCATTTAATTTCATTTTCGTATTTTGCTTTGATAAAGTCCACATTGGACGAAACGCGTCAGCAATTACCAGTTTTCCTATTGTCATTTTTATTCATAAATATATATATATATATATATATATATATATATATATATAACGGTTTGCAGTTTTTGTATCGCAGACCTTTTAATTGAGAGTTGTTGGTGGTTTTGTTAATTTGTTTATATTTTATTTTTCATGTATATTATCTTTATCTATCCATTTTTAAATTTAATTTCTTTTTTATTTTATTTTTTTTAATTTTTTTTTTTTTCAAATTTAAAAATATTGCCTCCGGTAAAATATGTTTAAGACAACTCAGTTACTAAGTAACTGTCTCAAGCTCCTTAATCGAAGCAAAACATGCAAGCCTCCCTCCACCCACCGTGTCCGACAGAGCACAGCGGCCGAATTGTGAGCAGTTTTCACATCGCGTTGATCTTTGACAAAGATACTAGCATAGTGAAAGTATATAATGATTCTTTATTAGATTCGCCATTTCTATTTAAATATATACGCTCAAAAGGTGCGGATGGAATTAAGTACGGAAACGGTAAAGAAAGAACCTCTGTGTCTGAAGACTGGAATGGTCTTCGTGTAGGTAAGTAGAGGCTTGTTTCAATCGTTGCGTCTGGGCGGCCACTTTTGCGCTTGCTTGTAGACGTACGCCTGTCAGCTCTTACATCGCCTTTATTTATTCCGCCTACCAATAAAGTCTCCAGGGATTTTTTTAAAAAAAAAAAAAAAAAAAAAAAAAAAAAAAGCTTCATTTAATTCGGCGCAAGTGCAAATGAAATTAAAAAAAAGAATTTAGAAATATTATGTTGAACCAATCCTACAAATAGAAACATCCAGATCAACCTTAAAAATCCTGTTTTTTAAGCGTTTTTTTCCTGGTCTTGGACCCACGCTGGACTACATCCGACAGCAAAACCTCTGTTCTGGGGGGTTTGAGGAGCCTAGTACCACCTCTTAAATGTTAGTGTTCTCACTATGGGTCCCCACTATGGGCAAATAGCTAATCCCCACAAATCCGGGACAAAACACTATGAAAGTGTAAAAATAGGTTTAAAACTTATTTTTACACTTTACCAATATTTCTTGTAAAATACATTTTTGAAGAAAAATTATTACCAGAAAATTCATTCTTGGATAAAATTTTTTACCGGCAATACATTCTTGGGGAGAAATATTACCAGCAACACTTTTTGGAAAACTATTATCAGCAATAAAAACCTTGTCAGCATTAAATAACCTATTGGGGTTGATATACCGTAAAACAAAACAAAGCAAGGAAATCAAAATTGTACTGCTTGTATTTTTTCTCTTCCTTTTCCAATAATGTGTTGCTGGTATTTTGTTTTATTTATTTTTTGCTATGAAAATGTAATGCTGGTATTCTTACTACAAAAAAAAAATGCGTTTTTATACGTTCATAGTGTTTTGACCCTTTTTGTGGGGATTAACTATTTGCTCATAGCTGGGACCCTAACAGATGCAGCCACACCAGGTCAGGGTGTACCTGGAAACACCAGCAAAGTTGAGGTTCCACGTTCCTCAAAACCTCTAATCTCTCGATAGAGGCTTTGCTGCCAGATGTAGTTTATCGTCACACCGAGGACGACTGGCTCTGGTGAGAAACATATAACTCAATAAACAAACGTCTTGGAGAGTTTAGATTTTCCATACTTTTTTATCGATTCGAATGTATCAAATGTATTTTCGTTTCTTTGCAGACCATTAGTTAAACCTTTCCAAAACAAAAATTGTGTTCAATAATTGTCACCAAA
>OZ010584.1:27063085-27073085 GCA_963932145.1 Acanthosepion lycidas
GGTAGAAGTGAACTACAGAAATGAATGTCTTGATGGAGAAAATGAACTTTTGTCTGTAATTTTCATTTATTTTTTTTATTTTTTTATCTTTTTAACATGAATCTTTTAACATTCCTTGTGTTGGTCAATCTCTTTTAAGTTGTTATTTGAGATAAGAGCTGGATGGATCTATGCTTCTCTGAATTCTCCTTTTCAGTTTGACAGTTTTATTGCTTCCTGGAGAGGGGATTACTCGTCCGAAAACTCTTCGTTGTCTTGATTTGCAAATAAATAAACCAATAAAACAAGCTAAAAAAAAAGAAAGAACCAACAACACGTACGTTAGCCGAAAATAATCGTCTAGCATCCAAGTCCAAAGAAAAATCCCCGATACGAGTAAGCAAAATAAATAAATAAATAAATAAGGTATAAATAATATATATATATATATATATATATATATATATATATATATATATATATATATATATGAAACTGGTTATGGATGTGCGTGTGGCAGAACAAATATCTGATGAGACCCAGTTATCTATCTAGTAGTACGCTTAAATTCATCCCGTCGAGGCACCAGTGACAAGTGCTCATTAGAATAATAGTCATTAAAATATTTTTAGGAAAAAAAAAGGGATCCACGTTACGGCGGTGAGAAAGAGACTGAAGACGAGATGCCAGGTCAGGATTGATAACATTGCAGATTCTTGTTTGGATATTCTCTGGAATTTCGGGATATATTGCAGGATCACCGCATCAGATATGGCAGCAATATTCAATGCACGGACGAATGGTAGATTTATAAACGTGCAAGATGGATACTGCCGAGAAAAAATTGTCTGGTACGACACGGTGAACGAATTTTCCTAGTAGGGGGTCTTTGCAAATTTGATTCAATATAATCACTTCATTTCATGTCAGTGGAAAATTTGAGAACAAGAAGGCGCAATGAGTCGCTCTGTTGGAGGTTAGCATCAGCCATGCTGATTGAAAAGCATAATGGGTTCGCTAAGATGATTAAATGATAACATCATCGTTTTGGAGGCGTTAAAATTTACAAGCACTTCCTTGCCTCATTTAACAACTGAGTAGATGTCATTTTGGAGAGCAGCTGCCAGTTACTTTTATTCTGAATCTAAGAGTTCTTCCTGTTTCCAGTTTCTTTAAGAGATCTTTTTCCAAGGAATTTCAGCCCTCTTTTCTTAATTCTAACTATAAATGTTCTTTCTGTTGGTTGTCATTTTCTTTACATCCTTGTCCAAGGAATTTCAGCCCTCTTTTCTTAATTCTAACTATAAATGTTCTTTCTGTTGGTTGTCATTTTCTTTACATCCTTGTCCAAGGAATTTCAGCCCTCTTTTCTTGATTCTGAATATAAACTTCGTTCTGTTGCCATTTTCAAAGCATCCTTGTCCAAGGAACTTCAGCTGTCTTTTCTGGATTCTCAGTACAAAAGTTCTTTCTGTTGCTATTATCTTTATGGCATCCTTGTCCAAGGAATTTCAGCTGTCTTTTCTTCATTTTGAGTATAAGAATTCGTCCTGGTGGCATTTTCTTTGAGAGAACTTTGTCCGAGTAATTTCAGCTGCCTTTTTTGATTCTGAGTATAAGAAGAGTTCTTCTCGTTGCCATTTTCTTAAAGACATCCTTGTCCAAGGAATTTCAGTCGTCTTTTTTTCATTCTGAGTATAAAAATTCTTTCTGATGCCATTTTCTTTAAGAGATCCTTGTCCATGGAATTTCAGTTACCTTTTCTTGATTCTGAATATGAGCTCTTTTAGCTGCCATTTTCTTTAAGTCTTCTTTGTTAGATACGCGCTCCGTCCATGGAATTTTCAGCATCCTTCTGTAAAATGTTGTCATCAGTTGTGCATAAATGTCTCGTTGGCAATAGATGGAATTGATGAAGAACTGATTAAATAGAAAGAAAAGGTCATAAAATAATGTTTAGAATGTTGCATAATTTTGCACACATTGCGTACGGTTTTTTTTTTTATACTAAAAAAAAAATGTTGACACAAACACCTAAAACAGCTAAAACCTGCAATGATTTCTAAACAACTTATTTGTAATGAAAATTCTCCCTCTCAGAAATTGGAACGACATTATCGGTATTAACAATATGCCTACACTACTTCACTTCCGGATTTTCTTTTTCCACTTCCGTCAGATTATGTTTCCCGTTATCGTCGTGTTTCTTATTTTGTGTTTGTTTTTTGTTCTTAAAATTGCCCATTCCATTCATTTTGTTCCGTAGGATCAATTCATCCTAACGCGTTTGTTTTTTTTTTTTGTATTTTTTCTTTTTTTCTTTATCGTCAATGTCTTTGGCTGTTTTCTTTTTAACCGCATTTTGTTAATTCTACTTCCTTTCCTTTTTTTCTGTTTTTATCTTTCCTCTTAAAATCAAAACCCGGCTCTTTTCTGCCTGTTTTCTCCATACATTTTTGTTCCAATTATTTATTTTCTTTGCTAATTTTATTTTATTTATTTTTATTATTTTTATTATTATTATTATTATTATTATTTTACTTCATTTCTTCTGAGATGAAAATAAAAAAGAAAGAAAAATAACTGGAAGGGTGGAGGTGTATATACAGAAGCCAGAGGCAGAGAACAAGAATTCACCTGTTTGTTTGTTTGTTTTTTGTTTTTTTGGTTTTCTTTTTGGTTTTTTATTTTTTTCAGTACTTCCGAGGGTGAATATAGGTGACGTCTGATGTAAGATGTCTTATCTACTTCAGCACGAGATCCGATTGCTACTAGGGAAGAAGAAGAAGAAGAAGAAGAAGAAGAAGAAGAAGAAGAAGAACAACAACAACAACAACAACAACAACAACAACAAAAATAAAATAAAATAAAAAAATAAAATAATAATAATAATTTCCAAATAAAAGAGAAATAAAATAATGTAAAAAGAGGGGGGGTGAATACACCCTAATTATTCATGTATAAGGCGCACTTGTGTATAATCGGCAGGCGAAAATATGGTCAACGATATTTAAAAAAATAATAATCTTCCGCATACAATACGCAGACTTGTTAGAATTTGCATCAATTAATTATTTTTAATCAATTCAAGGAAGTCAATAAAGCTACTAAGATTCAAGAAGGTGACTTAATGTAAGAGAATATATGAAAAAGGAGACATTATTAAGGAGAGAGTACAATAAAAGAGAGAATATAACAACTGAAATTGAGATTAAATTTCTGAAGATCAAAGTTGACTGGAAAGCAAGAGACTGGAAGAGAGTTCCACAAGCAAGAAGTGTGAGAGAAGAAACTGTTAACATAGAACTTACGGTAACATCTAGCTATTTCAACTGTAACATGATGAAACTTAGTTGCTAGTAATAATAAATTGGCGGCAAATTTAACTTAATTAGATATCTTATATATTTATGAGTGGATATCTTACGGATATAGATATCTTATATATAAATAGATTAGTATTGCCATACCAAGATAAAATGATCTTTAAAAAAGGGATTATATTTTATTCATAAAAAGAAGATACAAATGTATCACGACTGTTGTAAAGTCGAGAAGTTTACTATATAAAATAATCAAAAGATAATACTTAGGACAAGAACAACACATATAAGATTCGCCAGCGGCGCGTAGAAGAAGTAGTCAACTGCTAGAAGTGAGTCAAGTGAATTCTACAATGAATCTCCAACGGCAGGATGTCCACCAAACGCCCCACGCGATCAGATGTGGCACAAGGCACATAGGCTCGGCCAAAAATTAACCGTAGACCCCGTATAAAACGGGGTCGGGTAGCTGTTTCCTGAGACGAGACTCTGCCCTTCGACATAGCCTTGTTTGCGGATCCACTCTGCCTGAAGACAGAGTTTGAACAGCACTGCTGGAGACGAATCTTCAACTGCAGGATATCTACCGACCGCCAACGCGGTCAGTTGTGGCACTTGGCCGAATTTAATGCGGGGTATCTCAGCCGATAGGCTCGGCCAAAAATTTCTCGTATACCCCGTATAAACGGAGTCGGGTAGCTGCTTGCCGAGACGAGATTCTGGCCTTCGACATAGCCTCGTCTGGGGATCCTCTCTGCCCCGAGGTAGAGAGTTTGACCAGCACAGCTGGAGACGAATCTCCAACTGCAGGATATCAACCAACCGCCCCACGCGGTTAGATGTGGCACAAGGCTGAATTTAATGTGGTCTATCCCAGCTCGTAGGCTCGGCCCGGCCAAAAATTGCCCGTATACCCTGTATAAAACGAGGTCGAATAGCTGTTTCCCGACACGAGACTCTGCCTTTCGACATAGCCTCGTCTGGGCATCCTCTCTGCCTGTAGGTAGAGAGTTTGACCAGCACAGTTGTAGACGAATCTTCAACTGAAGACCAACATACAGTATTTACTACTGTATTTATGTGAATGGGGACATACTCATTATCGTCCGTATGTATGCTACAACAACGACGATTAAAATTTGAGGTACCTTTCTTGCGACACATCTTCAGCCAAAAATAATATAATCGGCAAATAAATCTATTATTTTTTTCTGAAGATGTCTCAGCCGAAAGGTACCTCAAATTTTAATCGTAGTGATACTTTTGCATCTTTGCTTATGAATAAAATATGATCCCTTTCTTAAAGATCATTATATCTTATATATCTATGTATGGATTTCCTTACACTATTTACATTATTCGGACTATTGTCTTCATCTTTGTCGCAATATTTATTACAACGTTTCGGCTGTTGTACGCTCCGGCCTTCTTCAGGTGGTTGGAATGTCGAACTGAAGCCTTTATTTCGCTCACTGGGGTAGACTGTTCTAGTTCCACGTGCCATGTTTAATGGATGTTGGTTATTAGTTATCTCCTTTCAATTCCCCTCTGAAACCCGATATTGAACTCACACTCTTTGGGTCCTATCATTGGATCTAATCTTGTCATGTGACCTTGAGGACATCTGTGTATGAATTTCTGGGTATTATAAAACTAATGTCTCAGCAATTATTTTTTTTACCAGTGCTCATATTGCAATTTTTTTGTGGCTGACCACATATGGAGAAAAAAAGGAGATCACCGTCCCCTGTGGGATCAGGTTTGGATCATAGACAAAGAACACCATTGGAAAATTCGTAAGCTTAAGGAATCAGCACATATGCTAGGCCATAAAAATCTCCTGGGCCGACCAAGCATAGAAATGAATACAATATGGGAACCAGTAATAAGGAGTGCTAGAGAAAAGGGATAATAACAACAAAATTGCAATATGAGCTCTGGTAAAATCATGGATGATAACAGCAAAAAATTGCAATATGAGCACTGATAAAAAAGGTTGCTGAGACATTAGGCTTACAAATTCATACACAGATGTCCTCAAGGACACATGGCACAGTGGATAAAGGCGTTGGTTAGATCCAGTGACAGGACCCAAAGAGTTCAATACTCGGTTAAGGCAGTGGAGAACTTGGAGAGGGGAATTAACAGGAGATAACTGATAACTGCCAACTATTAGACATGGCATGTGGAAGTAGAAGAATCTACTAATAAAGGGTGCAGTTTGACATTCCAACCAAAGCCGAAACGTTGTAATAAATATGGCGACAAAATGAGGACAATAGTACCTCATCTCAGAAATATAGATAGATAAGGATGGATTTCCTTAACCCAATTATACCAGATATCCTGTCAATCTAATATAATAGAGAACGTAAAAGTGATCTTCACATTTGGTGCGAATGACCTGGAAGCTTACGGCTGCATCACGTTGAAACACCGTAAAATCATCAAAGTTAAGCAACGGCTAGCCTGGACTGCTTGTTGATACTAGGTTCTGCAAACTTGAATGTCGATAATGACTCGGAATTGTTAATCGGAGAGTTATATATATGTTGTTATATTCACATACGCACAGATATCCTTCTCCCCGCAGCTATAGGTTAATTAATAAGAAAAAATCTTAAAAACTAAAAATGCCTCTAAAAATCTAAAAATGGAACGCCATGCCTCTTGTTAAATAGAAAGATAGACTGTTATCTAGCTTTGGATAGCAGCCAGTCTAATGGAAAATTATACTGAATTACAAGCTTTGATGATGGTAATAGGAAACCACTCCACTATCTACCCAAAGAAGTTATGGTAACTTAAAGAAAAAGAGATGGAATCTGTGGAGAGCTATGACCAATTATTTTTATCTATTTTTTTATTTATTTATAATCCTTTTTTCTCTCTCCCCATTCGCGTTTATGGCCAGATCGCCTTGAAACACCGGTTACTGTATGATCAGCGAAGTTAAGCAACGTCGAGCCAGGTGAGTATCTAGATGGGTGACCGCTTGGGAATTCCAGGTGCTGTAAGCTTGGCTGTGCAGGTGGTATAATTGTTGGGAATTGTTAATCGGCGAACCGGGTTCTATTTTCAGTTGGATTTGTCATATTCACTTACTCACAAATACCTTTGGGAAAGATAGGAATCCATCTCTCCTACCCCCAGCTTTGGGTTAATTAGTAAGAATCTTATCACCAAACATTTATCATTGAAAAAAAAATCGTATAATTTAAAAAAATAGTTTCTGGCTTTAAATAACCTGCCACGGGTTGATAATCCGTAAAAAAAAACGAACCAATCAAATACTGATTAACGACAAGGGCATGTCTTTTAGATTTATTTACATTCTCTGGAATATAAATGCATAGAAACTAACGTGGACACAAAGTGGAGGATCAGTTTATATACTGATTGTAATATAGAATTGTTCACCCACGTTATATCCATATATAATCTCTTGTCTCTTTATCAAATTCTGATTAGGTATGAATCCACCTCTTCTCCCCCTCCAGCTATGGGTTAATTAGTAAAACTTGTGTCACTAAACCATTATTATCTAAAAAAAAAAAAAACGAAGAAACATTCTTACAATCTAAAAATATTTTCTGGCTTTAAATAACCTGCAAAGGGTTGATAAACTGAAGAAAACGAATCTATCAATCAAATGCTGATTAGCTATCGAGGCATGTGTTTTATATTTATTTACATTATCTGGAATATAGATATATAGAAACTACTGTGGCCACAAAGTGAGGGATCAGATTATATACTGATTGTAATATAGAATTGATCCCCCATTTTATATCTACATAATAATTTCTTGTTTGTTTGGCAAATTCTGATTAGGTGTGAATCCACCTCTTCTCCCCCATCTATGGGTTAATTAGTAAGACTTGTATCACTAAATCATTATTATCTCCCAAATAAAATCTAAAGTATTTTCTGACTTTAAATAACCTGCAAAGGGCTGATAAGCCATAAAAAAAATGAATCAGTCACTCATACTTGAAGGTTGATTTTCTGAAAATTTTTATTTTTTTCAATTGGTTTAAGATTTGGACTCTTCCACGGCCAGTTCAGTGTTTTCACTTTGGTCCAGTTCAAGAGTTTCTGAAGGACTTTGACCGGCGGCATGGAGCACCCACATGCACAAATACTGTGCACTGCTGACTGTGCATATGCAATTCCACTTTCTCATGCACTTGTTACCTTGAACTTGGAGGCAGGAAGTAAAATCCAGCTGTTCCAGATTTGTAAACGGCGTACCAAATCATCTGGTTTGGTGGGTTCTTCATTGTCTGAATTGTATAGTTTTCATCAATTCTTTTACCAGAGGGTTTTCTAATGTTTCTTTAACGCATAACGAAGTGTTGGCAAGTCGATTCATCTGAAAACAATTCTGCTCCAGTCCTCCGCTATCGGGGTTTCATGTTGCTTAGCAAATGCCAGACGCTTGCATTTCATAGCTAGGATTTACGAGCCGGTTTGAATGATTTCCGACCAAACTCAAATCCCAGATGACGTGAAACTGTCATAGAACTGAACTTTGTAACATTTTGAATCAGAAGACCACGTATCTTCTTAAAATAAATTGTTGGACATCGTATAGCATAGGGCTTCATGTTTCAAGCATTGGGTTTACCTAGACTACCATTTCTTCTCTTGTTTCTAAATGTCTTTAAATTTTGGAAATACACAATAGCAGCGTGCTCATCTGTTGTGATAGAGCCTATTTTTACACTAATTTCTCATTCCGAATAGCCTTCCTTGTGTAGAACCACAATTTAGGCTCTTTGGTTAGGTTAAAATAAGGATATATATATACTAAGCTTAGTTCACTACACGAATACGATCACAATGGCTGCTAATTTGACATTTGAAAGCAAAAAGAAAATTATAGTAATAGATATAAAAAAAACAATTTTGCGTTACTACTTGCACCCGTAAACAACACACAGTTTTTTATTACTACTTACACCGCTGAAGATGATCTTGGAAGTAGATCGAAAGTACTTAGAAAAAGGGAAATAAAAGCGATTTTAATAATTATAGAACATTTCTCATATCATTTCATTGCAATACACAGAAGGTTATCCATGAGTATGAACGGATTTTATTATATAAGCAGACATAATGTGCGTGCATGTGTGTTTGTGTGCTTATCTATCTATCTATGAATATTTATGAAGAGAAGATGTATTTGAATAAGAGTAACACTACAGACAAAAAGTGTGGAGCCACTCTGCATTTCTTTTAAAAAAAAACTCCTTAAAAAGAGATATTTTTGTAATTCTTTAAAATAAAAGATAAAATATCAACTACAATATATTTGTTTCGATTTTGACAAAAATTAAACATTTAAGAATGTCATGCAACATATTCTGTTTTCATCGATATAACCACAACCTGCTTTAATCACTGCTTTACAAATTCCTAGCATTCTTTCTGCAGTTTTGATAAAAAAATCTTCCCAGACATTCTTTAAAAAAAAAAGCTCACGCTCAAGCTTTGAGTATTCTCCTTGCACTCTTTTATCCAATTCATCCCATACTAATTCAGTAGATAGATAAATAAATTAAAATTAGAAACTCCGACTGATGCCACATCGGTTGGGTTCCGATTCCGCCTTGAGGCGATCGGATGTCTAGCCATACTGATTAGTTGCAAAACACTCTGTGTGTATGTGTATATATATATATATATATATATATATTGCAGTTCAAATATTTGATGCCACCACTGGCAATTTTTTTGAAAATGGCACAAAATGTAGTTGTTTTGTACTTTAAGGAAGCGAAAATTGTTGTACATCGTTTAAAAAGTTGTGCAGGATTTTGACGAAAAGAAAAAAAAATATTTTTAAATGTTGCACTCGTCAAAATATCCTCCTTTAGCCTTGATTACTGCAGGAAACAATTTTGGCATTGGTTGCAAAAGTTTTTTCAAAGTTTGATAATTGATTCCATTCTTTTTTTTTCAATGATCCTAAAACGGCTTTGTTCACTCTTCTGTCAAGTTCATCTCATTCTAATTTTGGGGGTAACTTCAAACTTTTGAACAGCAGTGTATAAGATATGGGTATTTAATATTTATTCTTAATTTTCTTCCTTTTACGGAAAGAGACAATAACGGAAAGGACACAAATGTCGTTATTCCATTAAAAGTTCGACATTTTTTTCTCTTATTGTGTAACCTCAAAAATCTACCTTTCTTTTTTTAAAATTATTGTTCTTCTCTCATTTATTTCCACTTCTCTTTCTTTTTCTCTCTTACTCTCTCATTCTCTCTCTCTCTCACACTCTTACTCTCCCTCTCACGCACTCACTCTTTCACTCTCGCTCCCTCTCTAACACTCCCTCTTTCACTCTCACTCTGTGTCCCTCTCACACATTCTCACTCTCTCTCTTTCACTCTCACTCTCTCTTTCACTCTCGCTCTGTCTCCTTCTCACACACTCTCACTCTCTCACTCACTCACACACTCGCACTCTCTCATTCTCACTCTCAAACATTCTCTCTCTCTCTCTCTCACTCATTTGAACTCACACTCACTCTCGCTTTCACTCTAGCGCATATTCTTGCTCAGAAACTCTCTCTCGCTCTCACATAAACTTTCTCTCTCTCTACCTCTCACTCATACTCTCTCTCACTCCCTCTTTCACTCTCACTCTCTCTTACTCTCACTCATACTCTCTCTCACACTCCCTCTTT
>OZ010584.1:27080585-27155585 GCA_963932145.1 Acanthosepion lycidas
TTTGGACGAGCTTACAGGCTCGGATACCCCACATAAATTCGGCCTTGTGCTACATCTGACCGCGCTGGGTAGTGCCTAGATATCCATTGTTGAATTCACTTGACTCACTTTAAGCAGTTGACTACTTCTTCTACGCGCCGCTGGCGAATCATATATGTGCTGTTCGTATCTTAAGTATTATCGTTCATTACCAACCCTCGTTTGATTATTCTATTCAGTAACCTTCCCTAGGTTACAACAAATAATCAAAGGGTTTTAGGTCTAGTCAGTTAGGGGACTACTTGTTTGGTGTGATGTTGTTGAACAGATTGGCCGGCATCCAATCTTGGGTCACTACAGCTTTCTGTACAGGTGCAGAGTCCTGCTGAAACGCATACGGCCTTCCCCTCGCATACGAGGGATTCACCCCTGTTTCCAGCACCTCACTGTGACCAGCAGCATTCAACCGAAAACTCTTTTGAAAGAAGTGGGGTGGCATCACTACTCACCATCACAGAAACTTGAAACTTGATCTGCATAATATGGGAGATATCAGATGAAACCATCATTTCACTTTTTGATCCTGGTTTGAACAACAAACAACACAGAACATGCCAGGTTCTTTTAGATATTTCAACTTATTCAGAAATCGTTTTACTCTGAATAACTGCTGTTCTTGTGCGTGTGCAAGCATAAATCACTCTTTCCTTATCGCGTATGATTAGTCCGTACCAAATTAGGACACAAATTCTTAAATCTAACTAACAAGCACTTTCCTACGAAGAGTAAATTAAGTCAAATCTTCAACCACAATACCCTAAAAATTAGTTATAGCTGTTCTAGAAATCTAGATAAAATTATTAAATCACACAATAGAATACTGGAACTTTATAACGATAATAAACACAACCCAAACACAAATTCTAATATACCCCAAGTAAAAGAGCTATGTCCATTATCAAACAGGTGTTTAACGAAATCCACAGTGTATATGTTCGATATCTCATCAAATGAGAACCCCAGAGATATTAATCTGTATGTGGGATCAACTAGAAGACCTTTTAAGGATAGATATTACAAACACATAAACTCCTTTACAAATGCAGGCAAACGCAATATGACATCACTTTCGAAATATTTTTGGAAATTGAAGGAGGAAGGAAACACACCTAAGGTTAAATGGAAAATCCTAAAACAAGCCAGAACTTGCAAATCTCTGAACAAAACTTGCTTTTTATGTTTGCAGGAGAAAATATGTATTATTGAACTTTTAAACAACAGCCATTTATTAAACCAAAGATATGAAACCACAGTCTTTTGTAGACATATTAAGGATCTAACATTACAATCTTGCTAAATTATGAATTCCATATCTTAAACGTTTAAAATTATAACTTACCTCCTTTGATATATTTCATACGCTCTTATGTACCTCTCCACTAATTTATCTTAGATTATGATTCTTAAAATATTTTTGCATATATATTACTAGTAATATTTTCAGATAAATTGTTTTACACCCATACTTATTCTACACGTTATACAGTCCGAGAATAGGTCAAAATTAGATTATAAAAGCTATATTAATCTCCAATACTTTTTGTTTATTTATATATATATATATATATATATATATATATATATATATATATATATATATATATATTCATACACGTTTCATTAAATAATATAGACAAGTGTTGTCTATTTATTTTATGTAAATTTTTTTCGTAACTTCTGATAAGTTTAATAACATTATCGTTGAAAGAAAAAAGAAATTCCCAGTAATGATCCATATTTTTTCTAATACAATCTAAGCTTTCGGCTTACTTAAGCCCTTATCAAATATGTCAATTACAACATATTAAACAATATACGGACAAGACAGTGAAGATAGTCTGTCAATGTTTACATAGAACATTTCTAAGCAACGATAAACACGCGCATATAAGACGCTAGAAGCGAAAATCGCACCGCATCTCATGACGTCACACATGACCACACGAGAGTGAATTGTAGAAGTATGAATCGAAAGCCGTTGATATAAACCAATGGCTTCTGTTACCAATTATAGACATTTAAGAATATTTGTAGAGATGCCATAATTGATTTTGTTTAGGTTGGGTTTCAACTGTTTGATGTATAATGCTTCAAGCATTTTTCATTTCAACTTTTGGAAGTAAAGCCTGATGATCCAGAGCCCTTTAAAAGGGTTGCGGTGAAATAACTTATTACATGGAACCTTAAAGTGATCTGTTTTTATTCAAATATATATATATATATATATATATATATATATATATATATATATATATATATATATATATATATAGTTAAATTCCCAGATCAATTCTGTGGACAAGACAGATTGGTATAAATAAAATGACAATTGGAAAAAAGATCTTAGATTTTGCCGACGCGTTTCGTCTTCCGACTTTTTCAAGGCAAAAATGAAATCGAAATGTTCTTGTTGTTATAGTTACATTAAAAAATCCAAATTTAAAAAGATAGACGCTTCTGTCTAAGCCTTTTTTTCTGGTTAATGTAAATTACATTTATACTAAGAGATTTTTTTTTTCCATGTCAACAATATAGTTAAATTCCCAGATCAATTCTGTGGACAAGATTATTGGTATAAATAAAATGACAATTTCGATTTCATTTTTGCCTTGAAAAAGTCGGAAAAAATCTAAGATCTTTTTTCCAATTGTCATTTTACATATATATATATATATATATATATATATATATATATATATATATATATATATATATTTCTACTTATATTTAATTTCTAAATCAAAACGGCTTTTTTAAACCCGAATAACTTACTTATTCAACATACCAAGAAGAAATCACCACTTCTAAATTTATCAATTTAAAAAACACTTTCATTGATTACAAAATTAGTAGTGATAACTCCAACGTAAATATATGTAATTCAGCTTTAGTTTGTTACTTTTTATGGTAAAGCAAAAAAATCATTCTCAGTCACTACTATGACTATCACTAGAATTTATCCCTCCTACCTCTTCCATCGTATTACTATCTCCTATTCCCACTCCTCCCACACCCTCCCTCTTAGGACGCTTGTGAGATGCTGTAAGTAAACATTTCACCGTCGTTGATCGGCAAGGAATCTTCCCAGACTAGCCAGCATTCAACACCGGACCCATCCTTCTCCAAACTGCCATCAACAAGCACTATAGTTTCACTCCGTCACCTTTTTTTTTTATGTATATTTTTTCTTCTCAAACAAATGAAAAAAAAGAAAAGAAGTGATGTTTCACATAAGGCTTGCCTAGAGCAGAATTGTTCCTAATCATTTTATGGTTCTCACCTGTCGAAGTGCAATTGAAATGCACCAAAACAAAGTTGCATCTATGTAGTGAATAAACTGTTTTTGTCTATATGATAAAATTATAATAATCATCGCTCTACTATCGGTATCGAGCCCTGTTTTGGATTAATGCTATGAATGTTAGAATTTAAATATTACTTTTTTTCTCATTGCATTCGATATATATATATATATATATATATATATATATATATATATATGATAATATTAGGTTGGTGCAAAAATAATGTCGTTTTCTCACATGGTAACATATGTGAGAAAACGACATTGTTTTTGCACCAACCTAATATATATCTTATCATATATATATATATATATATATATATATATATATATATATAAGCGGTACTTAGTGGAAAGTGCTCAATATATATATATATATATATATATTGAGCACTTTCCACTAAGTACCGCTTATATATATATATATATATATATATATAAGTGGTGTTCAGTGGAAAGTGCTCAATATATATATATATATATATATATATATATATATATATATATATATATATATATATAATGAATTTAAGCGTTCAACTAGGCTGGCATCTCGCTCTCCCTCTTAAATTTAACCGTCTCTTCTACTCCAATAGCTTCATATCTCGCACCTCTCGCCTGTGGAACTCCCTTCCCATTTCTTGCTTTCCTGATAGCTATAATCTCCAACTATTCAAATGTAATGTCAATCGATGTCACCAGATGCCTTGATCTTGATCTATCCCCTATTCTTCTCTTCATCCTTCTATCACTCTTAATTGCTCTCGATCCAACTCTCTGTAACCCCTTGCGTGCTAGTGGCTTCCCGTCTTACTTGCAGTGAAACGCTTAATATATATATATATATATATATATATATATATATATATATATATATATATATATATAGCTAACATATTCAGTTGTATGGATAGTAGTTTGTTACCCTGGGTTTCACGGTCTTGCGGTCATCTGATGATCGCAAAAGGGTGAAACACAGGATTACAAACTAATATCCATACAACTGAATATATATATATATATATATATATATATATATATATATATATATATATATATATATATATATACCAGCAATGAAAATTGACCTTGCGTATTGTCCCTTTCTTTAGTTTTGCCACGCTACGATGTCGTTTGTCTGTTTGATAGACTGATCGGCATGATTTAATGATAGCTTACCCCGTGTAACTGACAGACCACATGCAGTGTTGGTTAACTTAGCTTGATTGATTTTACGACGTGTTGACCCTGATGGTGTCATTTAATATCAACTTTTCTATGGGTTCTCTCCTGAGACTGGTACATTTACATTTAGGTCATAGGTTATAAGTTTCTTAAGTAAATAAAAAGAATATTCTGCGCGTTGAGTGCTACTTGGATCATAGAGTAGCAATGGCTGGTCAACTAACCCTAGCCTCGTTAACCATTACCAAATGCCGAAGCGTCATTCCATGCCGATTTTTAGGGCTACATATCTGATATATATTAGCCTGATAAAGTCCATCAGAGGTAGGAACACATCGGCTAAGAATAGTTGTCCTCCTTTTTTTATATACATTTTCTTTCATCTAGAGATAAGTCTATCTGAGAATATTTACACACATATCTATGGAATGGACAAAGTCCGACAATTATTTCAAGATATTTCCTGTTTATACTTTTTTTTATATATATATATATATATATATATATATATATATATATATATATATATATATATATACAATATTTAAATAAATAACCTGTTTATAATAAACAGTATTAACAACATTTACTGGCCTTAATGTCCGAGAAATTTTCATGGAAAATATGAGTTCTTCGACAAGAATCGAACCTGTATCCTATAAGGAACCGTCATATAGCCGAACGTGCCTTTAATCGATTGGGCAGGAGCAGAGGAGCGTTCGGTTAGCGAGGTCGATTTTACTGTCTTTAAACTACAATCTTCCATGATTCTCCCACGTACATTCATATCTGCTCATGGCGTATCAAATGTAAACAAATGACGTCACACATTATGGAATGGACAAAGTCCGACAATTATTTGAAGATATTTTTTATGTTTATACATTCTTTTTATAGATGCAAATATTTAAGTAAATGCCCTGTTTATAATAAACAGTATTAACAACATTTACCGGCCTGAATATCCGAGAAATTTTCAGACAAAATATGAGTTCTCCGACAGGAATCGAACCTGTACCCTACACGGAAACGTCATATAGTCTGACGTGCTATACCATTTAGCTACAGAAGAGGCGTTTGGTTCATAAGGTCGAATGTAACCAAATGGTATAGCGAACTATACTATGAATGACTTATTAATTTTAACATCTCTAGCCAGTTCAACTGTAAACTGATTATAATATTTTGCCAATACATGGCTTCGCTTAAATCCAAATAGTCTATGTAACATAGTGGAAAGTTCATCTGAACAGTTACCATGAAAGTAGTTATTTTTTTAAAAAAGGGCACAGTTAAAGCTACATTACGGCAGTAGGAAAGTAGCTGAAGCCGAGATGCCAGGTCAGAAGCAATAATATTGCTGATTCTTCATTGGATTTTATCACGAATATCTAGATATATAGCAGAAGCATCGGACCAGAATTGGCAGCAATATTCAAAGCACGGACGAATTGTCGTCTTATATTCTTCGCTTAAAAAATATTATAAGATTTCAACGCCTGAAAAAAATTCCCGAAAACTGAAATAATGTTTTAAAAGGAATTTTTAAGACAATCCCGTTTGTGTTGTGTTGGAATCTTTGTAAAACTTCTTTCAGCGGAGATGCGTCCTCAACTAATCTTTATGGAAAATGTAAAAATTTGCGACTTAAACATTTATTTTCGAGTAAAATTCAGTCATGAAAATATTGGTGGTTATTACAAAAGGAGTAATATTTTCGCAGATTTTTTTAATAGAAAAAATTGTATATTATAAAAGTAAATAATTGAAGAATATGTACTGAAATTTTCATTTAAACTGGATAATTCCCTGATTTTTGGTAATTTAAAAAAAGAAAGAAAAAAAAAACCACTGGCCTTCTGTCCCCACCTATTTTCCTTTGAGTGTTTGTAGCCCACAGGTTGGTAAACTTTGAAATAGACGGTGTAGAGATCGGGGCTCCGTATCAAAGTTTTGCGGGCGGGGGCGAGACTCTAGCGCCGGCCCTGGTTATCTCAATCTGAAGGTATTTTTCGAATACAATATGACAAAATATATTAAAGATTATTCCTGACTGTTGTTTCATTCTCCCGCTACTTTGGTTTTGGTTTTGGTTTGGTTTGTTTTACGGCACATCAACAGCTCAATGGGTTATTTAATGTCGACAAAATTTTTATTGCTGGTAATATTTTTTTTCCTTCATAAATCTAATTTCGGTAATATTTTTTTCTTTAAAAACGTATTGCTGGCAATATTTTTTTTACAAAAAGTATTTCTGGTATTAAAATCTATTTTTACACTTTCATAGTGTTTTGGCCCCAGTTTGGGAGTTAACGATTTGCCCATAGCTGGGACCCTAACAGGTGCTACCACTCCGGGTCAGAGTGGACCTGGGAACACCAGCAACTAAGAGGTGGTTCCACGCTCCTCAAACGCCTTGCTGGTGGACGTATTAGGTTGGTGCAAAAATAATGACGTAATAATGTCGTTTTTTGACGTATTTTTTAACGTCAAAAAACGACATTATTACGTCTTTATTTTTGCACCAACCTAATAGTTTATCGTCTTACCCAGGACGGTCTCCTTCTAGTCTGCGATGACGAAGGACAAAGTTTTTTTTTTTTTTTTTGTTTTTTTAAATGTTTGTAAAGTAATGTTTGGAATGTTATTACTGAGTGTCTTGAGGTCTGGATTGAATATATTCCGTCGCCCACCCACCAAAAAAAAAAAAAAAAACTTTTTTCTTACCTCATTTTGAGCTTTGCAATTTCATTCTCTTTTTGATTAAAAAAAAGAAAAAAGAAAAAGAAGCCTCGAAGAAAGAATGTATTATCCTAGCTTTATTCTCTGGTTTCTCTCTGTGACTAGTTTTGATGTCGGAATTTCTGACAAGTTATTAGACTCGGCGAGAGAATAAAAAGAAAACAAAACAGTTCTTATCTGAATTCAACAGAGACAAAAAAAAAAAAATGTTTATTTTTCTTCTGCTAATAGAGTAGACTAATTTTTTTTTTTTTTTTTTTTTGTCCACCAGACGACCACTTGGTCGCTACAGGTTACATTACTCAAAAGAATAGGCTATTATCTATCCACTACTTAACAAAAAGAAAACATTTTAATAAATTTCATACATTTTCCTTTTTTTTTTTTTAATTTGAAATTCGGTTTTACGGATCAGATTTAATAGGTATTGAAAGATGGAGGAAATTAGTTACATGTGCGAGCCTATATTTTTTTTTTTTTTTTTTTTTTTGAAGGTTTGTTATCCGAGAGCGAATGAATTCCTTAATATTTTCATTCAATTCGTTGATTGGATTGTGACTTCTGTTTACATCATAGCTGAAAAAGAAAACTATTTGGTTGGTGCAAAAATAATGTCGTTTTCTCACATAGTAACATATGTGAGAAAACGACATTGTTTTTGCACCAACCTAATAGAAGAATTTCGTGTGACGGCTGGCGGGACAAAAAACGAAAAAAAAAAAAAAACGTCGGCATAAAAGATAAGAAAAAGAAAAGCACGTAGAGAAAAAGACAAAGGACAAGGTAAAAAAAAAAAAAAAAAATGGCGGGAAAAGTTAAAAACGAAAGATGTAGACAAAACAAAGAAAACCAGGTTTTAAAAGAAAAATTCAAATATGGACATTTCATTAATATCTCCGGGGAAAACACAGTTCTCAAATAGCAATCCGTTTGTTGACAGATAAAAGACAGAGAAAAAGTTAACAATATCTATCTATAATTAACTTAGATCCGTTCGTATCTATCTATCTATCTATCTATCTATCTATCTATCTCAATATATATATATATTTTTTTTTTTTTTTGAACAATAAAAAATTAAAATCCTCAGACACACTGGGTTGTTGATTAATATTCTTTCGTTTTTTTTTTATTATTCCATTTAGATTCCTCGGCTAGTTTCGGCCAAAATGGCCATCATCGGGAGGAGAAATATTTCTGCTTGCTGCTAGCACTAAACTACAGAAATGAATATATATACATATATATATATTAGGTTGGTGCAAAAATAATGACGTAATAATGTCGTTTTTTGACGCATTTTTTAACGTCAAAAAACGACATTATTACGTCATTATTTTGCACCGACCTAATGTGTGTGTGTGTGTGTGTGCGCGCGCGCGCAAATATATAGAAAAATAGGAAAAGAACCGTTGGGTTAATAATCCAAATTCTTTAGTATTTTTGTTTTTATTGAAAAAAAGTGCTCAATATATAAGTAGAGCCTTAATTATAATTATTTTTTAAAAATATGATTCCATCGTTACATAAGACTTCTCATGTTTGAAAAACAGAAGCTAAAAAATCAGCTCTATTCCAAAAACAGAATGTAAAAAAAAGAGATTTGTTCCAAAATTCGCTTGAGGATGAAATAGAGCTGTCTTTTTTTAGCTCCTGTTTTTGAAACATGAGAACTCTTATGTAGCGATGAAATCATATTCATATGAAAAATTGGTGCCTATATATATATATATATATATATATATATATATATATATATATATATAGGCACTAATTTTTCATTACGCTTGACTCTATATTTGAATGATAACTCTAACATATTTAGGCATTTAAAACAACATGCCTGGCCGCACACACAATTTCGGAAAATCCTCATTGAAAACACAACTAAACTTAAACATGAAAGCAATAAACAAAAACTAAAAATTCTTGAAGCTATATACATAAAACAGTTGAAACCTAACCTGATCAAAATAAACTATGGAATCTCCACAAATATTGTTAAATGCCTATAACTGATAACAGAAGCCGTTGGTTTATACCAACGGCTTCCCATACTTAATATTTCTCGTTTTCACTCTCTCGTGGCCACGTGTGACGTCACGAGATGCAACGCGATTTTCGCTTCTACGTCTCGTATACACGAGTTAGTCGTTGCTTTGAAATTTTTCATACAACAAAAACAGACTATCATTATTGTTTCGTCCGTGTATTGATTGATATATTGTAATATAAAGTATTGTAATATGTAAAGTAATTGTCATCGTTGATAATGGCTTATGTAAGCGGAAAGCTTAGATTGGATTTAAACATGTATCAATAAGGTGATTTCCTTCGTCTTTCAATGATAATATTATTAAGCTTATCAGTCAATATGAAAGGAATTTACTTAAAATAAATAGACAACACTTGTCTATATTATTTAATGAAACAGGCATTAATATATATATATATATATATATATATAAGGTTGTGCAAAAATGATGACGTAATAATGTCGTTTTTTGACGTATTTTTTAACGTAAAAAACGACATTATTACGTCATTATTTTTGCACCAATCTAATATATACAAATGTAAAAAAATCGAAGTATAAAATTCCAACTTTCAAAACATTAGTTTAAAACAGGGCTCAATACAAGAGTAGAGCAATAAATATTTATTACTGTTACATTAGAACATGTAAGTTACTACTACAAAATTGTACATTTTGTTTCGACATTGAATAAACAACGTCTCATCAGGTAGTTAACAATGTTTAACGTTTATTTCGATGATTGTTAACTACCTGATGAGACGTTGTTTATTCAATGTCGAAACAAAATGTACAATTTTGTAGTAACTTGGCACAAGGTGGAGTAATGATTAACGGTTCGGATTGAGGAATCACGCATGTCACATAACTGAAAATTATAATTCATCTTACTTATTATAAAACTCAGATTGTGTGTGTGTGTCTGTACGTTTATATATTGGATCGGATTTCCTACATTTTTCAATCGATTTTAACAAAACTTCACTTTTTTTGGCAGGTAGTGTTTCTTAGTGTCTTGCACGCGTTTTTCTTTATTTTTACATTCAGAATGCTTTAAAAATTCCATTTACAATTGTTTATAATAAAATTCTATTCAATCGATAGACTCATAACGATCGAAAAGAATGTTTTTGTTTGAGTTTGAAAAATAAAAACTAATTAAGACATGCGTGTCCGTCAACCTTAAACAATAATCTTTGTCAATTTTATTTTTCAGTCTTTATGATGGTCGATACTTGATGATCTATCTCTTACTGTTACATCCCCAGGCAACGCCGGGCTCTCCTGCTAGTATAATATAAACATTCTAATGTAAAAGTGTGTAATATATATATATATATATATATATATATATATATATATATATATATATATATATATATATTGAGACTGGTTTTGTTAAATAATTGAGACATGTTCTGTGAACTTATTTTTAATATTCATGAACAAGCATTTTGGTGTCGTTATTGAAGAGTGAGAGAATATCGTGGTGTTGATACATATTTCTTTTATTCCGAGTACTTTTGACATAGCACAATGTCATCATCAGGGTATTGTTTATTGAAAGACAAATAATGTAGTTTCCATTATTTCCCATGAAGTGGCGTCAGTGATCACGCACTGACTCGACGTTCTTTACTCCACAAGTAAGAAAATTAACTTTCAGATGAACCCGACAATTTTGTCTTATGACAGCGTTATGTTACATATGTAGTCCATCACACCCTATGCAGTTGTAGTTGATGCCAGTTCTGACCTTAGGCCTTTGGTCCGGACCCGGAAAGAAATGAGTATACACCAGAAATCAAAGGAAATAATAATAATAATCTGCCTAATTTTTGGTATGGCTTGCAAAGGGGAATGTAACATAGCAACCAAGGAATTTGAAAAACTCTCGAAGACCTGGACATTGAAATACAAAAAATGTGGAAATTGACAACAAGAATAGTACCATTCGTAGTAGGTGCTCTTGGAATGATAAAAAAGGAACACAACAACACATTGAAAGAATCCCTGCCAGCTTAACTCCCAGCTTAAGAGAAATAAATAAAAATGTCCCCTACTCCAATAGCTTCATGTCTCGCACTTCTCGCCTGTGCAACTCCCTTCCCATTTCTTGTTTTCCTGGTAGCTATAATCTATCTATCTGTTTTCATATTTATCTATTTATCTAAGTCTATTCATATCTATCAGTCACTTCACATATCTATCTATTGTTTTCATATCTGTCTATCTAAATCTGTTCTTGTCTATAAATCTATCAATCATGTTGTGTCCAGATCTATCTATCTTATATATATATATATATATATATATATATATATATTATTATTATTATTATTATTATTATTATTATTATTATTTTATCATATAGACAAAACTATTTTACTTACTACAAAGATGCAACTTCGTTTCAGTATATACCTACTTAAACGTAATACTATTCCCGATCTCCAGCTTTCCTCCCCTACGTCTCACTCTTAGGTCGTTTGTGAGATGATGTGCCTGGACTTTTGACCGGTGTTTATCGGCAAAAAAAATTTCCACAAACCAGTCAACATTAAACACCCAATCCATTCATCATCAAACTCCCATCAACAAGCACTATAGTTTCACTCCGCCACCTACATTTTTTCTTTTCAAACAAATGGAAAAAAGGAAGTGACGTTTTACATGTGGCTTGCCTACAAGCAGGATTGTTAATAACCATTTTCGATTCTCACCCGTTGAAGTGCAGGTGAAATGCACTGAAACGAAGTTGCATCTTTGTAGTGAGTAAAATGGTTTGGTCTATATGATCAAATTATAATGAATAAATAATTATCGCTCTAATATCGTTATCGAGCCCTCTTTTGGATTAATGTTGTGAACGTGGAAATTTATATATTACTTTCGTTCTCATCACATTGGATATATATATATATATATATATATATATATATATATATATATATATATATATATATATATATATATATATATAACAGAGTTTGTTGATATCTATTTCATTGTTTTCATATCTGTCTATCGAAATCTATCTATCCCTCATATCTATCTATCTATCTATCTATCTATTCTCTTCGTTATCTATCTAGCTAGCTATCTGATTGTTTTCATATCTATTTATGCAAACATGCAATAATAAAAATACAAACACTGTTCACTAACTTCATTTATTTAACACCGACAATTTATATGTAATTCAACTTACGTGCAAATACACTAGTGCAGCGTTTTTCAAACTTTCTTTTTAATTGAAACCTACAATGAGAATCCCATTTTGTATTGTGGCAAACTTTTTTTAATGTAGACAACCTTTTTTTCCTTGTAATATTTTGTTTTGTGAAAAATCTATTTCTGATAATATTTTTTTCCTCAAAGATATACAGCTGGTTATATTATTTTCAAAAACGTATGGCTGGTAATAGCTTTTTTCTTCAACGATTTATTTCTGGTAATAATTTTTTACAAAGTATTTCTAGTATTAAACTCTATTTTTACACTTTTAGAATGATTTTTACCTCAGTGTCGGGGTTAACTATTTGCGCATAGCTGGGAGCCTAACAGGTGCTACCACCCCAGGTCAGGGTGGGCCTGGGAACACAAGCAATTAAGAGGAAGTTCCACGCTCCTCAAAACCTCCTGATCAGAGGCTTTGCTGTTGGATGCAGTTTATCGTCTTACCCAGGAGGCGGATGTAGTTTATCGTCATGCCCAGGACGACAAAAATATATGAAGCTCAGTTCTAAGTTCATACACCCTGCTAAGTACCTTGCCTCGTGACAACCAACGAACCTCTGTCTGATACAGGAAGTGGGAGTATTGGGCTCCAATCTCCGAACAGAATATTTCAAATATTATAGTACTTAGAGAGCTTCCTTTGATGACATTTACAATCTTAACTGCACTTTAATAGGTGGAATGATCACTTTTTGAACCAGGATTAGTAAACTATCATCCAATGAGATTTTTTTTAAATAAGAATAAAGAACTATTCGAAAAGGCCCTCCAAAAAAGGTATTTCAAAAGTAAGCTGTCTTACGTCGCGTAAGACAGTTTACTTTTGAAATAACTTTTTAACCATTAGCATACGGATACACGAAAAGTGGAATATAGATGTTAAAATCAGAAAAGAAAAATCACTTGGTTCAACCTCCCCACGTTCTGCAAACTTTCAAGTATCAACATCGGACAGTACTTCCTAAATTTAATTACTAAACACTTCAACAACAAAAAACAAACCTCTAAATAAGATATTCAACAGGAAATCAGTCAAAATTAGCTACCCCTGCACTGATAATATGTACCAAATTATTAACTCACATAACAAGGACATTTTAAGTAAATTCCATGTGAAAAACTAAATCTGACATGTACCCCCCCTGTAACTGTAGAATTAAGGAAAACTGTCCAGTAGAGGGCAAGTGCAGATCCCCTAGGGTAGTATACCAGGCAACCATTACCCCTAAAGAAAATACGACAAACAATAATATTTACATCGGCATTTCTGGAGGAGAATTTAAAAAGAGAATCAATGCGCATAGACATTCATTCAATAATTCAAAATTAAAACACCAATCAGCCCTTTCGAAAAAAAAAATTGGGGAATTATAAGGAAAAGGTTTGAATCCTCATATAAATTAAAAAATTCTAGGTTTCGCGAACATCCCCAATAGTTTTAGTGATAGGTGCAAGCTATGTTTAGAAGAAAAAATCAGGATAATAAAAGATAAAGATCAACGCAAACTATTAAATCAATGGAGAGAACGTATCACGAAATGCAAACATAGAAATAAATTCTAAATTACATAAGAATACATGTGCATATATGTGGGGTGTATGTGTACGTATAATGGCATATATGTATGAACATATAAATGTACACATATATGTATGTATGAAGATATGTACGCCTATAAGTGAATTGGAAAGCATGACTCATTCCATTGGGGGCCCTGATATTACACACAATCTATAAATCTATAACTCAACTAATTTAAATTAATCTTAACGGGATTAAGTTTAAATCCCAAATCGCTTATTAATAATATTGGACACCTGTAGTACAAAAACTATTTACTGTGAATTCCAGAAAAACACATTCGGGGCCTGTAAAAGAAACGCCATAGTAAGAACTGTTATTAAACTACAATTAGCGAAAGCTCCTGGCCTGACCGCTTCCCCCAGGGTAAGATACCCTACGCCCCACGCTAACAAACACATTCTCATTAACAAGACGTCTACCAGAGGAGGACTGACATTGAAAATAAATTTAAAACAATGCTCCGAGAGAGACACTTAGGGACTGATGATAGCCGCATACAGAACGGTTTGAAATAGACTATCTCTATGTTGAGGTAATTTTTGAATTTTTGCTGTAATATATATATATATATATATATATATATATATATATATATATATATATATTAAGGTGTTGGGCAAAAATAATTGGAACAGGTGCAAATTCCACTCCTATATTTCAAAAACCTATTGTATTAAGAACTAAAACTTCGTAATTGCCACGGATTTTCAATAGAACCAAAATAAAATTTAACATCGTTACCGGAATGTATGCTTGCTAGGTATACAATATTATCAGTCATGCATTGACAGTTTAAGGGACCGATAATAATTTTTAGGCAGTTGGATTTGTTTTTAGAAAAAGTTACGTTGTCTTTTTTTGGAAATATATTTGCTTACTATAATGTTGGCATGTTGAGATATTGATTTGTTTATCTGATTAACGCAGAAAAAGCTGATATTAACATTACTTTTAAAAATCTTTGTTAGTGTTCGGGGATTAAATACTCTAAACCTACTTTATGATTGCTTAGTTATAAAGTCTTTATATGTTTAATTTTTATTATCAAATATTTCTTTATTGATAGATTTGATAGATAATTTAACTTGGATTGATTTATGTAAATGATCTTGAATTTTGTGATGACGGTTTGATTTTTACTGACATATTTATGGTTGTATCGATCTTTGGTCTATGGCTCATAATAACCATTATTCAAGTCATAAGGTCACATCGAAAAACTTGATCACTTTAGCATTGGTTGTGATGGTGTGAATATTTAGTTCGTGATGGTTAAAAAAAATTCACTTCCTTTCTCAATCGGTCTCTTTCTCTCTCTCTCTCTCTCTATATATATATATATATATATATTATATATATATATATATATATATATATATATATATATATATAGTTAATTTAAATTTTAATTATATATATATATTTTAATTATATATATATAATTTTATATATTTTTTAATTATATATATATATAATTTTAATTATATATATTTTTAATTATATATATATATATATATATATATATATATATATATATATATAATTATATATATATATATATATATAATTTTAAAAAATTAACTTTCAGATTAACGCAGAAATTTTGCCTTTAGAAAAAAAAGCAAAAACAAAAAAAAACAACACCCTTATGATGACACTGTGGTCATGTCGAAAGTACTTGGAATATATGAATATGTGTGAACATGGTAATTTTCTCCCTTTAATAAGGATACTTAGAAGGTAGTCAGTCAATATGAGAGGATCCTACTGAAAATAAGTAGAACAAACTTGTCTAAATTATTCAATGAAACATGTCTTAATGAAAACATGCTGCTAATATATATATATATATATATATATATATATATATATATATATATATATATATATATATATAAGCAGAAATCTTTTTCTCTTGATGATGGCCATGTTGGCCGAAACAAGTCGAGGAATCTAAATGAAATAATAATAAAAACGAAAGAATATTAATATACAACCCAGTGTGTCTAAAGATTTTAATTTTTTTATATTTTTTATTGTTTAATATATATATATTGGAAGCATGTATGCATATATATATATATATATATATATATATATATATATATATATGTATATATATATATATATATATATATATATATATATATAAGAAAAGATTGCCCTATATATATATATATATATATATATATCGTCTGACGATCGCAAAAGCGTGAAACCCAGAGTCAGAAACTCACATCAATCCAGCCAAATATGGTAGCTCTATCTCTGATATTGAGCGCTTTCTAATAAGTACCGCGCATATAATATATAAATACTTTTATATACACACACTTCTCACATACATACATATATATATATATATATATATATATATATATATATATATATATATATATATATATATATAGGGCAATCTTTTCTTATATGTCTACCTATTTGTCTATCCTATCTATCCAGATCAGTTTAAATCGGTTCACTTGAGCTCGTATCGATTGAGGGGATATGCGTATACTTGGCACCCTACACCACCATTCATAAATCCACCCGAGACCGCAAAAGCAAGAAGTAACACTAAATATCAGTGAACAGAATGCCGGAGCCCCGGGATGGCTACATGTCACTTAATCCCAGCCATTCACTACCTAAAAACCTGGTGTGAACGGTGACCGTAGGTAGCAATGATTGGCAGGTTGCGTCGAAAAGAAGGGGTACGGGTGGAGAGGAGGGAAAACAGGAAATAAGATTTCCTTCGACCCAAAATTGAAAATTTCACGCTCGACTGATTTGCGCAGGTTCTTAACAAATGCCGCATTCAATTTGCGAGAAATATAAACTAAGAGGTCATCACGTGCAAATACCTATAGATTAAAAATTGGAGATATCAATGTTTATGTTCTCTGCTCCACCCTTCACATGAATAAAGGCGGCTCCGCGACGTGGCAATATTTTTTTGTTTTTGTTTTTTTTTTATCAATTCGTGCGAAGCATGGCGGCAACGCCACTAAGACGCAAGGGAACGAAAAAACGGGAAACGCTATCCTAAACAGGAAACACGGGATAAACCTCTGCTCCTGTAAAAAAACAGAATAGAGAGTACATTGAATCGGACGATGGGCAAACTTATCTATTCCTGTTGAGGAGAAAAAAATTAAAAGTAAATAAAATACCAGAGTATATGGGAAGACAATAAAATGTAGAGTTTAGAAGGGACGGGAAACCCAGTCACGAACAGAAAACAATGAATAAACATTTACTCAGAGAGCTCAATGTCAAACCAGAGCGAATATTAATTTAACTAAAATTAAAAAACAGAAACCTTAATGGACCATTGATTATATTTTATTTCCCCGAGGTGGAAATAAAATATAATTAATGGTCCCTTAAGGTTGTCAGTTTTTAACAATAATTAAATTAATGTATATATATATATATATATATATATATATATATATATATATATATATATATATATATATATATATGTTTGACTATATATATATATATATATATAGTCAAAGCTAGAGAGCCAGACAAATCTACCAAGGTTTCACCTAAATCGTTAGGGAAAGCCGGCTTTCCCTGACGACTCGCTTAGGGGTGAAACCTTGGTAGGCTTGTCTGGCTCTCTTGGTTTGGCTAGGTCTGCTCTACTTTTGTATTGAGCTCTTTTCAGTTAGTTGATTACTCGAATCGGTTTTTTTGTTAGTTTGTTTGGGCTTTGGACCTGTATGCTGTATGATTATTTTCGACAGACGTTCATGTTCATAGCTCTTTCTTTTTTTAAAACATTTTTTTCCTTCGAGATTGTTTTGACCTTTAGCAAATCAAGAAATCGAAGGTTTTCCGAGACGAGTGTAGTTACCTATATATATATATATATATATATATATATATATATATATATATATATATATATATATATAGTGCTTTTTTTTATTAAACTTTTTGTGGGATGGCCTATTATGCTGTAACACGATTAAATGTTGTTTTTACAACCGGGATATATATATATATATATATATATATATATATATATATATATATATATATATACATATATATATATATATATATATATATATATATATATATATATTCTATTTACCAACTCAGATTTATCTTTAGAGTAATCAGTTGTAAAGTTTGAATGAATGAAAGCAATCTTTGCGGTGTTTCTTTATTTTTACGATTCTTTTAGCAATGTAACGCTTAAATCAACATTCGCTGCCAAAATACAATCAAATAACTAAGAAAGGAATGTGTCAAAAGTGTCGATCAGTTGGCATCTAACTTGCAGTAAAGACACTAAATGTTTTTTTCTCAACCACAAGTACCGATCAGGGCACCTGGCCGTATGGTCAGGTCAATGAATCTTTTGTAGTTTGACCTTACTTGACCTTAACGCCGATGCCTACCTGAAAATTGAAATGAAAAGGGGGACCTCCCTCTTTAAATATTCTCACGTACGTATTCTTTTTTGTTCTTCGCCATTAAGCTAAAACATTCTTGGGCCCTTGTATAGGATTGCAAATTGGGATTGCCCACTGTTTTTCAAAAGAACATATGAAAAATACGAAGGACATTTGTCTAATATGATTTCACCATCACTCTCTCTCTCTCTGCCTCTGTCTCTCTCTCTGCCTCTGTCTCTCTCTCTCTATCTCTCTGCTCCTCTCTTTCCCTCTTTCTTTTTCTTTCTCTGTCGCTCTGCCTTTCTTCATTTTCTCCGTCCCGTCTGCTCTCTTTTCATTTTCTCTGACCTCCTTCTTTTATCAACTTTCTCCCTCTGCCTCCATCTGTCTCCTCCTCCTCCTCTTTCTTTCTCTCCTTCTCTCCCCCTTCTACGGCCACTCTTTCCCTTTGTCTCTATCATTTCTTTCTTTCTATCTATATCGTTTCCCCTTCTTTTTTCGCTCTCTTTCTCTTTCTCTTTCTCTTTTCATATCTTTCCCTTCTGCTCTCTCTTTCTCTCTCTCATTCGATCTCTCTCTCCCTCTCTCCCTCCTTTCTCGTTTTCTCCACTTCGCTCTTACTTTCTCTTTCACTTCATCCTGTCTCTACCTCTCCCTCTCTCACTCTCTCCTACGCTTTCCTTCATCTTTCCTTACCTTTCCCATCTGTCCCTCCATTTGTCCCCTTCTTCTATCTCTTCTCATTCTCTCTGTCTGCCTCTCTCTCTCTTTCTCTCTCTCTCTCTCTCTCTCTCTCTCTCTCTCTCTCTATATATATATATATATATATATATATATATATATATGTTCAAAGAATAAATCAATAAAGTTAATGTAATGAATAGCGAATTAACTTCGCTAACAGATTAAGAAGGCATTAACTTACTGACCACTTGCTGAATGACGCAATCCTTGTTTTTATTAATTGTACAATGGATTAGATGTTCGGTCCATATTGTTTGCAAGTACTTTCGGTGAAAACATTCACCATCTTCAGGCATAGATGTATTTTTTTTTTTTTTAGTTGCCAACGTGTCTCGTCCGACGTAAATTTTTCAAGGCGAAACGAAATGAAAGTAACTAATAATAACAAAACAAATTGTCCTTAGCAACAGGAAGAATTTAGAGAACGCTATTTTCATAATGTTAACTGAAATTACGTCAATTACTGTCACGTGTGGAGATATTGTTTCTATTGCTGGACTCAACCATTTTCTTTTGATTTCTTGATACTGTTCTGTACGTTTGTTTTGGAGTGTAGTAATTCTGTCAAGAAAGATGAAATAAGGGAAAAAAGCATGGGCGTATATTAATATTTGGGTAATATTCAATGGCGGCACTCTCGAGGATTTTCCTTCTGAGTGAGTTATTTTCTTTTTTTTATGAGTGTAGCATTTTTAAAATCAAAATAATGGTTGAATTTATTTCTATGTATGACTAGTGCATTAGTTAAGTTGTTTTTTGTGAGGTCTCTTTTGTGCTCATAAATGCGTTTTGTTTTTGTTTTTCAATTTCTACTTGTTTCTCCAATATATTAGGAGGAACAGTTTTGGCAATTTATTTTATACATGCTTTCTTCAGAAATATTATTGCTCTTAGTGTTTGAAGATCCGAGTATATCCATAATGGTTTTGGAAGTGTCTGTGACTATTTTAAGCTTATTTAGATGGGATAGGTTGTTCTGGATAGTGGACGTGACAGAATTGGTCGGTAGAATTATGTATCTGTTTTCATGTAATTTATTATTGCAGATTATGTTATTAGTTTTGTTTCGTTTGTATATTTTGTATGCCTTTCTTCTTGCGTTGTAGATGAAATGATATGGGGATTGTAGGTTTTTGAATGTGTTTTCTATGCATGTTTCTTCTTTAAGTAAATATTGGGGACTACAGATTCTTAATGCTCTTTGATAGAAACCTATAATAATTCCAGATTTAATTGTAGAAGAGTGGTTTGAGTAGAAACTGATCAGATCATTTTTGTTTGTAGCCTTTCTGTAAACGTCAAAATTAAGTTCGTTATTATTTCTATGTCATATGATGTCCAGGAACGGAAGAGTGTAGTTGGTTTCAGTTTCAAAAGTGAAGTTTGATGTAGGTTCAACGTTGTTAAGTTTGGAGAGAAGATTCGTTAAATTGGGGTTTTGTGTGTATATTAATAATGAGTCATCTATGTATCTGAAATATGAAGAGTTTGTAGGGAGTTTGAAAACTACCACGCTAGCTGTTGACTTCAATCTAGGAAGCCTTACACCTATAAATGGTGTATTACCGCCACATTAGCTACTATGGACCCCAGTCTACGCCGCTGTGTTAGATGGCCGTCGACGCTTCAGGAAGGTTCATCCACCCTTTGGCATGACCTGTTTCTGTTTCTGTTGTGTGTCTCGCTCGTGACCACTAATAAAGTCACGGGGGTGGGGGAAGCCACAAGGTGAAAAGAAGTGAGAAAATATAAGCGGAGAGAAAGAGAGACGAAACGGAGATAAAAAACAGAGAAAGAGTGGGTGACAAAAGGAACAGGATGATAATGAAAGGGTAGAGGGAGAAAAGAAAGAGGAAAGCGTGAAGTAGAGAAAGAGAAGGAGAAAGAAAGCGATGCAAAGAAAGAAAGATAGCGAGAAAGAATGTGAAAAGAAAGAACGAGAGACAGACAGAAAGAGCGATGAATGAAAGAGAAGGAAAGGAACAGAGACAGAAAAAAAAGAGAGAGTTAAAAAAAATGAAATGGAGGCAATGAATGAGAAGAAGTAATGGAAAGAGAGAAACAGGTGAGAAAGAAGGACTACAAGAAAGAAAGGGTAGACAACGCGTAAAAGATGAATGGAAAAGAAAGTGTCAATAAAAGAAAAAGAGAGACGGAGAGAAAGTGAGGCGAAAGAGAGAGTGAGATAAATGAATAAGAAAGAGAAAATACGACAAGAGGAAGAAAGAGATATAGACGGAAAGAGAAAGAAAGATAGAAGGGAAGAAAGAATGAGAAAGGAAGAGGCAGAATGAGAGAGAGAAGAGGAGGGAAAATGGTGGAATAGATAGAGATCATGTAAGACGAGGAGAGAGAAGGAAAGAGAGACGTATAGAGAAAGAGAAAGAAGTACAGAGGAACTACGTGAAAGAAAGAGTGTGAAAAAAAAAGCAGTCAAGACCTAGGCATAGAAAAGGAAAGGAAGAGAAAAATGAGGGCAGGTGAGACAAGGAAAGAAAGAAAGAAGGAAAGAATGAGGGACGATGAAAGGGAGGGAGAGAGAAAGAAATACAAAAAAGTGAGCGAGAAGGAGACAGCTAAAGAGAGAATTAGAAAGAGTAGGAGAGGGAACGGAGTAAAAAAGATGTTGGCGGACAGGTAAAATGGCGGACAACGAGACAATTCTAGCAATTTTTCGTTAAAAAAAAATGCCGTCAATAAAAAAAAATCGTTGTCACCATATTTGGCAGACGAAGACGACAACACAGATTACTGGTGATGGAATCATTGCTACTTCAGTTTGCACTGAGTGACCTCTACCATGGGGTCTCATCCTCCTCCTCCTCCTCCTCCTCTCCCTCTCTCTCTCTCTCTCTCTCTTTCTTACTCTCACTTTCTATGCGTTTTTTTTTTTCTTTTCTCTCTTCTTTTGCTGTTTCTTTGTAAAGCAAAGCGCACATAAGAGAGTTGTCGGAACCGGAGAAGTCTCTTATATACGGGTTTCTCTTATATCCGGGTTTGGTCTATTTTATATACATTAACACAGACTCTAATTTGGGACCAGATAAAATATCTCTTATATCAGGGTTTTTCTTATATCCGGTCTCTTATATCCGGGTTACACTGTATTACGAGATAGGAAAGTTTCCTTAGAAACAAAGAAAATATTCTTGAACTGATACGTGATATCTGTCCTCCCGTATGGCAGCGAATGCTGGACAATCTCCTCAAAGATGAAGAAGAGACTTGAAGCAACAGGAATGTGCTCCTACAGAGAGATGCTGAGGATACCATGGACAGAACATGCGAAAAACAACGAAGCTTTGGAAACAGAAAGGAAACTAATACAAGAAGAGGCAGTTGAAGTGTCTGAGGCACGTAATGAGGAAGGAGGGCTTGGAAAATCTGATACTCACAGGACGCGTGGCATACTTAAGGGGGTTGAGCAAGTTGATGGCGGAATAAGGTTTGGAAGAAATAACAAAAAGACAAAACTTAATAAGAGCTACAAGGGACGGAAGGTGGTGGAGGGCCATGATCGCCTACGTCCTGAAGGGTTACGGCACATAAAAGAAGACATAGTGCTTCCCAAGAATTCGAGCAATTCAAGCAGCGCGATTGTATCAAAAATAGTACGGGCTTTTTTGCCGCTACCATTTGTGAACAGAGACATTTTTGAGACTGATATATATATATATATATATATATATATATATATATGCGATAAAAAGTAATAATAAGATGGAATAAATCTAATAATAAAATAACTGTAATAATGAAGAGTATATCGACCCAGAATGATGTGAGAAAATACAGTTAGACGGAGAAAAAAATCGACAATAATAAGATGGACTAAAATTTTAATAGAATAATAATCGTGAAAATGTTTCAACTTAGACGCCACAGCAACGGGGGAAATTGTGATTTAAAACACTTTACAAAGTGACCTGTAATGAGAATCTTTATTTATAATTTTTAGTGTTAGAAAATGGCTTATGGCAAAATTCTTAAAACTTAGTAATAAAATAAAAAATAAGCAGCGCGATTGAAACAAATGCAGTACGGCGTTTTTGCCACTACCTTTAGTGAAGAAATTTGCGAGACTGCTCTCTCTCTCTCTCTCTCTCTCTCTCTCTCTATATATATATATATATATATATATATATATATATATATATATATATATATATATATATATATACACACACACACAAGGAAACTACTAACTTGGAGCCAATAGATCGCTTTTCATTTATTATGTTAAAACCTTCTTGTGGCGATATCAAAACCACAACGAACTTAGCCACTATGGTCCTGGGTATAACGATGGTAGCAAGGCCTCTGATCGGGAGATTGAAAGTTTTGATAGACATGTAACCACCTCTTAATCGCTGTTGTTCCCAGGTCCACCCTGAACCGGTGTGGTAGCACCTGTTAGGGTCCCAGTTATGGGCGAACAGTGAACTCTCCCCAAACAAAGACAAAACTCTATGAATGTATAAAAATACATTTTTATGGTGAAAATTACCAACAATAGATATTTACAGAAAAATGACCAAAAATACAATTCTTTAGCAAAATGTCTAGCAATACATTTTACAGTGTAACCCGGATATAAGAGAGTTGTCGGGGCCGGAGAATAAGTCTCTTATATCCGGGTTTCTCCTATACCCGGGTTTGGTCTATTTTATATACATTAACACAGGCTCTAATGGTGACCATTAAAAAATCTCTCTTATATCCGGGTTTCTCTTATATCAGGGTTACACTGTATAGCAAAATGACTAACAGTACATTTTAGCTATTGTTGAAGTCATCAAATTGTCTTCAAATTATTTAGATTTCTGCATTAAATAACCCATAGAATTTGATACGCCACGAAATAAAACCAGCCAACCAACCTTAGCCACTTGATTCACTAGTTGAGAAACATAACCAACAGGTCTGGCACAAGGTCATATGAATGAGATTAAGAAGAAAGATTATGAACAATGCTTGCTTTGCATTTTCATTCATTTACAGTGTAACCCGGATATAAGAGACCCGCATATAAGAGAAACCCGGAGCCCGTGTTGATGTATATAAAATAGACCAAACCCGGATATAAGAGACTTCTTCTCCAGTCCCGACAACTCTCTTATATCCGGGTTTTCATTGGTGCCTCTAATGCGAAGGCTCTTCATGCACAGTAAATTAACCCGATAAACTTTCGCTTCTATCCAGACTTGAAAGTCAATCACTAGACCCAGTGGTGGTGTTGGGGGGGGTACGTCTCCTCTACGCCCGTGTAGGCGCCTCTCAAAATCGTTCGGGACGCGGAGTCACATCTCTCAAAACGCTGACAGGCGATCTGAATTAGACACTATCACTTAGCTCCTCCTCTTTGACACGTTGATGCCCGCCTCTCCTCCCGACTTGCCCATCACCCGGGTCAGTCGGTGCAAAATTCGGAAATCAGTCGAGCAACGTAGTTATTCATCAATGCCGATTTTCTTTCCAAGGGCGATAACTCATAAATCAACAGGACAAGGATTAAAAACAACCAAATGAACTTCCGTGTCAGTCAAGTAAGATTGGTCTGTATTCAATGATCGCCCCCCGGGCTTGTGACGAATCTATATTTCTGTTCATATACATCCCTGTGTCTATTACACATACAATAAACCCTCATCTATCTCCCAGCAACTGTTTTCTCAATTATGGACCACCGACAATCCATTTCTGCCTGATTGAAAACCACTATTAGCAGTACTACAGCGAGCAACTAGAAACCTATGGAATCGCCTGCGCTATACGCATTGCTATGAAAGGGTTGGTCTGATCAATATAATTGCTACAATTTCTTTTCTGGTGTTGATTTAGTATATCGCCAATTCTTTGAGAGTCTCTTGTTGGTTTAATAACTATTGAACTAATCTAAAAAAATCATTACTTTTTTTTAACTAAATATTTACCCGATACAAGATCCAAGAGCCACCCAAGGTAGAGTGTTGAACGAAGTTGTTGCATGGACGTAAGAGGAATTAAGTGCACATTATGAAGATATGTAGTATAGATAACAGTTGACACTAGACTTGAAGAGGTTAAGGTTGTAGTGACTGAAGGAGCACTATATCGTTAACGGTTCTCAGGGAGAAGGTGTCAGAGTGTCACTTCCTCCTTACAAATGGAATACGAAGAGAAGGAGGGTGCTTTACTGTGTACGTGGTATGGCGTATATTTGTTTTATTTTCTTGATTCATTTATTCATTCGTTTTATACGGCTTATCAACCCTTTGCAGGTTATACAAAGGCAGAAAATATGTTTAGATTCTAAGAGTTGTTTTTTTAGAGATAATAATGGTTTATTGATACAAGTCTTACTAATTAACCATAACTGAGAGGAGAAGTGATGGATTCATACGACTCCCAAGGGTATTTGCGCGAATGTGAATATGACGAACCCATCCGGAATTGGAACGTGCCTCTCTGATTAACAATTTTCGAGCAATTGCCCATTGCACCACCCGCACACCCAAGCTTACATCACCTGGGATTCCCAAGCGGTCACCTGCCTATGTTAGAACTCGTGGAACTAAGGAATGTATTCCGCCTGAACATTTGTCATGCAAATAACGTTAGACTATCGACAGGCTGACGACATTTCGTCAGTGGGAAAAGGTTTATAACAGGTGTGGTCAAACCGCGGCTCACGCGCCACATGCTGCTTTTTGGCCTTTAATCTGCGGCTCGTGATTACCTATTCTCCATACTAGAGGTAGCCAAACCTCAGCTCGCGGCTGTTTGACCTGTAATCTGGGGTTTATGGATATCTATTATTTATATCAGAGGTGGCCAAACCGCGGCTCGTGAGCCACATGCGGCTCTTTCACCTTTAATCTGCGGCTCATGGATATCTATTCTATAATCAGAGGTGGCTAAACTGCGGCTCGCGAGCCACATGCGGCTCTTTTCCCCTTTTATCTGCGCTCGTGGATATCTATTCTATAATCAGAGGTGGCCAAACCGCGGCTCGCGAGCCACATGCGGCTCTTTCACGTTTAATCTGCGGCTCATGGATCTCTATTCTATAATCAGAGGTGGCCAAACCGCGGCTCTTTCACGTTTAATCTGCGGCTCATGGATATCTATTCTATAATCAGAGGTGGCCAAACCGCGGCTCGGGAGCCACATGCGGCTCTTTCACCTTTAATCTGCGGCTCGTGGATATCTATTCTATAATCTCGCGAGCCACAACGCACCCCTGATTATAACGTAAATGCTTTTGAACTCTGTCAAAGCTAGAAACTATATGGACATCAATAATCCATTTGGGGGCCCTGGTTGGTTTCTGTAAAGTTAAAGCATTGCAAGGAACTAAAAATTTAAAAGAAAATGAAGCAACAACACTGTCCATATTAAGTATTACTTAACACCGAAATATGAACAAAGAGAACGCATATATTAATTATCTTGATTCCGCTTAGGCTTTGGGTATTTTGCCAGTAAGATATTGTAAGAAAAAACAGGCTTAGATAGGTTCGGACTTGAGTAGATGTTTATACCTTGTTCCCTGTTCAGGATTGGGTTTCCTGCTCTTTTTAAACTTTACTTCGCCTCTACACTTCAAACTTCTTCGACTAAAAACAAATTTTCCTTACTATTTTTTCCTTCAATAAGAGTAGATAGGTACGCCTATCGTCCGGTTCACACTCCTCCCAAGTCACTTGAACAGGACTAGAGGCTTAAACCTTGTTTCCTGTTTAGGATCTGGGTTTTCATATAAATTCTAAATTCTTCTCATTCTCTTTCTCTCCCAGTAGCCCCCCTAAGTCTTAGTAGCAATATCGCCTTGATTGGGGTGAATTGATTAAAAAATATATTTTCAACTTTCCTCTTATTTGCTATCATGCTAGACAGGAGTAGAGGTTTATCCATTGTTTCTTATTTAGGATTGGGTTTCCGTTTTCTTCTAAAGTGTTCTTCCTTCTCTTTCACTTCCAGTAACCCCTTGCGTCTTAGTGGCATCATCGCCTTGCTTAGGGTAAAAAAAAAAAAAATTAAAAATTATTTTCTATCTTCCTCTTATTTGCTATCATGCTAGACAGTAGAAATTTATCTATTCTTTCTTATTTAGGATTGGGAAATTGTGGAGGGTCATAAACCATCCACGTCCTGAAGGGACACAGTACATAGTAAAAGAAGAACAAGAGAAAGTGTGTAGATGCTTGGCAGAACAGGAATTAGCAGAGGTAGCAAAAAACAAGCTTTACTAAGAGCTACAAAGGATAGGAAACTGTGGAGAGCCATGATCGCCCAAATCCTGAAGGAACATGCCACATAGAAGAAAATAAAAAACAAATATTAACTCGTACTATTTTTTTAAATTTATATTAAAATATAAATCTGTTGTAATGGTAAATATAATGAAGATCTATTTTGACATATTTCATTGATTAAAAAGGATATATATATATATATATATATATATATATATATATATATATATATATATATATATATATATATATATATATGAATATATATATATATATATTAAAAATATATATATAAAAATATATATATAAAAATATATATTAAAAAGTATATATATATATATATATATACATACATATATATATATATATATATATATATATATATATATATATATATATATATATATATATATATATATATATATATATATATATATATTGCAGGCATGTGGTTTTATTTAATTAAACATGCATTAATGAAAAATTGCTGTCTAAATATACACAATATAACCGATCGTTGCTTGATTGTGTATAGATTGCACAAACTCTGAGTTAGACCAGGATACAGTTGTATTAAAATGTGATCTATACACATTCCCAAAAATTGAATGTGTGGATCTTTAAATATTATACAGGGTGTCCATAAAGTTGGTGTTCACTTTAAAAAGTTTATAACTTTATTTATATTTGCGATAGAAATAATCTGTAAAAAATGTTATAAAGTTTAGTGTACCTAGTTTTAACTATAGCTAAAATAACTAATGTGATTTCAGTCATTACTGTAAATCAGTTGGTAAATGTTTTCCGTGAACTGCAAAATCGTATTACCCGTTCTATTGCTAATGATGGAGGAGATGTGGAAAATTAAATAAAATTTCAATAAAACCTTTAAATATATATATATATATATATATATATATAGAGATAGATAGATAGATAGATAGATAGATAGATTTACTTCTTTTCTAATCCTTTTTACAAATTATTTCTATCGCAAATACAAATAAAGTTATAAATTGTTTAAAGTGCACACGAAATTTATGGACGCCCTGTATATTAAAAGATTAGAAATTACATTATTGAAACCATGATAGCGGGTGTGTACGTGATTCCTAATTTTTTAATATTTAATATATATATATATATATATATATATATATATATAGCTAAATTTTCTCAACGTTTCAGAAAAGTGTATTTTATTTATATATAAAAGTATATTTTATTTTATATATGTATAATATTTTATGTATTCATCTATCTATCTATCTATCTCTCTCACGTATTTTAAAATAAAAAAAATCTTTCTTAAATGTTTTATTTTAGATTTAATTTTAAGCTAGTCGATTAAATTTAATATTTCAAATCGAATTTAAACTGATTGGAATAATTGTTTTCCTGTTTATCTTTTAAATCGATAAAACATCGTTCCTAATAACAAATCTGTGAAGACAACATAATCTCTATCTATAAAAGGCAGGATGTGTGTGTGTGTGTGTGTGTGTGTGTGTGTGTATAACGAATGCACAGCCGGAATTTTCGACGGATTTGCACCAAAATTTACATGCACATGCTCCAAGTTAGCGAGAAGGCCAACACCGACTTTGCATTTCCCAACTCCCATCGATAGTGGAAATAATCGATTTTTTCATGCTTCTACGGCAGTTTTCACGTAGTTTGCGGCCATTTTTACTGGCCAATAGCTGCCTGCCACGAATAAGCAGGAAGATTCTATTGGCCAGCGTGCAAGCCAACAGCTGACTGACACGAATGTGAATGCTAACTAGTATGCTAGCATGCAAAAAAAATCGATAGCTGCATTCGTCACAAGTGGGAAAAATTTAAATCTGCATGGCACTTTACCCCAATTGGCCCATTCGCTTGCTTAAACTCAACGTTGATACTGATTCCGCAGAACTGGGCTAAGTGTGAAAAAGTATTTGTTTGTTAACATTCTTTTTTCATTCGGTTTTTCCAGTTACGAGTCCTTTATTAAAGCTGATCGTTTTGTGTTCATTTTGTTTAGTTCTTTTTTCGTAACAGATTTAAAGTTTAGTATAGAGCTTAGAAAAAATTCGCAGTGTGAGATAGGCAAGAAGTAAGGCATGTTATAACATCAGCACGGCAAAGGGCACTCCTTTAAAGGCAAGGAAGGGCAAAAATATTTTAAGTGATAGCGATTGCTGTATGAGTCGTACGATTTTTGAATCAAGCCCGGGCAACGTCGGGCCATGCTGCTAGTTCTTTTTAAAAGCTTTCGAAAATATTTTGTTCTGAAACTTTGAGAAAATTTAGCTAATTTTAGAGTTTTATTAATCTGCATTGAAACCAATATTATTTACTTTTAGCTTAAAATATCACAGAAAAGCCTTTCGTAACACAGAGGTGGGTACTTATATGAGGGCTTGACACATTTATCGACAACCTGATTTTTGAGAAATTTATGTAAGGGATAAATAATTGTAATAAAAGTACAAAACGAATACAAGGCAATTGTCTTTTTTATGTAGATACTTTTTAAATGCCCGCTAATCTTTAAAAAATTAAAATATTTTAAACATTTTAACATTTTATTGAATTTTAGGTAATTTGCCTTTATAGTTTTACTTAAGAAGACACTTCTTGAGGAAAGGTTAGAAAATTACTAATAAACTTTTACTTTATTACAGTTACCGCTCTTATTTTCCGATAAGATCACGTTTGGACATCCGTATTTACAAAAAATTAACACACAAAAATAATCAAAATTCTTTTGAAAATAATGTTGTGGCTAAATTGTAGTAAGCTTTTTCATTTATAATTAGGAAGTTCGGGCATTCCTATGCGGTGTAATGGTTAACACGCTTGACTCCCTAGAACAAAAACAACTTCGTTGTGTGTTCAATCCTCACTGGGTGTCCCATACTTTCGGCCTTATGCCACATGTAAGCTACGCTTGATATATCACTGTAATTAGTAAATGTAGTTTTATTTAATAACAATATTACTTGATACCTAAAAATTAATACGAAGATTTAAAAGTTTATAAATTATCTAATTATCATTTTTTTTAAATTAGAAACAGTTCCTGTAAAAATACTTTATTGATAAAAAATAAATTTTGTAAGACAATAATGTCTTTCACATATCTTATTCATAAAAGTAATAAAAAGTTTCTCTAATTAAGTAATGCCTTTCATTTTATTGTTTTTTTTTTCTTATCATTCATGGCAGATTTTCGGTAAAAACAAAAATGATTTAAATTCTCCGAAGACTTGTTCTTATAATTATAAACATTAAGCGCGACAGAAAATGATTTCTCTAAATTTCATAAAATTAATTAAGTTGTGGCTAACAGATGTAAAAAAAAAAATAGAAGACTTTCTAAACATTTAAGAAGTAATTTGTTTCTGAATAGTGATTTTCTAAGCGCTGTTTAGATGTGGCACAAGGACGGAATTATGGAGCATCCAGCGAGGATCGAACTCAAGACTACAGGCGCAATCGTTAAGGATTGCTAACCATTACACCACGCCGAAATGCACAATCCGTTTCTGAATCAGTCCTCTAAGTTTCATTAAAATTCGTCTGATATTTGATTATTGCAAGTATTTCCAATTCAATTTTTTTGTCACAGTAAAAAGACGCTAAAACTCCCTAAAATAAGTTTACATGTACCCAAAATTAGCGAGTAGCTGGTAGAAAACCCGAAAAAAACTTAGGTAGTTCCTGATATATCTAGGGAATCATATTTTTAAATAAATAATTATAGATATATATATATATATATATATATATGGAATCCTATATTTAAGTAAATAATTATATATATATATATGGAATCATATTTTTAAATAAATAATTATATATATATATATATGGAATCATATATTTAAGTAAATAATTATATATATATATATATGGAATCATATTTTTAAATAAATAATTATAGATATATATATGGAATCATATTTTTAAATAAATCATTATATATATATATATGGAATCATATTTTTAAATAAATAATTATATAGATATATATATGGAATCATATATTTAAATAAATAATTATATATATATATATATGGAATCATATATTTAAGTAAATAATTATATATATATATATATGGAATCATATTTTTAAATAAATAATTATAGATATATATATGGAATCATATTTTTAAATAAATAATTATATATATATATATATATATATATGGAATCATATTTTTAAATAAATAATTATATATATATATGGACTCATATATTTAAGTAAATAATTATATATATATGGAATCATATTTTTAAATAAATAATTATAGATATATATATATGGAATCATATTTTTAAATAAATAATTATATATATATATATGGAATCATATTTTTAAATAAATAATTATATATATATATATATATATATATATATGGAATCATATTTTTAAATAAATAATTATATATATATATATATATATATATATATATATATATATATATATATATAAGTATACTGTAGATCAAATTGGCATCGCCCTTCAGGGTGTTGCAATTTATTTCCCGTCAATGTAGATATGATATACTTAAAGAAAGAAAGAAAGAAAGAAAGAAAGAAAGAAAGAATTAGACTGAAACTAAACGAGAAACATGTAAAAATGCCTTCACCAAGAAAACTAGAACAAACAAAAAAAAATGTGTCACAGGTGAGATCAGAGTAGAGTAGAGCAGAGGCTGGGATGAAAATGCACCGAGTGACCTCTTAGCCGTTCGCTCTACGCATACAACCTCACGTGGTGCTAAAGGGGCGTAACTGCGGCTGCCTTCAACTTGCTGAAATGGTTAATCTCGCTAATTTCGCGTACATGGAAAAACGTTTCGTGTGTCGTCGCGATTTCTACACAAGATATTAAAAGAAAAAAATGGAGTGTCTATTCGAGCTTAACGTGATAAGCTTTATTCCTGGGTTCGTCAGCCCTACAAGGACACTAAGCCAATAACGCTAGACTGAAACCTTATACGAAGGGTACTTTACCCAGGTAGCACCATTTCATCTCAGAAGTATACGAGCGGGGTTATGACCTCATACCAACGACAGTAGCTGGTAGAAAACCCGAAAAAACTTAGGCATTTCCTGATATACCTATAGACTTAGCAGGCTGAAGCCTATGGTCTCAAAATCTAGGGGACCTCCAGTGACGTTGTATAATATTTTTCTCATAGGCCATTCTTCCACGTGATTTCATAACGCATTGTCGATGCTAAACAAACCGTCAGTAATTTTACACCACCGTCATTGAGGCTTTAATAAAATTGTTTAATTTAACACTCATTCATTTTTCTCTACTCTTGAGAATGGGGGACTTAGAGGGGCCTCACAAATGGAATAGCCTAGGGCCTCTCTTCATCTAGACTTGGGGTTGTTGGTGGCAATCTCCTATTAAAATATGTACAATTTGCATTCGCTGGGCGACAAATTAATTTCTACCACCTTCCTTGATTCGATTTACCTTATTCAATCTATACAGCGAGGTGATTCTGAGAGAATTAGAAGTCCTATCGATATGCATATGATACAATACTGATAGCAGAACACTTGAAAAGAAAACTGCAAAATCGCCTACATTGTTTCAAGAAGGTTGGTCGTCGCCATGATCCACAGGGTTCACTCGTTCGTCGCCATTTTTAACGATTGATTTCAAAATGTGGTTATATACAACTAGCAGTTTAGATATTTCTGAACGGGTTTGGCAGGATTAGGCCAATAAATGTTTAGAATCAGAATTTTCGGACACGTCTGTGTCCTTTATCAACGATAATTACTGTATTTCCCGGCTTCCAAAACGCACTTTTTTCCGAAAAATACCCTGAAAAATACGTGTGTGTCTTCCAAGACGAATATAAGGCAACACTCAAGCTCAGGTAAGCTTGTCTGTCACCTAATTGGCATGACTGATAGGCGCGTGGATTTGTATGTTTTAGTCATTATACTATAATGTTAGCTAACTATCTAATTCAGCCCTTTATATGAAGTAACTTAGCTGTTACAAGTATTTCCAAGACTATAAACCTTCCTGGAGCCGAACCACAAGCTTAACCATGCTTAGCAACAGCGCGAACCTTTCTGCTTTTGACTAGTATGTCATTGCCATACAAACAAAATCAAACGAGTGATTAATGTAAACAATTCGAGGCGCCAATATGTGAGGGACGCATGGTGAATGTGTTGTTGTATAAGAATGACTTTTTCTTTTTGAAATTTATTTCCAGTAATAGGGAGCGTCTTCCAAGCCGAGGCGTCTTGTTAACCGGAAAATACGCAAGCAAGAATCCTTTTTAGACGCTGCAGTTTACGATATGTTTTATGCATGGTCCATCTCGAAAAGCATCTGAATACATTTTTAAGGTATATCTTCTTCTTCTTCTTCTTCTTCTTCTTCTTCTTCTTCTTCTTCTTCTTCTTCTTCTTCTTCTTCTTCTTCTTTTCTGTGGTCTTCTTCTTCTTCTTCCTATTCTTCTTCTTCTTCTTCTTCTTCTTCTTCTTCTTCTTCCTATTCTTCTTCTTCTTCTTCTTCTTCTTTGTCGTCGTCTTCTTTTCTGTGGTCTTCTTCTTCCTATTCTTCTTCTTCTTCTTCTTCTTCTTCTTCTTTGTCGTCGTCGTCTTCTTTTCTGTGGTCTTCTTCTTCTTCTTCTTCTTTGTCGTCGTCGTCTTCTTTTCTGTGGTCTTCTTCTTCTTCTTCTTCTTCTTCTTCTTCTTCTTCTTCCTATTCTTCTTTTTTGTCGTCTTCTTTTCTGTGTTCTGTGGTCTTCTTCTTCTTCTTCTTCTTCTTCTTCTTCTTCTTCTTCTTCTTCTTCTTCTTCTTCTTCTTCCTATTATTCGTCGTCGTCGTCGTCGTCTGGCCTTAAATTGAGCGATGGATTCTGTGTCTGTAGATGCGCGTTTCTTTTTGTTTAGCATCATATCAAACTTTTTCAGGTTATTTAAAGGTAGAAAATATTCTTAACCCATAGCTGGGGGAGGTGGATTCATGCCTCTGCCAAGGGTATATGCGCGTAAATGAATATAAATAACCCAACGGGAATTTGAACTCAGCACACCGATTAACAATTCCCGTTATACATTACACCACCCGCACATCCAACCTTATAGCACCTTGTATTCCTAAGCGGTCACGCATCAAGGTACTGACCAGGCTTGACGCTGCTTAACTTCGTCATCGTACGGGAACCAATGTTTCAACATGATGTGGCCGTAAACCCTCCGTGCCCGTATCTTCGTTACGTCAGAGAAACGACGGCGTTTAAAACAAGATAAATATTGGCGAGGAAGCAAGAGAAAACAAGTTCTGCGAACGCCCAAAACAGATCATGTGTGGGAATATTTGGTGCTATATTCCCCTGTTTTTTCTCCCGCCATAATGTCTGCATTGTGTGGGAAGCATTGACGGTAAAGTCGCGCACACTCATCCCTGCAATACAAAGCAAGAGCAAAAGACAACCAATCCTTCTCTTCAGGGAGAGAGCGATTGATATAAAAACAAAAACTAAATCGAAATAAATAAAAGAGAAAAATGAAAACGACACAGAATTCAATCTATTCCACCATGAAAAAGCCGGTCATTAAAAGATTCACAAAGAAAAGAAAATCAGGGAAGAAAGAAAAAGCCGATAGTAAATACTTTACTGCTAAAATAAATAATAATATTTGTAATTCTTTTTCTCAAAACAGTTTCATATGCAGGGAGCGATGACTCAAAAATAATAACTGACATCTCATTTTAACAGAAATACAGGGTGCGATGGATAAATTGTCGTCTAAATGACGCAAAAAAAAAAATAAAAATAATAACTGACATCTCATTTTAACAGAAATACAGGGTGCGATGGATAAATTGTCGTCTAAATGACGCAAAAAAAAAAAATAAAAATAATAACTGACATCTCATTTTAACAGAAATACAGGGTGCGATGGATAAATTGTCGTGTAAATGACGCAAAAAAAAAAATAAATAAATAAATAAAAATAATAACTGACATCACATTTTAACAGAAATACAGGGCGCGATGGGTAAATTGTCGTATAAACGCCGCAAAAAAAATGAAAATGACACGGACGTCTCATTTTAACAGAAATACAGGGTGCGATGGATAAACTGTCGTCTAAATGATGCAAATAATCTCATTTTAGCAGATATATTTACCAAAATTACACAAAAATATCTTGAAACACTAAATTTTCAATAAAATCGCCATTGTCTCCAACCACGGCCACCAGACAACTTCAGAATCTCCTGCAACTCTACTGGACGGTCTCCTTGTTTAATTTGGTGAATGCTACCATAATCCTTGTCTTCAGTTCCTCTTTGGTGTTACAAGGAATTTTGTTTGTCTCTTGATCAACTGCGCCCCATACATAATAATCAAAGGGCTTGCAGTCTGGGGAGTTAGGTGACCATATGTAAAGTGCGGATACGACAGGACTTCATACACAGCCTGAAGATGAATGGAGAGACATAACGTCGTCATCACTAGTGATCACTCCAAAACATCATGATGGTGGCTGGATATATCATCCAACTCTTTCCGAATCCTCTGTATTGTCCTCGGATTGACACCAAAACACTCTGAAATGTTCGTATTGCAGCTTCCGGCACGAATGCCAAGCAGTACACCATTCCAATTCCAAATTTCTGGCCGAATCAATTGCGTCATGATAAGTTGTCAGCTGGGCATTAAGTCATTTTCTTCTACCACTGTTTAACATGTGCCTGGGCATTACGTCATTATTCTTTACCACCGGTAAAGCGGGGTAACGATTAATGGTGAAAATAAATAAACTTCTGTGTTAAACCTGTGTGTTGTTATTTTTAATATTACCTGCCTTCGTAATAATAAAAATATTTACCAGCAAAACAGTCTAGGGTTATATTTTACCGAGACCGGTAAAATAAGCTTAAAGACATGTTTGTCTATTTTACCGCGACCAGCAATATAGCCTCTTCCTTTATCAAATGCTATCCAGATGCAAGAAATTAGGTTGACTGATTTAAACCAATAAAAAAAATGAAGGGAAACATTTAAAAAAAAGGAAAACATAGGAAAAGAAATAATGAATTCTCTTTCAAATTTTCAATCAATTGTTCTTGGTTTTATAAACACAGTTTTTTTTTTAATTGTAAATATACATGGAGATCAATTTTAAATTGTTTTTGTTATTTTCATTCCTGCCTAATAAATTCCCCCGCCATCACCAGCAAACCCGACAAAATGTTATATATGGAACAAGTTTGAAGTAGCGATAAAATGAAAAGAAAAATGTATCGAATAAGTGGTTTGAACACCAGGACAGACAGAACCAGTCACCAACTTTGATATCAATCAAAAATAAAGGAAAGCGACAAAGGCATTGCCTACTGGCGCCATCTTTAGTTTTGGCGCGGAAAAATCTTTGTCGCAGAATTCGCTGACCACCAATTCGGTGACCAGAAAAATTGACATGGATTGTGGCCATTCTCCTCGCTACTTGATGACCCTTCGCCACTCCTATCAACTGTCATATCCATCATGCATTAATGCGAAAATTAATGGCAACTTGTCGATTATACGATTTACATTATCATTTTACACACACACACACACACACACACATATATATATATATATATATATATATATGATCATTAGAGAATTTCACGACTCTTGACACACACTGCCTTCGGCAAAAAACTGACGTCACGATTTTGTACCGAGTGACCTGTATCAGGAAGAATCACAAGAGAAAATAGATTTTTTTCTGCACTCATACTGAGAATATTTTACAAATCGGAGTCTCTAGTAAAAGAAACTTGCCCCTCTTTGTAACAATGAGAATTATCCTTTTAAAATACTAGATGTGGATTGATCGTATACATTTTAGACTATGAGATATTCATCAAGAATATATATATATATATATATATATATATATATATATATATATATATATGAAAAAATATAGTCATAAGATGTGCTATATTTATAGGATAAAGTGCTCAATATCAGAGATAGAGCGTGTGTAAACATAAAAGTGAGCATAGAAGTCAACACTTGGAGGCGACAGTCTGTTTCATGCTATATGCAATCGCCAGGGCTGACGAATGCATATAGCATGAAACCGACTGTCGCCTCCAAGTGTTGACTTCTATGTTCACTTTTATGTTTATATATATATATATATATATATATATATATATATATATATATATAATAAAGAAGTTAATCGAAATTTTAAAAGCAAGATAGCGCAATCGGCTGATTTCCTATTATTTGTTTCAACTGTTCCGCATCATTAAGTTCTTATAAATATAAATATATATATATATATATATGTGTGTGTGTGTGTGTGTGTGTGTGTGTGTGTGTGTGTGTGCGTGCGTGCGTGCGTGCGTGCACGCACGCACGCATTTAGGAGGCTATCTCTTATTTCTAAAAGTTTAATCAAAGTCGATTGACAAGTTACTTCAATTAAGCATTTTAGTCTATTTGTCTTGCATACAAGTTTTTCTCTTTTCTGGGCAACTTGCTTCCTCAGTCTCCACTTCGGGAGTTGAAATGCGGTTGAAATGCAAGCTCTGTTAGGTTACGGTCTGGTCATTGACTTGACCATTAGTCCACTTTTTCCCTGATGAAGTCCTTTGTTGTGTTGTCAGTATTTTTACACACACACACACACACACACACACACATATATATATATATATATATATATATAAATATATATATATATATATATATATATATATATATATATAAAATATATATATATATATATATATATATAAAACTGGAGGTATTCTTGAGTAATGGATAGCGGCTCAAATTCCAGCCGAATCCATTACATTCACTTACGTGCTCACACCCTTGGAGAAGGTATGAATCCCCTTCTTTTCTCTCCAGTTATGGGTAAATAGCAGGAGAGACTGGGTTCTAAAGCCGTGGATGGCAGCAGGTCTAGAAGAAGGCCAACTTTGAATTCAAAACTTGCGGAGAGTCGTTTGGAGACCTTGTGTCACCAGGTCTCTGTATTCGGCCCTTCAAAAAGTGTGATTTGTTCTATATAAAGCCTTCACAACGATAATCAAATCATCTGTCTGGCTATCGGTTCCTAGGAACTTAAACATTCTCATTTATAAAAGTTTCTTCAAAGCCGATTGACAAGTTATTGTCATTAAGCATTTTAGTCTTTTTTCTTGCATACGAGTATTTACTTTTCTGGATATAAAGTATTTAAAACTGACCAACTATTCAATATATCCGTGCCGTTAGTGTTATTTTATTTAAATTTTAACTGACTATGCAGATTTTTATCTACATATATCCATAGTCATGGGAATGTTGTTGTTTTTTTTTTTTCAAAACAAGGCAACGTTGTAATCGTTGATATTATTGAACTTTGGCTTTGCGCAATTTACGTTCAACTTTGTTCACACGTGTTTGCATTGAGGTATTGCGTTTCCAATGGCATCCCTTGATGTATCTATCCCGTATATTTGAGTCCCAACAGAAAGGAAATCAAATCAAAATAATTAAGAAAATTAACCCCGAAACGCTTCCTTAATGATTAGTGGGTTCTGATGATTTAAACTTTTTTTCCCAACGATACGGGCCACATTCATTCATATTGCGAGTCTAAATGATTAATTTACACTTTTAGAATTCATAAGCGGTCTATTTACTAAAATTCATGAGTTACACCGTTGTGAAAATTAATTGAAACAAAACGAATAATTCCGTTATTATTTACTTTTATTCATATTTTTCCAATGAAACATGACCCAGTGCACATGTTAGTACTTCGTATGTCCTTTCAACAAAGTCGTCCCTTTCAGATGGACCACAGATTCTCGATTAGATTTAAATCAGGAGAGCTTCCGATACAGTCTATATTACTTTGATTTGATCACTAGTAAGGCTATCGCAGACAATAGCCGTAGGACAACTAATCGACAGTCAAGACAATAGTGTCTGGGCTTGATAAAAAAAAAAAACTGATGCAATCACAGATGACGCAATATTTTTCAAGACAAAACAAATTTCATCATACACCCTGAAAATAGATTCATATTACTGCACACCATTGCAAATGACCTAATCTGAGGAAAAAATAGAAATCAATTATACACTGTCACTCCAGTGATGTCTAAAACTGACCGTATGGTGAAAGAAAGGAAACTAAAGAGGTTGTTTGAATTAATTTGCACAAGGGTGTACATCTGTACTGTCTCCGGGCCTGCATCCGTTTTGGGATGTCTCCCAGCTAAATGACTTTCGGCAATTAAAACTCTGAAGCAAAGTTAGGATTCGTCTACAGGTTTATTGACCACCAAGAAAGGGTAAAACTGAAACTTCAACAAAACGTAAACACAATATTTAAATAAAACAGAGGACCTTTAACAAGGTCTGGTTTCTAATATAACGTAGAGAGCAGAACGCTTGATTGAAATTTCTTTCAGAGTTCTATCATAAAGTGTTATAGGAAGGTAGAAATGCTAGGAATGAACATGACGGCTACAATTTACAAAGAATGGAGGAAAATGAGTCTTGCACGAGGTAGGAAAGATGATAACAGTAATTCAGGAATTGAAGCATAGAAAGTCAATAAATAAAACTTAATGCATATATATATATATATATATATATATATATATATAAGGAGAGGAAAAATGTCGCAGTTGTTGTGGAACTAATACATACGATTCATTGCTAAGGATGTAGGTAAAATGCCGACAAGATGCTGGGTGGATTGCATGCAAGATGTGTTTCCGTCCTTTCGCTAGAAGCGGGTCCGAACCGGAAGTGGTCAGAGATGCGTCTAAATGTGTTCCTTAAAAACACGTTGTCACTAAGTTTTGCAACATACCTACGGCCGATAATAGGATTGTCCCTATTCACATAAATGCAGTAGTAAATACTGTATGTTGGTCTGCAGTTGGAGATTCGTCTCCAGCTGTGCTGGTCAAACTACCTGCCTCCGGGCAGAGAGGATCCCCAGACGAGGCTATGTTGAAGGGCAGAGTCTCGTCTCGGGAAACAGCTACCCGACCCCGTTTTATACGGGGTCTACAGTGAATTTTTGACCGAGCCTACGGGCTCGGATACCCCACATTAAATTCGGCCTTGTTCCACATCCGACCGCGTGGAGCGGTTGAGAGATATCCCGCAGTTGAAGATTCATAGTGGAATTCACTTGACTCACTTCTAGCAGTTCACTACTACTTCTACGCGCCGCTGGCGAATCTTATATGCGTTGTTCGTGTCCTAAGTATTATCATTCATTACCAACCTTCGTTTGATTATTCTATTCAGTAACCGTCCCTAGGTTACAAAACTAAGGGAGATTAATGAACTTTATTAATACAGAACACAAATCATTTCCTGGAGTATTTGCTTCCAAATTGACGTTGGCACGCGCTCACCTCAGAACATCTGAGTGGTCATCCTCTCCCCTTATTCCGTTTCTCCTCCTCCGGTGACGGAGATGGCTGTGAAGGCCCAGCGTACTCTTGAATAGTTGAAGAGAAGTTTGATGAGGATATTCGCGCGAATTTGATCTGCGCGACGGAGAAGCCCACTCACTTGGCCGGAAGCGCTTCCCTTACAGCTCAAAGGGGAATGAGACAGGTGAGATCTGATTCAAGCCTGGTTGCATCAAACTGTCGAATGATCGGTCTGTCAAGTTCCGCCTTGTTTACGCCAGCCCGATTGGCGCTGCTTCTTTCGTGTTTACTCGGGTCCGTCCTCCTAGACCTTATGGGCGGTCATACCAGAGTTAGAATTCCAGAATCATTGTTCTTGCTACCAAGCAAGCCCTCTACCATGACAAGGAACGGCCATATATATTTGCCGCCAAATAAAGCTGGAAGAACAAGCCAAAGACTATGCTGACTCCTCGAAGAGAATAGAGACGAAAAACGCTGATAGTTTGATACAAACATTTGTTTTCTCGCTTCTTTTTCTTTATTTCTATAATCTAAAACATTTCCTATAATTTATAGTATCATTTTCATAGTTGTCCAAAGTTCACCGTGTACAGCCCTCCCCACCAAACACATACGTATTGTTTTATGACAGTTAAACATCAATACTGATTGGTTTGTTTTGTTTTGTTTTGTTTTACGGCATATCAACACCTCAATGGGTTATTTAATGCCGACAAGATTTCGAGGCAAGGTTCATATAAATAGAATATGTATTCTTTGTAAGAAATCAGTTTGTAGGAGATCAGGTTTAATTGGTGTATTTTTGTAAAAAAGGGTTTTTGTCGAAAGTCAAAAATAAAGAGATTAATAAATATTTGAACTAAGCCTAAAATATTAGTTTAGTTTGGTTTGGTGTGTTTTGTTTTACGGCATACCAATCCCAATGACTTTCAAATGACTTGAGGTGAAACAACTACATTGAATCAATAGCTTCATCTTCTACAAGGAAAGTCGGTTCACTGAGTCGTGCCAGAAGTTTTTTTTTTTTCTCATCAGAGTCCATCTTACACATCTACAAATCTACCATTCGTCCATGCATTCAATATTTTTGGTCTGGAGCCCCTGTTGATCATCTCGATTTTCTCGACAAAATCCAAAGAAGGATCTGCAATATAATTGATCCTGACCTGGCATCTCGACTTCAGTCACTTTCTCATAGACTTGATGTGGCTTCCCTCTGTCTTTTCTACATATATTTTGATGGCAACTGCTCTGAAGTGCATTTTTCCTGGTGCCACGACTACAAGAATTCAAACGTGCTACTAGATTGGCCTCTAGGTCCCACCCTTTTACTGTTGAAATAGTTAAATGTAACGGTCTCTTTTACTCCAAGAGTTCCTTTTCTCGCACTTCTCCACAGTGGAACTCTCGTCCTCTTACTTGCTTCCTTGATAACTACGAATTTCAAAACTTTAAATTCAACGTCAATCGCCATCTTCTATTACCGTGACCCCCGTTTTCCTTTTAACCATTGCTCAATCCCCTCTATACACAGTCTTTACCCCCCCCCACCTGCGTGATCGTGACACCCCGCCTTGCTTGGGGTAAAATACTGTGTTTTTTCCTAACATTTTGGGAATAGCTTTCTACAAATAACAATGAAGTCAAATTATTTCCTGGATGAGTACTTGCATTATTTACATTATTCAGATTGTTATCCTCATCTTCATTGCCATATTAACAAACGTTCCGGCCGTTGTAGGCTCGGGCATTCTTCAGGGGATTGGAATATAGAACCGAATACTTTTTTTCAACCACCGGGGTAGATTGTTCTAGTTCCACGTGCCATGCCTCTTCCGGATGTCTCAGTTATTTCCCTTTAACTGATCTCTCCAAGTTTTTGACCTGGTATTGAACTCACAATTCTTTGGGTCTAGACACTCAATCTAACCAACGTCTTTATCCATTGGGCCATATGTCCTTGAGTCCGAATAATGTAAATAATGCAAGTAATCATAATACCTCATCTCATAGATACAGATAGATATCCAGGTTGATGCTCAGTACTGCAATATTTGACTACGTTAAGTTTAGTGGCATTGCTCGGAAGCTGGGGGTTGCATTGTGCCCGGGCTATATGAAAAAAATCCAGGTGTCGTACTATACATGAGATACGCTTATAGACGTCTAGATAACGATATTCGCAAAGTCGGTGTTTGCTTTATTTTATTCTTTAATCTTGCCATTATTTTCAATTTATATAATTTAACTCTTCCGTTAGTTTTGTTCAAGACACGGTTTATGCCTGGAAGATAGCCCTGGACTTGAACAGGTTAAGATCGTAGTGATCGGGGGAAGCAACCTCTTAGGAGTCGGTTCGCCAAGGCAGTGGTTCCGGGAAAGAAGCTGCTTGAGTGGAACTTACATCTCGCTATGAGGATAAGAAGGAAGTAAGGATGTTTCATTATAATATGCGTTGCATAGCGGGTCTTAGCCGAGAAGGTTAGAATTGGTGGAACTAAGGAGTAGACTTCAACTGAACCTTTCACCGTGGAAAAATCAACAGAGAAGCGAGAAGCTTGCGACGTCTCGTCTGTGAGAAAAAGGTTTTTTTTTTTTTTTTAATTATTATTAGGTTGGTGCAAAAATAATGACGTAATAATGTCGTTTTTTGACGTTAAAAAGTACGTCAAAAAACGACATTGTTACGTCATTATTTTTGCACCAACCTAATAGTTTAAGCATGTGTTTATGGTAGTAGGTTTTTTTTTTATATGGGGAGGTAGTGAATGTATTATTATTGCCGTCTATCAATATACAGTGTAACCCGGATATAAGAGAAACCCTGATATAAGAGAGATTTTCCCTGCCCCCCCCCAAATCAGAGCCTGTGTTAATATATATAAAATAGACCAAACCCGGATATAAGAGAAACCCGGATATAAGAGACTTCTTCTCCGGTCCCGACAACTCTCTTATATCCGGGTCACACTGTATCGGGAAAAGGGATTTTATTAAGTTCATATGTAAATTTAAGTATAGAGATTTTTTTTTTAAATTTTTGTTTTAGTTCATGTATTTCACCAATGTTTTTTTTTTTTATTAAAATGAGGATACCGTCAATATATCCTAGGTAAATGGAGTTTTTTTTTTTAAATTATCAAATATATTATTTCCAAGGTTAGCGATATAAAAGTTATTAAATGTTCGATTCAGTTGAACCCGTGAAAACACCATCACGTTGGACATATATATTGTTTTTGTGGTCAACTAAACAAAATTATTAACCAACTAATTATACCATACATTTCCACTAGACGCAGTCTCAAATCGCCACTTGAATTAATCTAAATCCTAAAGACACAAAACCTGATAATGAAACCATAGCCTCACTTAATGTTGAAAATCTATTTACCAATGTCCCAGTTAGAGAAACGAACGACATAACTATAAACAATCCATATATATATATATATATAAATATATATAAATATATATATGTATATTAATAAAAAGAAAGAACAGTAAGATATATAATCCGGTGTTCTTATAGATATTTTTATTTTTACAAAATAGTGCTCAATGTAAATTTACAGCGCATTAATATTATAAGTTAATAGACTATATATTTTAAGTCTATTAACTTATAATATAAATATATATATATATATATAAATATACGACGAGCTATCTTTCCCTCCATTAAAGATGAGACATGACATATTACGGAAACTACTTTTAACTTGTACTACTGAAGTTCCATTCTTTGACGGTTTGTCTTTTCTCTTCAGAAAATATATGTATATATATATATGATAAAAATATAGTTTTAAAGTATGCTCCCATAAGGCAATCGAAAGTGACTGGATCCCAGGCGAAGTCCTAAAGAAATGTCCTCCCTTGCTAGCTCCAGTTCTCGTCAAACTCTTGCCTCACTGCTTCCTGCTTTAAAGCTTGTTGGAACTCCTCCTTTATTGTTCCTGTTTTGAAGAATATTCTGACCCCTCTAACTATCGTCCTGTAAGTCTCTTGCCGCTTTTAGGCAAAGTCTTAGAGGCTTTAATCAATGTGGAAATGGTTAAGAATGTTACCTTCCGCGGCCTACTCTCTAACAAACACTATGGCTCCCGTTTTGCTTAGTCTACCGCTGGCATGCTAACGGCCATCACTGATTATGTATATCAAGCTCTTGATAATAATGGCGAAGCTCGAGCTGTGGCCCTAGATATCTCAAAGGCGTTTGACAGGCTTTGGCATACTGGTCTTCTACATAAGCTCCAGGGCTACGGTATTACAGGACGATTGTTTGATTCAGTCCAGTCGTTCCTATGAAATCGCGAAATGAAGGTCGTTTTGAATGGGATCACTTCCAGACCCATGCAAACAAACATGGGTATCCACCCCAAGGCTATATCCTGGTTCCTACGCTGTTTTTGATCTTCATCACTGATCTTCCTGATGTCATCAGTTCCCAAGTAGGCGTTTATGTTGATGACACTACCATTTACTACTGTCACAATAGCAAATCCATCAGAGGTGACAAAGTTAATCTGGCCGCTTCTGTTGAAAATGGCTTCCAATCAGTGGTTAACTGGGGCAAAAAATGGCTCGTAAATTTTAATTCCTCCGAAACGAAACTACTCTCATTTAAACACCATAGAAAAACTTTCCTGTCTTCAATCAGCATGGCTGATGTTAGACTAATGGCGAGCAACACATTTGGCTTCATGTTTTCAACTGACTTGAAGTGGAACGACTACATCGAATCAAAAGCCTAATCTACTACAAGGAAATTCGGGTCACTGTGTCGTGCCAAAAGATTCTTTTTGTCAGAGTCCATCTGGAACATTTATAAATCTATCATTCGTCCGTGAATTGAATACTGTTGCTATATCCGGTCTGATGTTTCTGCTATTCATCTCGAGATGAATCCAGAAAAGTATCTGCAATATAATCAATCCTTATTTGGCAACTCAACTTCAGTCACTTTCTCACCGACGTGACGTGGCTTCCCTTTGTCTTTTCTACAGATATTTTCATGGCAACGGCTCCGATGAGCATTTTTTTCCTTGCTGCCCCAACTACGAGAATTTTACTGTATAATTAGTTTGGCATCTAGGTCACTGGCTTTTGCTATTGAACTAGTTAAATGTAACCGCCACTTCTACTCCAAGAGTTTTTTTCTCGCACTTCCCTCCTGTGGAACACCTTGCCAATTACTAATTTCCCTGACAAATTCAATCTTCAAATATTTAAATGTAACGTCAGTGGCCATCTTCTATATTATTGTATGTCGTTCCATTTATCCTTTATTTAAGACCCTACAACTCAGTCTTTTCTCTCACCATCACTCTCTGTGCCACCACCTGCATACTAGTGACATTCCCGCCTTGCTTGAGGTAGAATGATTAAAAAAAAGTATCATTTTTAAACCGACAATAGCTGTGTTTTTAATCCGACTGTAGCTGTTTGACATGTTGACAGCTGGATGACAGATCTAATGTTGTTCTACGGAGATGTTATCTGTAAAACAATTGAAGCAAATGACATGAGCGCGTTTTTTATATAGTTTTTAAGTACTCGGTAATCTTAAAAATTTTTGATAATATTCACTGTAATTCAATGTTTTTTGAATTTTAGTTAAGTTGACGTATTTTCTGGTAATTTCGTGTATCATCACCCGTACTTACATAAATCGGGACGTTTATGCAGAAAAATAAGTAAAAAATCCTTAAAAAATATTTGCGTTTGATGATTTCCGTTAAGGTTTTCCATTTATGGTTAGTAAATATAGTTTTCACTTAATAATAATATCATCTAGAAGCTGGGTGGGGGGGGGAGAAGAAGAGGATCCATACCTTTCCCAATGGTATTCGCACGTAAATGAATGTAACGTATTAAGAGTTTCCATTTATAGTAAATATAGTTTTCACTTAATAATAATATCATCTAGAAGGCTGAAATTGATATCGTCTAGAAGGCTGAAACTAATATCATCTAGAAGGCTGAAATTAATATCATCTAGAAGGCTGAAACTAATATCATCTAGCAGGCTGAAATTAATACTGAATATTCAAAGGTTTATAATTCTAAATAAAATTTAAAAAAATGAAAATAATACCTATAAAAATTCATTATTCATTGAAATATTTTTAACACAATAGTGTCCTTAATAAATTTTATTTCTAAAAACAATTAATCACCACAGAGATCCTTCCCTTCCCACCTCCCATTAGAATGTCTGACGCTCAACTTCTCGAGAGCACTTCTCTACGCCTGCTCGGTCTCACGTTGACTGCTGACCTGAGATGGAACAAATACATTGAGTCAACTGCTTCGTCCACCGCAAGAAAAGTTGGCTCCCTGTGCCGCGCCAGGAATTTTTTCTCCCCGGAATCGATCCTTCAGATCTACAAATCAACAATTCGTCCTTGCATGGAGTATTGCTGCCATATATGGCCTAGAGCCCCCTCTGTTTGCCGCGGGGTTCTTGATAAGATCCAGAGGCGGATATGCAATATAATTGACCCTGTTCTGGCATGTCGTCTACAGTCGCTCTCTCACAGACGCGCCGTCGCCTCTCTCTGTCTTTTTTACAAATACATTCATGGCAATTGCTCTGAGGAGCTGCATTCACTGGTTCCCAGACTTCATGAGTTCAAGCGCCCTACGAGGCTAGCATCCCGCTCTCACCCTTTCACTGTTGAAACTACTAAATATAGCCGTCTCTTCTACCCTAATAGCTTCATGTCTCGCACCTCTCGCCTGTGGAACTCCCTTCCCTATTCCAGTTTCCCTAAGAACTATAATCCCCAACTATTCAAATATAATGTCAATCGACATCTCCAATTGTCTTGATCTATCCACTACCCTTCTCCTCATCCTTTCCTCTATCACTCCTATCTGATCTTGCTCCAAATTTTCTATAACCCCTTGCGTCCTAGTGGCTTCCCACCTTGACTTTGGTGAAACGCTTGAAGAAAAAAAAAAAAAAAAAGCTTTTCTAATTAAATAATGTTTTTATTGCTTTATTTATTTTACGATTCAGAGCAGATTTTCGGTAAATGCTGTTTCTGTTTGATAAAAACAAATTCTCCAAGGAATCCTGCATTTAACTAATATAATTATGAAGAGGCTAGAATTTAAATTTCTCAAAATTTCATAAAATTATGTGAATGGAGATGAAAAAAAAAATTCCCAAGATTTTCAGAAAAAAAAAATTTCAAATGTAAGTCCTGAAAAGTTAATTAAAATCCGACAATTATTTGATTTTCGAAAGAATTTCCAGAACAATGTGTGGTTTTTGTTTTTGGTTTTTTGCGGTTCTTTTCACGCTAAAAAGATGCTAACAATTCATAACTAACTCATCTTTGGCCCACCCGCTGACAAAAGAAAAACAAGATTTTCAACCAAAATTTCGAACCTGCGAGAAAGGACTAAAAAATATACGTTGGTTTTCCTCTTACCAATAAAATAAACATTTTCAGGATAAAACTTTGTTTTATCAAGATTGAGGCCTTTTTCATCCTGGTATGCGAGTTTGGAGGTATTTACACTAATACATACATACATATATATATATATATATATATATATATATATATATGAAGAAATATAGTCTTAAGGTGTGCTATATTTATGGGATAAAGTGCTTAGTATCAGAGATAGAGCGTGTGTAAATATAAAAGTGAACATAGAAGTGAACACTTAGAGGCGACAGTCAGTTTCATGCTAGACGCAATCGTCAGGCCTGACGATTGCATCTAGCATGAAACAGGGTGTCGCCTCTAAGTGTTGACTTTTATGTTCACTTTTGAGTGTGTGTACAATATATATATATATATATATATATATATATATATATATATATATATATATATATAATATGTGTTAATAGGGATTATGTATAAATACATATGAAATGCAATATCGAAAGAATTAATCAATTTATTTTGAAACTGAAATTTTTAATTCTTCAAACGTTATTTATAGTGGATACCCGATTAAGCCCATCTTCTTTATTAAGATTTCACTATGCCTAAGATGATGTGGTACATACTATCTAAAGGAATGGGGTGTCTATTTCAAACACGCGTATCCACTAAAAACAAGTAATAAAAATATTACAATCGTGTACATACGCACATGTACAGGCGTACGCACACAAAAATACGCAGAAACACACACGCACGCACACACAAACACTGACATACCAAGAAGAAATATCAATCTAATACCAATAAAATAAACTGCATATATTATTTTTTAACTTAATATTAAAAAAAAAATAATGAAAAGAAGGAATATTGACTTTCATTTAACCTAATAACTCGAATACGGAACGATTTGTGGATATATATTCAAGGACTTTTGTCTTTGTTTTGATGTGGGGAACCCGGCACCAAAAGTTTGTAAAAGTATTTTTGATACATCCGATACATATATATATATATATATATATATATATATATATATATATCAAGTGTAACAGCAAAATTGTCCAAATCATGTAACAGCAAAATTGTCCGATAGTTAGATTAAGATCTGAACCGTTGTATCTTAGAAATGATTAAAGATATTCTTACTGGAATTCTCCGAGCATTTTATAACACTATAGGACTCTACTTTTAGCAATGAGAATGTATATTGACTCTCCAAGTTTAAAAGAAGAATCGTGATGAAATCGATCATAAACGAAAATGACATGTTCATCATTAATTAAAAAAAGCTAAGGATCGGAAGCTCAGGAAGGATTTAAATAAAGTTCATATATATATATATATATATATATATATATATATATATATATATATATATATATATACAGAGAGAGAGAGAGCGAGAGAGAGCCGTAGATAGGAAGGAAAGGAAAATATCGATTAATACCTTTCCCAAAGTCAGCGCAAAAGTGAACAGAACAGGCGGGGCCAAAATTTGAATTACGTTAGTGAATCTAAAAGGTACACTGTTATGTCATATATACACCGGATGTCACAGCAAAATTGTCCGAATCGTGTAACAGCAAAAGTGTCTAATAGTTAGATTAAGATCTGAACTTAAGATCTCAGAATTGATATCTTAATGGAATTCTCCGAGACTTTTATAATACTACTGGCCTATATTTTGAGCAATAAGAATGTATATTGACTCTCCAAGTTTAAAAGAAGAATCGTGATGAAATCGATCATAGACGAAAATGACATGCTCATCATTAATTGATCATAGGCAAAGATGGGAAGCTGATGAAGAAATAAAGTTCATACATATACAGTGTAACCCGGATATAAGAGAAACCCGGATATAAGAGAGATTTTCTCTGGTCCCAAATTAGAGCCATACTTACCTAAACAAAATAGACCAAACCCGGATATAAGAGACTTCTTCTCCGGTCCCGACAAGTCTCTTATATCCGGGTTACACTGTATATATATTTAAGCAATACATCGAGTCTTGAAGAAACCTGAACAGAATGCGGAAAGCACTGGACGGCCGTCTCGTCCTGTATTTGGGACTCATCAGCATTGCGCATCCACTAGCATGAATTGAAATCCGCACAGTTAGGTTGTTAAGCAAACATCATACCAACTGTTCTAATAGGCCTCGGTAACGAAGACATTGCAAATCAGACTCAATATAGCGCCCCTCGCTCGCATATTCCGTCATGGAACTCTACTGAGTTTTTCTCTCACCATAGGACTGTGCCATCCAGTGCTTTCTGCATTCTGTTGAGGTTTCAGACTCGATGAATTACTTAAATATAATTATCAAATCCTCCTAATAATTTCGATCATATATATATATATATATATATATATATATATATATATATATATATATATATTATTTCAGGATCATTTTCCAACTTATTCATTCTCTCTAACCTTCTAACTTGCTGTCCTGAAGTAACAAGGTGCCTAACATGTTTCACGTAAGATTTCATTTTCATGTTTTGTTTTTTCTGCTCCCTTTGACTGTCAAAGCTGAAACTCCTCTCTCACATGCCAAACGTTTTATAGATTGAGTTGGATCTTTTCTAATTGATCCCTTCAGCTCTAAGTTGAAATGACGATCTCTCTTCCTGTTGTGACCTCCTGATCCAGTTTTCCTCTCTACTGTTCCCTCTTTTTTAAACTTATTCACCGTTCTCTTGATGGTTCTTGAATGGACTTTGAAGATGGAAGCCAGAGTATGTATGTCGGTACCATTACTGAAGATCTGAATGATCATTTTCCTTACATCATTACTCAGTTGGGAAGACGTAGTGGGGCTGACACAAATGATTTTAACCTGTTCTCTTTCTAGCTGAATAACTCAATGTGTTTTTCAGTGATTCTTACGACAAATGGTATCAAGTTGGCTAAACGACTTATATAAAAACTTGAAAAAAGAAACTCAGTTTAGTGGGGATTTAAAAAAAATATATACTAAGTAATTTGAGTGATGGACAATTATGCTGCTAAACGATATAGACAATTTTGCTGTTACACGGTATATATATATATATATATATATATATATATATATATATATATATAATAGCTTTAACAACGCATATGTATGTATGCATGTCTAAACAAAGAAACAGTGTAACAGGTTTTACAAATCAAAATATTATCACTGGCGGTTGTCAAATACACCATCCTATTTTTCACGCTGGCCCGCGGTGAATTGCACCTAAAAATTCGGAAATGCGTTGACATTGTCAACATGTTTCTACACAAACAGACGCAGAAAGAAAAGGGCGGACAAATTAGAAGACATGTTTGTTTTTGGGTTTTGAATTTGTTTTTTTGTCTTGTTTTGTTTTGTTTTTGTTTTTGTTTTGGGGTTTTTTGGGGAGTTTATTTTTTTCGCTCCATAAAAATAAAGAAACAGAAGTAAATAAGGAAGTATACATTATTTTCAGCCAGACTAATATCCTTATCACCGCTATTATTATCAGAACGTTTCCTTGTGCCTTATAGCCTTCTTCAGGAGTCTTTTTTTTTATCTAGGTAAACTTTCAAGAAATCTCGAACTTAACCCTTTATTTAATCCGTAGGGAAATAACTGATAGGATTAGCGCGTTACTTCGTGAATTTCGTGGCATAGTAAAAGTTGTGAGTTCAATCCGCGGCTGAGTAGTACGGACTCAGAAGAAATGGGACTAGCCATAACTGAGCAGTACTAAAAAAATTAACAAAATGTCTTTATCCTGATTAAAGCCTTGGTTTGTTAATTTTGTGGTTACTCTGGTGGCGATTTCAATCCCTACGTTGGCTCGTAAAGTTTCTGAATCGGCGCTGTTGCTTTAGACATCTCGAAAGAATTTGACAAGGTTTGCCATACCCGGTCTTCTCCATAAGCTGAAAAGCTATTGCATTTCCGGGCGGATCTTTGAACTGATACAGAGTATTTCTTATCTAGACGCGAAATGAAAGTTGTCTTGAACGGCCACTCTTCTAGATCTTTTTGCTTTGGTTTCTCCTAGGGCTCTATCCTTGGACCTAGTTTTTTTTTTTTTTTAATTTTCATCAACGACCTTCCTGATGGCATCAGTTCTCAAATTGATATCTATGCTAATGACGCAACCATTTATTCCTGTCTTGATAATAAGTCTAATCAATTCGGTAAGGTGAAATTGGCATGTGATAAAAAAAAAAATGACATACAGTCTGTTGTTATCTGGAGCAAGAAATGCCTTGTTAATTTTAACACTTCCAAAACGAGATTTCCTTCTATTTAGTCAGTTATATGCCATGCGTGATACACCCGTAAGCGATCATGTATCTTTCGATACATGACTGACGAGGCAGATTTTTTTCCTACAGTAGGTTGCCATTTCTGTCTGCGGTAGACCAATTGCTATCGAAGGCTGTAGAGCCCGGTCTGTCCTGCTATTTACCCATAGCTAGTGGAGAATAAGAGGATTGATACCTTTCCCAAGGGTATTAGCACACAAGTGAATATCAGTCAGTTATGTGACATGCGTGATACACGCTTAGGCGATCATGTATCTTTCGATTCATGACTGACGAGGCAGATTTTTTTTTCTGCAGTAGGCTGACATTTCTTTCTGTGGTAGACCAGTTGCAATCCAAGGCTATAGAAACCGGTCTGTCCTGTCATTTACCCATAGCTGTGTGGAGGGAGAAGAAGAAAATTCATACTTTTCCCAAGGGTATTAGCACGTAAGTGAATGTAATGGATTCGACTGGAATTCGAACTCGGCTCTAGGATTCCTCAATCCGAGCCGATATCCATTACTCCACCGTGCCTCTAATAGTCACGTGAAAAAACACTTCCTACCGCCTATCAGCTTGGCTGATGCTAACCCTCCTTGACAGTGACTTGTTGCGCTTTGTCGGTCTAGCATTCTCAGCTGACATGACGTGGACAGAATATATTGAAACCATTGTGAAATCAGCTGCTAAGAAAGTCGATTCATTGAATCGTGCTCGATAATTTTTCCCTCCAAAATCCATCGTGAATATTGAGAAGTCTGCGATTCCTCCATGCTTTAAATATTGCTGCCAAATCTGGTCCCATGCTTCCTCTCTATATTTGGAGATTCTTGATAACATCCAAAAAAAATCAGCAATATTATTGGTCCTGACCGTGCATATCAGCCTCAATCACTTTCCCACCGCCGTAATGTAGATTCTCTGTACGTTTTCTATAACTATTTTCATGGTAATTGTTCGGACGAACTCTTCGCTATGATAACTAGACTTTATGAATTTAGGCGCAGTACTAGATTGGCGGTAAGGTCTCATCAATCAACCGTTGAATTGGCTAAATGCAACCGTAATCTCTACGCTAACGTTTTCTTTCCTTGCACTTCTTGTTTTTGGAAATCTCTGCCGGCTCCGTTTTTTCCAGACAACTTTGATCTTCACAAATTTAAATTACAATGTCAACCATTATCTACTGTCTTCCTAAGATCTAGTCGTCGTTCCTTAATAATGCTTTTCTTATATTCTTTCATAATCATCAACTCAAAATATTTTTGAACATCTAAGCATGGCGCCAGAAGAGAGTTCCACAAGCGAGATGTGCGAGAAAAGGAACTATTAGCCTAGAACTTACGGCTTCATCTAGCCAGTTCATAAAGTCAAGGTAACACAGAGGAAATTTCATCAGAACAATTACCATGAAAGTCTTTTTATAGAAAAGGCATGGGAAAGCTGTGTGACAGTAGCGTGAAACTGGCTGAAGCCGAGATGCCAGGTCAGGGCCAACGACATTGCAGATTCTTCAGTGGATTTAATCAAGGATCTCTGAATATGTAGCAGGAGCACAAGATCATATGTGGCGGCACTATTTTAAATATGGGCGATTGATAAACTTGCTGAAGACCGATTCGAGCAAGAATGATTGTCTACCGCCATACAGCAACAGATATAATATCGTTACTCAGAAGCGAGATCAACAGAACAAAAAGTAATCAGGATGACAGTAGATAACCATTGATATTCCAGTTAAATTTTTGAAAGATCAAAATTGGCTGGAAAGAAAGAGGCCGGAAGAGAGTTCCATAAGCGAGAAGTGCTAGAAAAGAAACTGTCAGCATAGAACTTACGGTTAGATCTAGCCATTTCAACTTTAAAATGATGGGACCTAACCGCCAATCCAGTACTGAACGTAAATTCATAGAGTCTAGGTACCATCGCGAATATCTTATCCGAACAATTACCATGAAAGTTATTTATAGAAAAAGAACATGGAAATGACATTACGGTTGTGGAGAAGTGACTGAATCCGAGATGCCGGAACAGCACCCATAAAATTTAAGATTCTTTTGACTACTTTTCATTATTTTCTTTGCGTCGTTTCGTATCGAGATTAAATAGAAATTTCTATATAATCAAATTCATGAACCAACGCTTTAAACCAGTGGGAAATTTCAGTTATGAATACAATCCCTAGGCCGGTCATTGCAGACCTGGACCCAGTGGAAACGGGCTAAGCAGAGACAGATCAGTTTGAAAAGGAGAAGAAGACGAGATATCTTGAGACATTAGACAGCTAGAGGAGAATAATCTACAGGTAGATTACGTAAAGCGTTCAGTTCGAAATTCTCTGAAGGTTATCTGGCTCGACAGCTCTCTGAAGAAGTCCCGAAGGTGTAACAGTCGAAACATTGTGACAGTAAAAACAAAGGCAAAGATTATGTACATTGGTCAGACTGTTTTCCTCATCTTTATTGCCATATTTACGACGTTTCGGTCGCTGTACGCCCCGGCCTTCTTCAGTTGATTGGAATTTCGAACTGAAACCATTATTTCTCCCACCTAGGTAGATTGTTCTAGTTCCACGTGCCACGCTTCTTCCGGATATCTCAGTTATCTCCCTTTAACTCAACTCACCAATTTTTTGTTCACCACTGCCGTAGCGAGGTACTGAAATCACAACTCTTTGGGTCTAGTCACTGGAACCAACCAACTATTTTATCCTCTGGGCCATGTTTCCTTGGAGAAAGCCGAAGCGTACAACGGCCGAAACGTTGTGAATATGTAACATATGGGAAAACAATGAGTATTTACCGACACCGAGGTTCGAGCGTAACACTCTGGACTTATGAATACATGTTTCCCGCCAGGTGTGTAAATAGCGGTGTCGGGCTACTGACTGCAGTGATTATTGAATTACTGTTGAGAGGAACTATCCAGTCGAATTAGTGTGAATTATTGTGTGTCGATGATTTGGGTTTTGATTGAGGATTTACTGATATGGTTAATTATCTTTGTTTGACTTTTGCTTCTTTGTTCTTTTTAAGTATTTATTTACAGTTGTAATTAAATAGTTTTATTCTAACATTGAAGTCTTGATTTATACTTAATCATTTAAAGGCCACCGTACGTCACAAAAATGTGACAATAAATATGAGGACAACAAACCGAACGATGTAAATAATATAAATAATTATAATACTTCATCTTAGAAATATAGACATCTCCTGAAGAAGACCGGAGTGTAGAACGGTCGAAACGTCGTAAATATGGCAATAAAGATGAGGACAACAAGTCGAACAATGTAAATGATGTAAATAATTCAAATACTTCATCCCGGAAATATAGACTGATCCTGAAGAAGACCGGAGTGTAGAACGGTCGAAATGTCGTAAACATGGCAATAAATATGAGAACAACAGCCCGAACAATGTAAATAATGTAAATAATTAAATTACCTCAATAAGAAATATAGACACATCCTGAATAAGGCTGGAACGTACAACGGCCGGAAAGGTCGTGTATATGGCAATAAAGATGAGGACAACTGTCCGGACAATGAAAATAATGTAAATTATTACAACATCTCATCTTAGAAATATAGACAGATCCTGAAGAAGGCCGGACCGTACAACGGCCGAAACGGCATGAATATAGCAGTAAAGTCCAACAATGCAAATAATGAAAATAACTACAATACCTCTTCTCGCAAATATAGACAAAGATAAAGATGTTAGTCTAATTGGAAAAATGATAGAAAAACAAACATTGCATTTAATATTATTATATATATATATATATATATATATATATATATATATATATATATATATATATATATATATATATATATATTAGGTTGGTGCAAAAATAATGACGTAATAATGTCATTTTTTAACGTCAATAAACGACATTATTACGTCATTATTTTTGCACCAACCTAATATATATATATATATATATATATATATATATATATATATATATATACTTTAATGAAATGCTATATAAACCGGGTGTAACAGCAAAATTGTCCAAATCGTGTAAAAGGAAAGGAAATTTCTGAATTCAAAACTGTATGTAAGTAGAATTGTCTATTTATTAGATTATGGTTTGAACCGTTGTAGTTTAGAAATGATTAAAGATATCTTACTGGAATTCTATGAGGTTTTTATAACACGATTGGACTCTACCTTGAATAAAAAATATATTTTAAGTTGAAATGATGATCCCTCTTCATTTTGTGTCCTCCTGATCCAGTTTTCCTCTCAAATGTCCCCTCTTTTTAAAAATTATTCACCGTTCTTGAATGGACTTTGAAGATGGAAGCCAGAGTATGAATTGTCGTACCATTATTGAAAGCCTGAATGATCTTTTCCCTCTCACCATAGGACCACAATTTAGGAGTGGGGATATAAACTTCTTTTATTGAACGAACATGAATCCATTTAACATTATAATTTTCGACTTTCTTTCAAACGACACAATAGATTGACCAAAAAATATTCGCTTTAATAAAACATTTAGTTTTTGGCTTAGATAGATAGATAGATAGATAGATAGATAGATAGATAGATATTTTACAAAAGTGTATAGATAGATAGATAGATAGATAGATAGATAGATATGAAAAGGCTAAGATAGATAGATAGATAGATAGATAGATAGATAGATAGATATGAAAAGGCTGAGATAGATAGATAGATAGATAGATAGATAGATATGAAAAGGCTAAGATAGATAGATAGATAGATAGATAGATACGAAAAGGCTGAGATAGATAGATAGATAGATAGATAGATAGATAGATAGATAGATAGATATTTTACAGAAGTGGATAGATAGATAGATAGATAGATAGATAGATAGATAGAGAATTTTTTGAAAAGATGATATCGGTGCACAAAAAAAAATCTGTTTCGATTTCTTTCTTTTAATAAACAATCACGTAAACTGAAAATGTTTAATGTCAAAGGAGAGAGACCAAATAATAATAATAATAATAAGAAGAAGAAGAAGAAGAAGAAGAAGAAGAAGAAGAAGAACGTACCGGTTGACCTCGACGACAAAAATACTTCCGCAAATGCCACGTACGAGGACAGACCCGATGGCTTTCTCAATAGATTAAACAATTAAACCCTAACGTAACTGACTAAACGAAAACCACACCCTCCTTACCTTCCTTCCTACCCTCATTATTTATCTTCTTTTCAACATCTTTTCTTACCCAGCTCCACCCTCACCGCTAACATGACAGTTGCTTGCCTGCTAGAGTACAGAGATTATGAATCAGACAATTCGACAGTGTGAGTTCGGACCCTTAGTCAGTTATAAGCTACGCGTGATACACGTTTACGCGATCATGTATCTTTCGATACATGACGGACGAGGCAGATTTTTTCCCGCATTAGGTTGCCATTTCTTTCTGCGGTAGACCAATTGCCATCCAAGGCTAGAGAACCCGGTCTGTCTTGCTATTTACTGGGAGGGAGAAGAAGAGGATTTCTACCTTTCCCAGGGGTATTATCACGTAAGTGAATATCAATCAGTTATGTGCCATACGTGATACACGTTTAGGCGATCATGTATCTTTCGATACATGACTGACGAGGCAGATTTTTCGCACAGTAGGTTACTATTTCTTTCTGCAGTAGATCAATTGCCCTCCAAGTCTATAGAAACTCGGTCTGCCCTACTATTTACCCATAGCGGGGGGTGAGGGAGAAGATGAGTATTCCCAAAAGTATTAGCACGTAAGTGAATATAATGGATTCGATTGGAATTCGAACTCGGCTCTCCGATTCCTCAATCCGAGCCACTATCAAGTACTTCACCGTCCCAACTAGATTTATTTTTAATTCACGATTGTTTTTTATTTAAACCACACCCACTACAACTCTCGAGAGCCTGTCAAGATAGTGCGTTACTGAATGCAGCGTGACGCATGAATTGGTAGGTTAACAAGAAGTGAAGATTATGAAAATATGAAAAATACATTATGACTGATTTGAAAAGGCTAAGAATGAATTCTTCAAAGTATCGGTTGTAGAGGGAAATTGAGAGAGAATGGTGGAAACTCAGAGCGTGGGTTTGCCTGATACAAAGCTCAAGGGGGCACTTAAGTCAGAGAGTTATTGCTAAGATGATAATTATGGATGAAGTGTTTGATAAGAATTAAAGAAGTGGTAAAATTATGAGGATAGGAAGGATAGATAACGGCAAACACTTGACTTGAAGAGCTCAAGATTTTTGTGTTCAGGGAAATAGCCTCGCTGGAATCGCTTCCACAAAGTAGCAGTTCTTGGGAAATCGCTGTCCGAGAGGAATTTCCTCCTCAGATCTAGAACACAGAGGAACCATTGCAATCTGTAGAAATGCTATAACGTGTCCCAGTTTCAAAGGTCTGAACTGGTTTTAAAGGTGAAACTAAAGAATGGAGCTTCTCTGAATACTTGCCATGGAAAATAGCGGGCTCGGCTGGTAACATTACGTCCGTGGTAGAAAGAGGCTCTGGAGTGGAGAATGAATGAACCTCCACGGCCAACCCTAAAAATCAAATTTTGAAATCTATCAATGCTGGAAACTGAAGATTGAGAAGCGCCAGCCCAGACAAGGTAGCCAAACAACAATTTTTGATCTAATCTCACTCTTTTCAGATTAGATTAAAACATGTAAGAAAGAGGGAAATAGGATAAAAACCCAGCGGACAAAAATAAATCCCAATGACAATTTGAGACAACAATAATAATAATAATAATAATAAGAAGAAGAAGAAGAAGAAGAAGAAGACGAAGAAGAAGTGGGGGACCATAAAAAGACATAGAAGCAGCAGCAGCAGCAGCAGCAGAAGAAGAAGAAGAAGAAGAAGAAGAAGAAGAAGAAGTGGGGGAAACAGAAGAAAACATAGAAGCAGCTACATCAACAGCAGCAGCAGCAGCCACAGAAAAAGAAGAAGAAGAAGAAAGGGAGGACCAGAAGAAGATATAGAATGATCAGCAGTAGAAGAAGAAGATGGGGGAACAGAAGAAGAAGTATAAACAGCAGCAGCTGCAGCAGCAGCAGCAGTACAATAATAATAAGAAGGGGAGGACCAGTAGAAGACATAGAAGCATCAGCATCAATAGCAGAACCAGTAGAAGAAGAAGAAGAAGAAGAAGAAGGAACAGAAGTAGTAGTATAAACAGCAGCAGCAGCAGTACAAGAAGAAGAAGAGGGGGAGGACCAGTAGAAGACATAGAAGCATCAGCATCAATAGCAGCAGCAGTAGAAGAAGAAGGAACAGAAGTAGTAGTATAAACAGCAGCAGTACAAGGAGAAGAAGGGGAGGACCAGTAGAAGACATAGAAGCATCAGCATCAATAGCAGTAGCAGTAGAAGAAGAAGAAGAAGAAGAAGAAGAAGAAGAAGAAGAAGAAAAAGCAGAAAAAGTAGTATAAACAGCAGCAGCAGCAGCAGTCCAAGAAGAAGAAATAGGGGAGCAGCAGCAGCAGAAGAACAAGAAGAGGAGAAATAGAACCTGTAACAATTTTATGGGACTTTACATTCCACACAGCAGAACTATCAAAGCTAATCATCCAGACATCGAAATCAAAGACCACAAAAACAATGTCCTTTCTTATTGACATGGCAGTCCCTGTAATGTAACCATAAAGGTCTTCAAAAAACTATCAAGTTACAAGGATCTTTAGGTGGAAATTTTAAAGACTTAGACACATGAGGACATCAGTAATTCCAGTTGTAGTTGGATCCCTTGCATTTATTGGAGAAAGGTTCCGATAGATTCATTGAAGGGATTCCTGGTTGCCCAATCGTTAAAGAAATTGTACTCACAAGTACAGCCTATACCTTACGAAGAGCTTTATCTATGTAAAATGTGAGTGATCTTAGGCTGCTTTTTTTTTTTTTTTTTTTTGCAAAAATGATCAGTGGAAAATGTGCTTAAGCCATCTCTGTCCTCAGGTCTCTGGTTGGTACCCCGAAGGAAATGTGCACACAGCAGAAATCAAAGGCAATAATAATATCTAATATATACACTTATATGTACAATATATACAGTCCAATATCAAGTTGAGACAACAGATACAATATCCAATATATACACTTAATTCATGCTTACAAATTTCTGCTCCCTTTATGTATATATAATTATGAATGATCTGAATAGTTTTGGATTTCTTTGTACATGAATCATCCTTGATCTGATGGCGCAGCTTGGCCATTGCAACATTGACTGTATGTGGATCATGGCTGTACTCTTTGAAAATCGATGGAACTGGAAAACCACGATTAGTACTCATAAGTTCCTTTACAAGAGAGGGTTGCACGTTTGGCACATTCCCATTCTTGGTCCTCGCTTTCTTGGTGTACATCCGATGTTCTTCATAGCAGAGTTTCTGGCCTTCCATGTTGCTCTTGACGAGTTCCAGGGTTGAATGAAAAGTAATATGTTATCTTAACTTAATCTAAGATGATAACAAGCGAATGCCCTTTACACCTTGCCTTATTAATTAATCATATATGAGACTGGGATTTTGTTCACTTTTGGCATACGAGGCTTGGATTTTATCCATTCGTTTTTACTCATGGATTCATATATATATATATATATATATATATATATATATATATATATATATTGTCATAAAAGTTCTCTCGTCTCTATTGTAATATATGCATAGATATTTTCGACTAAATATTAATTAGTGTATAAGTCCTTTTGTTATTACGCTAAGTTCTTTTGAATTTCCTGCTGTGAAGATGCCGATGAGAGTAACATTTCAATAATTTTCTATAATATTAATGAATTAATTCAGCAAACTCAATATTTTTTCAATTGTTTAAATAATTCGGTACAATTTTAAGAAAATCTAATTCACAATTCTAAACAGATTATTTCACTTATTTAGATAATGCCATAAAGACTTTGAAATAGGACTCAAACATGGGCGACCATTAATTATCGATTATGAGTGGACAGGAATACGACCACAGCCAAAGATTATTCGACTCCGTGCAACTGCAAGGTAGAGGTGAATCCGACCACCAATAAGGCAGAAGCGAATTCGAGCACCAGTAAGGCAGGCGCGAATCCGACCACCAGTAAGGCAAAAGCGAATTGGAGCACCAGTAAGGCAGAGGCGAATCCGACCACCAGTAAGGCGGACGCGAATCCGACCGCCAGTAAGGCAGACGCGAATTCGGCAAACATAGAAGATGAATCACCAGCAAATAGACGCGAGACCGATAAACAGCAAGGCAGGCGCGAATCCGACCACCAGTAAGGCAGAGGCAAATCTGGCCACCAGTAAGGCAGAGGCAAATCTGGCCACCAGTAAGGCAGAAGCGAATTTGACCACCAGTAAGGCAGAAGCGAATCCGACCACCAGTAACGCAGAGGAAATCTGGCCACTAGTAAGGCAGAAGCAAATCTGACCACCAGTAAGGCAGAGGCTAATCCGACCGCCAGTAAGGCAGACGCGAATTCGGCAAACATCGAAGATGAATCACCAGCAAATAGACGCGAGACCGATAAACAGCAAGGCTGGCGCGAATCCGACCACCAGTAAGGCAGAGGCAAATCTGGCCACCAGTAAGGCAGAAGCGAATCCGACCACCAGTATGGCAGAGGCAAATCCGACCACCTACAAGATAGACGCAAAAAAAGACAGAGAAGGCAGACGCGAATTGGACCACTAGCTAGGATCGTCGAAAGAGACCATATGTAGAGAATTATATGTTTCAAAATCGCACAAGTTGATTTCAAAAAGGAAAATAAAAACGAATTTTAATTCCCGCCAATATAGACCCAGTTATATCAATAGACCCGTCGTCTTTTGATAAAAAAAAAGAAATCCAGCAATAAATATTTATTTTCCACCAAATTCTCCTTTCTTCTTGACGAACTTAAATGCAAGGTTCCTTTATAAATCACTAACATCGAACATTAATATTTCAGATCTAAATTCAGTTCATTGATAGAAACTCTTATTAAGCGACCATACACTATCGATAAATTCTGTCTGAATTACTAAAATTGGCATACACCTGATGAAGGCCGGCGATCGAAACGTTGTGATAACAGCAACAAAGATGAGGACAATAGTCTGCATGTAAATAATGTAAATGTTTTATTACTATTTTTTATTTAATACTATTGTTATTTATTAAGACTGACGACATTTTTACGATTCTTTCGTTCAGTAATTTAACGAGTAACTAATTATTGCTTCTCGTCCTTCCCAGCATGCATTTTGTGCTGACTGGCAAAAATATTACTTATGCCTAGGTTGGATGCTTAGATCTGTCATTTCTTTTTTGAAACGAAGAAGAAGAAGAAGAAGAAGAAGAAGAAGAAGAAGAAGAAGAAGAAGAAGGAAAGAAAGAAAGAAAGAGGAGGTGGAGGAGACGAAGAAGAATAAGAAGAAGAGGAAGAAGAAGAAGAAGCGGAGATGAAGGCGAATAAGAAAGGAGGGAGGAGGCGAAAAGAAAAAGGACGAAAGATTATAACAAGGAGGAGAAAGAGGAAAAGAAGGAGGAGGACGACGATAAGAAGAATAACAACAACAGCAACAACTACAAGTAGAAGAAACAAAAGAAGAAGGAGGAGAAGAAGAAAAACGAGGAGAAAAGGGACAAAGAGAAGGAGAAGTATGCGAAGGAGGAGGTGGAGACGAAGAAAAAGGAAGAGAATGAGGAGAGAAGAAAAAGAAGTCTGATAAAAAAAAAAGAATCTGTGGAGAGCCATGATCACCTACGTCCTGAAAAGACATGTCACTGAAAACAAACATGGTGAATATTTGTCGTGTTGGATGTTGCGAACAGCGACTCGGATTTCGTAACTTACAACCTCACAAAACAACAGTCACGGCGTATTTAAGCCGGACGAGGTCGCAGATAACGTTTCGGTCGAAAAATTCGACTTTATACACTAATATGTACAGCAGTACGATTTTTATAAAAACCCTACTGATATGCATAATCGTGTATAAGTCGAGTTTTTCAAGGGCACAGCTAAAGACTTCATTATTTTTATCATTTTCATTATTATTATTATTATTATTATTATTATTATTATTATTATTATTATTATCGTCTATCACAAGCATTTTCATTTCTTATATATCTTGGGTTTAAAGTTTATTTCGTATACTAAGACTCATGGACATATGTTGAAACACCAGATCCCGTACGATCCACGTCGACTCATTAGGATTTTTTTTATTTTTACTTTTAACTGAATGTAAGGATATTTTATGTATGTATCTAGAATCATAGAAATGTTTTATTTTCCAAACACGGTCGGCATATTGTGGCCGTGTTCTCAGTTGATATTATTGAGACAAATTAAATAAAAAGCTTAAACACGGTACCTTGTCGGCTGTTTTTAAAATAAATTGGTATAAACGTGGTATTATATATATATATATATATATATATATATATATATATATCCTACATTGGTCAGACTACCACATGCCTATCTAGACGGCTTACGTTAGACCTAGCCGACCATAGTTTACTGTCATCAACTGGATAAATGCACATTCATTTAAGCAAAATGCGATCGGCACTGGTTAATTGACGTGATCATATATATATATATATAGGATACAGGTTCGAATCCTGTCGAAGGAGAAATATTCAGGCCGGTAAATGTTGTTTAATACTGTTTATTATAAACAGAACATTTGCTTAAATATTTGTATCTATAAAAAGAATGTATAAATGTCTTAATATATATATATATATATATATATATATATAAAAGGGAACACTGAAGTCAACAATTAGAGGCGACAGGCCGTTTCATGCTAGACGTCGAGCATGAAACCGCCTGTCACCTCGTCTATACACTCTTCAATATTCACTTTTATATTTACACACGCTCTATCTCTGATATTGAGCACATTACTCCATAAATATAGCACACTTTAAGAGTATATTTCTTCATATATATATATATATATATATATATATATGTCGTTCCCACTTTTCAGAAGTACGAATAAATATACGATAATTTGAAAAGTGTAAAAATAATAGTTAAAGTTACGTATTTCACTACTGCTGTCAGAGATTGGTAGTTCGAACCTAGTTAAACGCCAGTAAATAAATTATTCGCGCCATTTCGTCTTGTACTGTCGTAAACTTAACTTCGTAAATATTGGAAGTGTCGAAAATACAAAAGAACAAAGTGGCAAATATCTGACTCATAATTCTTTCTATTTTCTGATATCTTTTTTCTTCGGGTGTTTTACTCTTGCTTGTCATGATTTTTTTACCCGTGACAGTGAAACATCAACCTAGAAAAGACAAGAGAAAAAAAAAAAAATGAAAAAAAACAAAACAAACAAAAATGGACCAGTCAGATAAAATTAAGTCAAGAAGTTAGCTGCAGGCATTTGTTTTGACAGCTTCACAGCCGTAGGAGTGGAACGGAAATAGTCACAAAGATAGTAAAACATATTTTTACATTTTGAAACTGTGACGGCTGTCGATGACGTAATCAGATGCCAGCACAACTCAGCCAATAAAAATTCCACCACTTGAAACAATGACGTCATTTCCTGTTTCTCTTCACATGATGACAGCAGCATATTTTAACCATATTTCACAGCGTTTTTCGTTTTTTTCTTTTTTGGTCGGGGGGGGGATTTTTTTTCTCTATTTTCTTCGGTAAAATGAACAAAGGTGATTATTTTTATGACTGTCGGTATTAAGCCGTAGCCTTCTTGTTGAGTCGGGATGCGACACAAGGTGGTTAATGTTGACCATGTTTGCCGCAGTCTTTGAATATGGAATCCAGTGACGTCTGTAATCTGTTGAATATCAGAGGTCGGCAGTGAAGATTCAGAGAAAGTAGCGGTTGTTAAGTAATTTTTAAGTCTTCGATATCAGGTTGGCAGTGCAGACAATTTGGGAGAAAAAAATGGCTGCCTTTATACACGTCGCATTGAATATTTTGAGCTTTCTGATTGGTTAACCCTTCTATTGGTGAACTATAAAATGTGTCAGCTCATTTTGACTGGCTCACTAGTACATCTATATACACAAAAAACTGCAATAGGTAACCCGAAGGCGGACGCTCAGGCAAATGTTCAAAATTTGCCCAGACCATGCGCGAGCGGGTTCATGCTCAAAACTGGTCTTAAATGGTCATTTTGGAGGTGGGGTGGGCATTGCTTTATTTCCTTTTTTTCTGTGTCAACCGTTAAATTTGGCAACTTCGTATTTAAATGGCTTTAAAGGGCTCCAATTGCATATTAAGATATTACCACTGAGCTTAGTGCTTCTCAGCCACCGTATATTTGCGCGTTAGTGAATATAACAATCCCAATAGGAATTGGAACTCGGCTCAACAATTCCGAGCAATCATCCATTACACCACCCGCATACCCAAGCTTACAGTCTCTGGTCTTCCTAAGCGGTCACCAATCTAGGTACTGACTAGGCCTGACGTTGCTTAACTTCGGTAATCGAATGACATTGACAGGACTATGGGGCTATGTGCCCTTGAGAACACATGACCCAGTGGAGTAGAATGTCAATGTCGGTAGTAGCTTATTTTCTTCTTATATGACAAATATTCATGAGGTTTCGGCCGTTGTACTCTCCGGCTTTCTCCAAGGACACATGACTCAGTGGATAAAAAAGTTGGTTGTATCCAGCGACTTGACCGAAAGAGTTGTGAGTTCAATATCTGTCTACTGCAATGGTGAACAAAGAGTTGAATTAAAGGAAGATAACTGAGACATCCGGAAGAGGCACGGCACGTGGAACTAGGAATTCCAATCACCTGAAGAAGGCTGGCGTGTACAATAGCCGAAACGCTGTGAATATGTCAATGAAGAGAAGGATAACAGTCCGAATAATGTAAATGATGCAAGTAATCATAATACCTCATCTCAGAGATATAGAGAGTTTATTTAATTACTTTTCTATAATTTATCAAATGCTCCTCCCATCCAAGAAACTAAAACCCCTGTTTCATCCCCAATCTCTAAGAAAGGAAAAAGTTAAAAAACAAAAAGAAAGGATTGCAAAGAGATGTAATTCGGTATATCTAAAATAATTAGCGTAAACTGCGGCTTACACATTTGGGCGGCGTACAAGTCGACCTGACGTACAAGTCGACCTGACGTACAAGTCGACCTGGCGTTCAAGTCGACCTGGCGTTCAATTTGACCTCAAGATTTTTAGTGCAAAATTCTAAGTTGTGACTGGAGGTACGGCAAGTGCTGTACAGTTATTGCTAGGAATAATGTCCCACTTGTTTACAGCTGGGTGGTAAAGGTTTGCATTTTATATCCTCCATATAAGTCGATCCCTATATTTTTCTTCTTTATATACAAAAGAAAACATGTTTGACTAAATGAGTCAGGCTCATTATCATTACCAAATCTCAAACCAGAATATATATATATATATATATATTAAGAAATGGACAAAGTCCGACAATTTATTAAAGACATTTTATGTTTAACATTCTTTTTATAGATACAAGTATTTAAGTAAAAGCTATGTTTATAATAAACAGTATTAAATAACATTTACCGGCCTGAATGTCCGAGAAATTCGTCCTTTGACAGGAAGATTGAAGTTTATAAGCAGTAAATTCGGCCTTGCCAATCGGGCGATCCTTTGTGGCCGAACGGTTAGGCACGTAAAGCTAAATGACGGTTCCGTGTAGGATGCAGGTTCGAATCCTGTCAACGGACGAATATTTTGTATGAAAATTTCTCGGACATTCAGGCCGGTAAATGTTATTTAATACTGTTTATCATAAACAGAGCATTTACTTAAATACTAGTATCTATAAAAAAAATGTTAAACATAAAATGTTTTTAATATATATATATATATTAAAAAAATACGTCAAAAAACGACATTGTTACGTCATTATTTTTGCACCAACCTAATATATTTAAGATAATCCTAAGGATCCAGGTAAACCTACCTTGGTTTCACTTAAACGGATCTTCAGGGTACAGGCTGTACTCTGAAAATCCGTTTAAGTGAAACCTGGGTAGGTTTGCCTGGATCCTTAGGATTATCTTAGGTTATCGCTCGGCTTAGTGTATTGAGCACTTTACATAGTTGTCTTTTTACTCGTTTTGGGTTTGTTTGTTTTTTTCTTTGGACTTGGAGATTAAACACTGGACGATTGTCTTCATCTTGTTTTAATGTTCTTGGTTCTTTCTTTTTTTTATTCCCCATTTTTTCCTCAGGTACCGATTTGTTCTACTGCATGTTGAGCTATCCAAGGTTTTCCAAACGAGTACTACCCTTATATATATATATATATATATATATATATATATATATATATATATGTATATATTCATGAATTATTCATGCATAAAACAAATACAAAGGTTAATGATTAAATGGCGAGAAATCCATCATCGCGAACAATTCAATAATGTACAAAAAAACCGTTTGTGTTCTTGTTTTTACTCTCAGTAAAATATATATTTACTATATATAGTTCATGCCACTTTGACGGAAAATTTACCAGTAAAAAAGAATTCTCTATCACTACATTTGTACATAAACGCAGAACTTTAACCTTAAAATTTAAATTTAAACTCAGCGTTGCGACTGCACGTTCCAAAACAATAACACACATTTCTCATAGCATTTTTCGGATTACAACCTTGTTTTCGTTTGTCCACTTATTACTTAGAGTAAAAACAAGAACAGAATCTATTTCATACCTGAGGATGTCTGTAGGAACAGATGAAATCTTGTAAAATAAAAAGATCTAATGCAACAGAAATTTATAAAACAGGATCTTTTCATTCATAAACAGATTCGGGGTTTTTGTATATTATTGAATTGTTCGCGAAGATGGATTTCTCGCCATTTAATCACTAACCTTTGTATTTGTTTTATGTATGAAAAATTCATGAATTTCTAAATTAATTGCACCTTTATTGAAATATATATATATATATATATATATATACATATATATATATATATATATATATATGTGTGTGTGTGTGTGTGTGTGTGTGTGTGTGTTATGGTTCAGGATTAAAATACCAACAAACTGATAAGCTTATATCACCGGGATAGACCCTTGAAATAAGTGCGAACAAAATGGCGATTTGGTCAGGTTTAGCACATATTAAATGGAAATATCTATTTCCAAATATTTATGGTGAAGAGTTTCATTTATTATCAAGACCTGTGGCGTTGGGGGGGCGGGGTACTGTTAATAAACCCGAAACTAAATAAAAGCTGTTTTCGATTTGATACTAGTAACTGTGATCAAATGGATGAAAAAAGAAAAAGAAACTACAACTTAACGGGGTCTTTTGTTCTGGGAAAAACTTCATAAAACTTTTTTTCCTGAAGAAAATCTTTCTTGAAATGAAACATGTCACTGAGATGTTTTTTTTTTTTTACATCTTTTCATTCGGATACACGATATTAAGTAAGTTTATATATATATATATATATATATATATATATATATATATATATATATATATATATATATGCTCCTGAAAAAGTTCGGTTGAGCTCTCTTGGGAAAAATTGTGGGTTTGTAATCAGTGACTATTACGGCTAATAATGCAAGACTCTTCGGTAAATTGAATCTCGTAGTTACTGTGTGTTTATCTAAAAGTAAACACGTTTAAATTAACCGCTTAGTGGTAGAATCCCCGACTGACACCAATTCAGTCAGGTTTCGATCCTAGCTAGAGGCAACCGGACGTCAATCCACACTGATGAGCTGTAATACAGCGGAACAGTCTGTCTGTGGATGACAATATATATATATATATATATATATATATATATATATATATATATATATATATATATATATATTATAAATTAACTGATTTAAAATATATATATATATTATAAATTAACTGATTTAAAATATGTTTTTTTCGCTACACAGTTCTAACCATGTTTCAAAAGTGGAAGCTAAAAGTTACGAATTTAATTTTGTAATTATATTAAAGACATTAGTTCCATTTCATCCTCAAGCGAATTTTGGGGTAACTTATTTTTAAAATTACTGGATTTTAAAGCACTGCAAAAATTCATAATTCACTTTTCCAAGGATACAGAGAAATATATATGTATAGAAATGATATATCTTACTGTTCTTTCTTTATATATATATATATATATATATATATATATATATATAGTAAAGGTAACAAATCAGTATATAATCCAAGTGTATGCTAGTAATATAAAATATTAAAACTGATAGACATATATATATATATATATATATATATATATATATATATATATATATATATATATATATATATATATCGTTGGATTAACGCCCCCTGATGTTTGTCACAAGCTGCTAGGCTTTGAATTACCTCCCCTGATCATAACTTCTTTGAAAGAATACATCTCATTTTCTCTGACGTTTTATTGCGAAAAAACGTATTCTTTTCGCTCCAGCCAATCCAGAAACTGAAAGTTGCTTTGAACTTCCACATTTGATTTAATTTCCCTTTTTTTCTTTTGTAAAATGTCCTATATCAATATGTTTCTTATTGTTCGAAGATTAATTTCTCCTTTGAACTCACACAAGCTCACACAAAAACTATTTGCGTGCCATATGTACCAGTAGCATAAAATTCTCATAAAAAGTTGAAGCCCACAACAATAGACATATATATGTGCGTGTGTGTGTGTGAAAAGTGTGTGTATATATATATATATATATATATATATATATATATATATATATATATATATATATATATATAAATATAATTATTTATATATTATATGCGCAGTACTTATTAGAAAGCGCTCAATATCAGAGATAGAGCTAACATATTTGGTTGGATTGATGTGAGTTTGTGACCCTGGGTTTCACGCGCAAAAGTCTGAAACCCAGGGTCACAAACTTACATCAATCCAACCATATATATATATATATATATATATATAATTATTTATTTAAAAATATGATTCCAACACGCTACATAAGAGTTCTCATGTTTCAAAACAAGAGCCGATTTGAATTAAATTGAATTAAAGTAAGCTCTGTTCCATCTTCAAGCGACATTTTTTGGGGAATAACTTATTTCTGAAATTTACGTGTTTTAATAGCACATTCATCGTTGAAATCAAAATTTCCATGGTAACGGCCAGCGCGATTGTTCATATATAAAAGGCGGGCAGGGTGTTAATAATTTGTATCAGTATAGAGTTACATTCATAGATGTCAAGTCAGGGCAAGGTTGGGGTGTCTAAATTTAAAACGGAAGATGATTACGTCTAGTCTGGTTTACGTGTCTATGGAGATTTATTTATTTTTTTTATTTTATTTTTTCTGAAAGAGTTTTGTGTATATAAAAAAAAACATTTCACCCCAAGCTAGGCTGGAAGCCACTAGCACGCAAGAGGTTACATAGGATTTGGTGTGATAGAGGAAACCATGAAGAGAAGGATAGTGGATAGATCAGGGCAACTGGAGATGTCTATTGACATTACATTTGAATAGCTATCAGGGAAACAGGAAAGGGGAAGGGAGTTCCACAGGAGAGAGGTGCGAGACATGAAGCTACTGGAGTAGAAGAGACGGTTACATTTCACAGTTTCAACAGTGAAAGAGTGGGAGCGAGATGCCAGCCTAGTTGAACGCTTAAATTCATGAAGCTTGTGAAACCAGCGAGAGGAGCTCATCGAAGCAGTTACCATGAAAGTATTTGTAAAAAGAGACAGAGAGAGGCAACGGCACGTCTGTGAGAGTGTGACTGCGGATGAGGACTAATTGCATATATATATATATATATATATATATATATATATATATATATATATATATATATATATATAACGAAATGCAATCGTAATTGGTAAATATCAACTATAAAAAAGTTGGCAGTTAAAAGTGCTGAATACAACATAGTACCTATAAAAAGTAAAAAAAATTAATAAAAAATAAAACCAAGGCCACTTAAGTTTCATCCACAAAAATGAGTTTATATATATATATATATATATATATATATATATATATATAGGCAGTATATTTTCATTTAAGCATGTTTCGTTAAATAAAGAAGTAATATGTCTATTTAATGTTTTAATCATTTCAAGTCCTTGAACGATCATAGTTCAATCTCGAAACATTTAAAGGAACACCTTTGTCCACATTCACAGTTTTGACAGTTGTTAGTCGAAAATGCATCAGTGCTCCATGAAGATTATAAACAAAAATATAAAATACCGCAAGCCCTTTATTGCAGACAAAAATTGATGTGCATTCTCATCAGCAGGAATGTGTAATTTGTACAAAATTAAGGGAATCGTGGAGCAGCATGAATGCAGCATTCTTGTTAATCAAATGTGTCTTTGTGCTAAAAAAAAAAAACACATTTGCTCAATGTCAACGCTTCACGTTCCGACACGTTCCTAAAGAATAAACGTTATCTAAGATAGGAAGCACGACGAGGTTAAATTACAAATCTTCCCATGGCCTCGCCTTTGGGTGATAAATGGACGTTGACTTACTAAGGAATTTAGTCTATAGCATGCCACGAATAATTAAGGCCATAATTAAAGCAAAAGGTTACCCAACATAATACGAAATCATTTTTTGACTTGTATAATGTACGTATGTAGACCTGTATTAATAAACGAATTCTATTACTCACTTGTTAAAAATACAAAAATAGACTTTCTATGGGTGCGTACGTATTTTTGCCTCGTACTGTATATATACATATATATATATATATATATATATATATATATATATATATACGCATACACACATACGCGCACACACACACAAATATATATATATATATTTATATATATATATATATATATATATATGTGTGTGTGTGTGTGTGTATATATATATATATATATATATATATATATATATATACTCAATCAAATTTTGTTTTTTATAGACGTAGTTATATTTTCCGATTTCATTTTCAATTTGTAGGTTTGATGAATTGGATCGTGATTACGATTTCAATGTAATAAATTATAACCATGAAATATTAGTGTTTGACCCTTTTATAGTATATTCTTACTCTGTCCTGGACATTGAGTTCTACATTGATTCTATGCTTTTGAAATATATATATATATATATATATATATATAAATATATATGTATATATTGACGACTAATATCATCTCTCTCTCTCTCTCTCGGCAGTGGTGCACTATTTAGATCACAGAAATCTCACTAATATTATCTCTATCTCTCTCTATCTCTCTCTCTCTCTCTCTCGGCATTGGTGCACTGTTTACATCACAGAAATCTCACTAATATTATCTCTCTCTCTCTCTCTTCTCTGCAGTGGTGCACTGTTTAGATCACAGAAATCTCACTAATATTATCTCTCTCTCTCTCTCTCTCTCTCTCTCTCTCTCTCTCTCGGCAGTGGTGCTCTGGTTAGATCCCAGAAATCTCACTAATATTATCTCTCTCTCTCTCTCTCTCTCTCTCTCTCTCTCTCTCGGCAGTGGTGCACTGTTTAGATCCCAGAAATCTCACTAATATTATCTCTCTCTCTCTCTCTCTCTCTCTCTCTCTCTCGGCAGTGGTGCTCTGGTTAGATCCCAGAAATCTCACTAATATTATCTCTCTCTCTCTCTCTCTCTCTCTCTCTCTCTCTCTCTCTCTCGGCAGTGGTGCACTGTTTAGATCCCAGAAATCTCACTAATATTATCTCTCTCTCTCTCTCTCTCTCTCTCTCTCTCTCTCTCTCGGCAGTGGTGCTCTGGTTAGATCCCAGAAATCTCACTAATATTATCTGTCTCTCTCTCTCTCTCTCTCTCGGCAGTGGTGCACTGTTTAGATCACAGAAAGCTCAAATTGTTAACACCAATGGTGGACCAAAAAACCAACATCTTATCAATTTTCTTGGTGAGATGGTACGATATTGTTGATATGTAAACGCTCATTATCTGAGATATTTCTCTGGTACTTTGGCATGACTTTTCTTCGATTATTTTTTTCCAAATGCTGGTCAGTTGCATATGGAAGCCATCACCAACCTTGACCTTCAAGATTCGTGTCCCCGCTAAGGAACTCCAGAAACGCGTGGCGTATTGTTCGATCCCACGGAATTCTTCATCCCATGTTTCTATTAGGTTGGTACAAAAACAATGATGTAATAATGTCGTTTTTTTGACGTGTTTTTAACGGCAAAAAACGACATTACTACGTCATTATTTTTTTGCACCAACCTAATATTAATGCTGATAGCAGTTTGAGAAGAATTATGATCAATCTTGATCTGATGCAAATAAAGTAAACGGATCTCTTCTTTTTTCTTTTTTCACATTCACGATTCGGTGTATATAATTTTTAAGGCAAATTCTGAAAGAGATTGATATAAACTAACACAGACGGCACTTTAATCATTAAGAATGTGTGGTCAAAAGACGTTAGCAATTCTGTTTTGGGACGTAATTTCCGACTGTGCGTTTCTTCCCTCTACACCGGTTTCTTGGTATTTGTCGTTATTCTCTTCCCTATTTCCGCCATTGTCTAAATTTAGAATGAAAGCAACAGAAATTGACTTTAACTTACCATTCGTATCGCAACTCACACAATCCATAAAATATTTTCATTAATATTTTAACAAATAGCAAGATAGATTTTCCTGATGATTCAAGTAGCTTTTTGAAAATTCCTGTCAAGTAACTGCAAGGATATTTGCCAACCACCCAACAAGGTCAGATGTGGCGCAAGGCCGAATTTAACGTGGGGTATCTGAGTCCGTAGGCTTGGGCAAAAATTCCCCATAGACCCGGTAAAAAACTGGGTCGGGTAGCTGCCTACCACCCCAGACGAGACTCTGCCTTTCGGCATAGCCTCGTCTGAGTTCCTCTCCGCCCGAAAGCTGAGAGTTGGACTAGCACAGCTGGAGGCGAATCTCCGACTGAAGGATATTTGCCAACCGCCCCACTCGGTGAGATGTGGCACAAGGCCGAATTTAATGTGGGGCAGAAAGTGCTATTAAATGTAAGAAGATAGGATGCATGGTTGTCAGCAAAAGGGCCATTGCTATATATGAGGAACATATCGGGGACGTCAGAATCAAGCCAGTGCAGAAATATAACTACAGTGTAACCCGGATATAAGAGAGTTGTCGGAACCGGATAAGAAGTCTCTTATATCCGGGTTTGGTATAATTTATATACAGAGTAACCTGGATATAAGACAGTTGTCAGGACCGGAGATGTCCATTATATCCGGGTTTCTCTTATATCCGGGTTTGGTCTATTTTATATACATTAACACAGGCTCTAATTTGGGACCACAGTAAATCTCTCTTATATCCGAATTTCTCTTATATCCGGGT
>OZ010584.1:27160585-27228085 GCA_963932145.1 Acanthosepion lycidas
GTATACTAATATTTGTGAAATTCTTTTCAGACTTGTTATTCCTGACTTGAATTTTGAATACATTAAAGATGGCTACTTCACGGCGTAGTGTAAATAAAGATGTCAAAAGAGCTGGCCATCCCAGTGTTAATAAAGGCCTTAATTCTTTGTGTCATGCTATAGACTAAATTCTTTTGTCCTTCGCCAGATTTTTGCAGTATTCCTTGCGAAAAAGCTCATCTTATGCGTTAACTTTCCTATTAGGGGCACGCTTGTCCATTATCGCCCAAAGGTTGTCAATTGGGTTACGGTCAGGACTCTGACTAGGCCACCTCAACAGTTACAATTTACTCTTGTTGCACTTCCGTTTATTCTTCAAGGAAGTATGCTCAGCATCGATATCGATATTAAATCTTCAGGAACTGGAATGTGTAACCATTGAAGAATGGAAGAAAATCCCAGAAAAGACTTAGAATTTAGAAAATGATTACAGCAAGGAGGCCATGCTATTGGCAATATTGTGAAAATTCTTCAATTTTTTTCTATTCTTCATACTGTACGAATAATTGCCTTTTTCTGTTTTGCATAATTTGCCTGTCAAATGTCCTGTATTTAAGCTATTGTTCTGGAAATTGTGTTTCATATTCTTTTGTGTGTGTGTGCTTATTAAGACATAAAAAAAAACTGGCATCATACGGGCATTAGATTCTGAGAAATGGATAAATATATTAAAAAATGATGGCTGTACGAATAATTTCGTCGTAGACTGTATATATAATTATTCAATAAATATTCAATATATATATTAGGTTGGTGCAAAATAATGACGTAATAATGTCGTTTTTTGACGTTAAAAATACGTCAAAAAACGACATTATTACGTCATTATTTTTGCACCAACATAATATATATTATTCAATATATATATGTATAAATATATATATATATATATATTATTCAATATATGTATATATATATATATATACACACACACACATACACAGACGCACGCACACGCACACACACAGATACACACACACACACACACACACATATATATATATATATATATATATATATATATATATATACAGGGTTATTCAAAAGAAAGCGATTCAAAACAAATGCCATTCAAAACATTATTAACAAAAAGAAGCATTTATACAAGTTTGACAAAAAAAAACTTACTTTGGACCTTTTTCTATATATATATATATATATATATATATATATATATATATATATATATATATATATATATATATATATATATATATATATATATATATATATATATATATATATATATATATATATATATATATATATATATATATACATATATATATATATATGGTGTACCCTCCTTTCGTATTCAACGTATGTGAGTCAAGCAACTCAGTTCCAAGGAACCGAGAGCCCAGACACCAGTGAATATGATTTGAATATTGTGTTGAAGGTTTTGAGCAGAACAAACCACACTTTTTGGAGAACCCAATACAGAGTCCTGGTGCTTTACGTGCCACAATGACCCCAAACAACCCTCGGCAGAATTTGAATTCAAATTTGTCCTTCTCCTAGACCAGTTGCCATCCAAGGCTATAGAACCCTGTCTACCCTGCTATTTACCCATAGCTGGAGGGAGAAAAACAGCATTATTACATTTTCCCAAAGATATTAGCACGTAAGTGAATGTACTGGATTCGACTGTAATTCGAACTCTCCGATTCCTCAATCCGTGCTTCTATCTTCTACTCCACATGCCTCCTCACACACACACACACATACACACACACATATATATATATATATATATATATATATATATATATATATATATATATATATATATATATATATATATATATATTCTGTTTATACGTTATTTTTATAAATATAATTTATTTAACTAAATGCTTTGTTTTTAGTTAAACAGTATTAATTACATTTACCGGCCTGAATGTTCGAGAAATTTCATAGAAAATATGCGCTCTCCGACAGGAATCAAGCCTGTAACCCTTATTGGAACCGTCATATAGCCTGACGTGCTGTTACCATTCAGCCACAGAGAAGCGTCTGGTTAGCAAAGTACGAATTACTGTTTGTAAACACACACTTTCGACGATTTTTCTCGATCGATAATTTCTGGTTATGAAGCGTAACTTAACGTAACCAATGACAACATATTATGAAATGGATTAAGTCCGACAATTATTTAATATATTTTCTGTTTATACGTTATTTTTATAGATATAATTTATTTAAGTAAATGCTCTGTTTTTAATTAAACAGTTCTAATTACATTTACTGGCCTGAATGTTCGCGAAATTTAAATTAGACAATTTCTGCGACCACATCACCGTTTACATCTGACCGCCTAACTCCTCAAACTGCAACCCACTTGTTTATTATGTGCGAATGACCGACAAAACTCCTTGTAACACCAAAGATCAACTGAAGGCATGGATTATGAAAGGATTCACTAACTTAAACAAGGAGACCGTCCAAAAGAGTTGCAGGTGATTCCGAAGTTGTCTGCAGGTCGTGGTTGAAGTGAATGGCGATTTCATTGAATAAATTTACTCTTTAGTATTTCAAGATATATTTTTGCGTAATTTTGGTAGATACATCTGGTAAAAGTGAGATGTCAGTGTTATATTCATTTTTACGTCATTTAGACGACAATTCACCCATCACCCCCAGTATCTATATATTTCTATATAAGTATCTATATGTGTATCTGTATGTATCTATATATGTATATGACAGCAGGTGATCACTCTGATTATAATTCAGCCTTAAGGCCAAAACATTCATCTGATTAGACGCCATCTAACAATGTTCGTTGTTTTTTTGTTTTTTTGTTTTTTGAAGGAGTGTTTATATCTCGACAATCTTCAGTCAATCCTACGGCTTTATATCTGGGCATAAATTCAAACACTTTGCGGCTAAAGGTATTAACAGCGGTTCCAGAAGTTGTTCTGTTTGGGTGTCCGTCTATAAAGAGTTGAAAATGGACGTCATACAATCGACATTTTTCCCCAGTGAGACTGCGTTTATTTTTATCGAGTAACAATCAAAATCAAAGCAAACGCAAATAATTTCTAAAATATCCCTTTGATTTTGATCTATCCCAAGTACGTTTTTCGGTGACAAAAAATATCTCACTTTCTTCCTGCACCTGATGTTATTAGCACCGAGTAATTGGTTAAGGAATAACAAAAGAAAAGTTTGCAGTTAAATAGTTTATTGAACAGTAAATACAACAGAAGTGGGTTACATGTCTTGGGAGTGTGTGTCGGCTGACCAGAGTTCAGTCTATATCACAGTTAATATTTAACAACCCCCACGAGGGATATATGTAGCACAAGGCCGAGTTTAACGTCGGTCACCCGAGCCCATGAGCTCGGCACAAAAATCCCTGTAGAACCAGCACAAACGTTTTCGGGTCTGTTTATCTCCCCGGACGAAACTCTGCCCTTCGGCACAGCCTCGTCCGGGTTTCACTCTGCCAAAGGCAGAGAGTTTGACAGAAACTGCGAACTGCCACAATACAGTCTATATCACCGTTAATATTTAACAGCCCCCCCACCACCACCACCACGAGGGATATATATGGTACAAGGCCGTGTTTAACGTAGGTCATCCGAGCCCTTAGGCACGGCCAAAAAATCCCCGTAAAACCCGTATAAAAAAGTTCGGGTCTGTCTACCTCCCCGGATGAAACTCTGCCCTTCGGTACAGCCTCGTCCGGGTTCCACTCTGTCAAAGGCAAAGAGTTCGACAGGAACTACGAACTCCCTCAGTAGAACAGTCTATATCAAAGTTATAATTAACGGCTCACCCCACGTGGGTCGTATGTGGCACAAGGCCGGTTTATTGAGAACCCGTAGGCTCGGCCAAAAATATTCCCTTTAGAACCCGTATAAACGGGTTCAGGGCCTGTCTACCTCCCCGGACGAAACTTTGCCCATCGACAAAGCTTCATCCGGGTTCCTCTCCGCCGAGACGGAAAGTTTGACAGTTGAACAGTTTATATCACAGTTCCTCCCGAGGCTTACTTTCCGTATAGTAAGTGGAAGAGTCCACAATAGCCTCATTAGAGGGAGCACACCACAACAGATATACAACAAGCAATGATGATCTTTTGACGCAATTGCCGGTGATCATCTTTTGTCGTGGTTCTTATATAATATTAGCTGTTTCCCTACAAGGAAACATTTGGCATTCATTGACCGAGCTGATAGCACTACTATTGGTTGGGATTTATAAAATCTTTCTGTTGAAACAATTTTTCAGGAAAATAGATTTCTCAAGTACAGTATCTGTTATAATTGAATCTATATTTAAAAAACATTCGTTCGGTTTATTCTTGAGTATAGAGCAAAACTAGTTTGACTATATCAATGAGTCTATAGGTAAGAAAATAGTCCGGTTAATACTTGAGTCTATAAGTAAACGCCAGTCTATATGCAAAGATTGGTCCAGTTTATACTTGAGTCAATAGCCAAACATTGATTAAGCATATAATTAAGTCTATAGGTAAACAATAATCAGCTTTATACTTGAGACTATAGTTAAACATTAGTTGGATTTAATATGTTTTAAACGCCTTTATCCATTGTGCCATGTGTCTTTGAGGCATTGATTAGATCCAGTGACAGGACCCAAAGAGTATGAGTTCAATACCTGGTTAAGGCAGTGGAGAACTTGGAGAAGGAAATTAACAGGAGATAACTGACAACTGACATCCATTAAAACATGGCACGTGGAACTAGAACAGTGTACCTCAGTGAGCGAAATAAACGGTTCAGTTCGACATTCCAACCACCTGAAGAAGACCGGAGCGTACAACGGCCGAAACGTTGTAATATATATGGTGAAAAAGATGAGGACAATAGTCCGAATAATGTAAATAGAGCAATCTTTCTGTTTTCTTGCAGTTATATTAGGAAGATGCAAAAATAATGTCGTTTTCTCACATATGTTACTATGTGAGAAAACGACATTATTTTTGCACCAACCTAATATCTCCTATTTGCTATTCGTATCGAGCTTTTTATTCGAGTTGATATTTATTCGTGTTTTTTTTCTTTCTTTTCTTTAATCAGAGTCACAAAACAGAATATCTTTATACCCCTCACCTTTCGCACCGAATAACTGTGTACATACCAGCATTTTATTTTATTTTATTTTCTACAATGTTTTCATAAAACGACCAAGGCCGTCCTTTCTAGGACGGATGTGACTGCGGTTTGAGCGTGTACAGATCCGGGGTAGGTTTCGGGTAGGTTTCGGGTAGGTATGTCAATCCCAAATCAAATAACTAGAAACAAACTAGCTGAACCTTGAGTCAAGAGTTCGTGACAGGAGAATAATTTGAGCGACCTGTCCACGTTAGACGTGTGCACCTGACCTGGCGAAGGTAGGAGCGATGTCATTTCTGTTTACCACACGCCATTTTATTCTTTTTCAGTGCAGGCATCATCAATAAGACGTTAAACTGAGCGACTCGTTACATCAAATGCAACTGTGTCGCCTCTTGCCTAATTGGTCAACAACGCATTGTTCATCTAATTCAATATGAGAACTAAACGCCGTTATACTTCGTTTACCCTTTCTATAAAACAACGTATATTTACTTCCCGTTTAGTAAAACTTCAATTATGTCATTTAAATGGATTTCTGTCTATATTTCTGAGATGAGGTATTATGTACACTATTTACATTATTCGGACTATTGTCCTCATCTTTGTTGCCATATTTATTACAACGTTTCGGCCTTTCAGTATCTGTCTATATTTCTGAGATGAGGTATTATGTACACTATTTACATTATTCGGACTATTGTCCTCATCTTTGTTGCCATATTTATTACAACGTTTCGGCCTTTCAGTATCTGTCTATATTTCTGAGATGAGGTATTATGTGCACTATTTACATTATTCGGACTATTGTCCTCATCTTTGTTGCCATATTCATTACAATGTCTCGGCCTTTCAGTATCTGTCTATATTTCTGAGATGAGGTATTATGTACACTATTTACATTATTCGGACTATTGTCCTCATCTTTGTTGCCATATTTATTACAACGTTTCGGCCTTTCAGTATCTGTCTATATTTCTGAGATGAGGTATTACGTACACTATTTACATTATTCGGACTATTGTCCTCATCTTTGTTGCCATATTTATTACAACGTTTCGGCCTTTCAGTATCTGTCTATATTTCTGAGATGAGGTATTATCTACACTATTTACATTATTCGGACCATTGTCCTTATCTTTGTCGTCATATTTATTACAACGTTTTGGCCGTTGTACGCTACGGCCTTCTTCAGGTGGTTGGAATGTCGAACTGAACCCTTTATTTCGCTTTAACCAACGCCTCAAGGACACATATCACAGTGGATAAAGGCGTTGGTTAGATCCAGTGACAGGAACCAAAGCGTGTGAGTTCAATACTCGGTTAAGGCAGTGGAGAGCTTGGAGAGGGGAAGTAACAGGAGATAATTGATAACTAACATCCATTAAAAATATGGCACGTGGAACTAGAACAGTCTACCCCAGTGAGCGAAATAAAGGGTTCAGTTCGCCATTACAACTACCTGAAGAAGGCCGGAGTGTACAACGGCCGAAACGTTGTAATAAATATGCCGACGAAAATGAGGACAATAGTCCGAATAATGTAAATAGTTAAATGGGTTTCTTTTGGCTTGGTTTGTTTTACGGTATATCAACCTCAATGGGTTATTCAATGCCGACAAGATTTTTATTGCTGGTAATTTTTTTTTCTTCAAAAATGTATTGCTGGTAATAATTATTTCTTGAAAAATTTATAATTGGTAATTTTTTTGCACAAACTCAGGGTGTACTTGTGAACACCAGCAATTAAGAGGTGGTTCCACGCTCGTCAAAACCTCCTGATCAGAAGCTTTGATGTTGGGAGTAGTTTATTGTCTTACCCAGGACGCGGATGTTGTTTATCGTCATACCCAGGACGGCATTTAAATTGAAAAGTATAATGCTTTCAAATATAAGAAAATTAACATCAATAAAGGTGTTTTTCAACTTAATACAAAATTCCTGTTAATACTAAGTCTTTGCGGTTCGCTGAGGTCAAATTGGTAGCTGATCTAAAAAATCGATCAACTCTTTGTTTATTAACTGAGGCAAGGAATAGCTTGTTAATATTAAAGCCTCCAAAACGAAACTGCTAATTTTTTAATCGTATGAGAGAACTTTGTTTTGCTTTCTATCGTAATGGCTGATGCTAACCTCCTGGAGGTTAGCATCAGCCATTGCGTTTCCTTCTAAAGTCTACTTCAATTCTATGCTTCTAACTTCTCCTCCCCGGTCTTTTTCATCAAGAGGTTTTGAGGAGCGTGGAAGCACGTTGGCGTCTACGCGGATGACACCACAATTTATTCCTGCCTCAAAAACAAATCTAGTGTCTCTGACAAAACTAACCTGGCCGTGCGTCTCGAAAAGGATCTCCAATCGGTTGTGAACTGGGGCAAGAAATTGGCTGGTCAACTTTAACGCTTCAAAAACAAAACTGCTTTCTATTAATCACTACAGAGATCCTTCCTTGCCCTCCATTAGAATGTCTGACGCTCAACTTCTCGAGAGCAACTCTCTGCGGCTGCTCGGTCTCACGTTGACTGGTGATCTGAGATGGAATAAATACATTGAGTCAATTGCCTCGTCCACCGTAAGGAAAGTTGGCTCCCTGTGCCGCGCCAGGAAAGTTTTCTCCTCTGAATCAATCCTCCAGATCTACAAATCAACAATTCGCCCTTGCATGGAGTATTGCTGCCATATATGGTCTGGACCCCCTTCTGTTTGCCTCGGGGTTCTTGATAGGCTCCAGAGGCGGATATGCAATATAATTGGCCCTGCTCTGGCATCTCGTCTACAGTCACTTTCTCACAGACGCTCCGTCGTCTCTCTCTGTCTGTTCTACAAATACTTTCATGGTAATTGCTCCGAGGAGCTGCATTCGCTGGTTCCCAGACTTCATGAGTTCAAGCGCCATACGAGGCTGGCATCCCGCTCTCACCCTTTCACTGTCGAAACTCCTAAATGTAGCCGTCTCTTCTACCCTAATAGCTTCACGTCTCGCACCTCTCGCCTGTGGAACTTCTTTTCCCTATTCCAGTTTCCCTGAGAGCTATAATCTCCAGCTATTCAACTGTAATGTCAATCGACATCTCCTGTTGCCTTGATCTATCCACTACCCTTCTCCTCATACTCTCTTCTATCACTCCTATCTGATCTCGCTCTATATTTTCTGTAACCCCTTGCGTCCTAGTGGCTTGCTTGGGGTGAAATGCTTAAAAAAAAAGCACCTCTTAATTGCTGGGTTAAAAGCACTATGGAAATCTCAAAATAGGTTTTAATTCAAGATTGTGCCTTCTTGGAATACTTTTTTATTTTTTTTACCGCTGATATGAAATGGTAAGATTATATTAAATGCTGAGTCGGCTGCTAAGAAAGTTGGTTCTCATGTCGTGCTAGAAAATTCTTCTACATAATCTTGCATATTTATAAGTCTAATATTCGTCCCTTCTTTGCATACTGCTGCCACGTCTGGTCTGATGTTCCTACGATACATTTAAACGTTCTATGCTAATAGTATCTTTTACCGTATTCTTATGGAAGGACTCTTCCGGCTTTCTTGCGTCCCAGTTAAGTTTGATCTTTAAAAGAATTAAATACTATGGCCATCGTTATTGGCCGTCTCCTTAATCATTCAATGCTATTTCGCATAATCTCTAATATTCCGTAATCACTTGCGTCTTAGTGGCCTTATTGCTTTGCTTGAGGTGAAATGATTGCATCTTAGTGAAATTATAAAAACAACCGACAGAGTTATTACTTAAACCAGATATTTTTATTCAAGTTAAAGATAGTTTTATTTTAAAAAATAAGATATATTTATTCAAAATAAAAAGGCGTCCTGGGTAAGATGATAAACTACGTCCAGCAGTAAGGCCTCTGATCAGGAGGTTTTGACGAGCCTGGGACCACCTCTTAATTGCTGGTGTTCCCAGGTCTACCCTGACCTGGGGTGGTAGCACCTGTTAGGGTCCCGGCTATGAACAAATAATTAACCCACGAACTGGGGTCAAAGTACTATGAAAATGTAAATATAGGTTTTAGTACCAGCAATAAGTTTTTGTAAAAAAAATAATTAATTTTGTAAAGAAATAATTATTACCAGCAATACATTTTTAAAGAAAAAAAAAATTAGCAGCAGTAGAAATTTATTTTCCTTTAACAGAAAGATTTTATAAAATTTTATCAGCAATGCATTTTTGTAAAATTTATTACCAGAAATGAATTTTTTAAGAAAAAATTTCTACCAGCCTTACATTATTGCCAGCAATACATTTTTCGAAAAAAAAAAATATATATATATATATATATTTTTGAAAAAATATTACCAGCAATAAAAATCTTGGCATTAAATAACCCATTGAGATGTTGATAGGCCGTAAAACAAAACACTCCATATCAAAATAAAAAGACCATAATTTATTGAGTAAATACTTTACTCCAATTTTAAGATACTTTTATTCAAAATAAGCGACACTTTTATTGAATAATAATCGATACTTTTATTTAAAATAAGAGACACTTTTATTCAAAATAAGCGACAGATTTATTCAAAATAATCGATACTTTCATTTAAAATAAGAGACACTTTTATTCAAAATAAGCGACAGATTTATTCAAAATAAGCGACATTTTTATTCAAATTAAGCGACATTTTTATTCAATATAAGCGATACTTTTATTCAAAATAAGCGATACTTTTATTCAAAATAAGCGGCAGTTTTATTCAAACTAATGAGATAGTTCTTCGCTGCTATAATTATGAGAATTCAAATATTATCGAAATCTTTGGGTGGCATATCTCTAATTACTTTTTGCCCAGGTCTTTTTTTCACCCATACTAACATAGATGTGTTATAATGTTGGAGTTTTGGCCAAACACCTATTGTAAAATTCTGTCATGTGAGCATAAAATCCATCGACATTCAAAGGAAAAAAAACTTTCAAAATCCTATTAAGTTATTCTTTTTTTTTTTTTTTTTTTTTTTTTTTTAATTGCTTTGGATCGCATAAAGCTTCTCTTGGGGTTAACAATGGCCTGTACGGTTACAAAAATCTAACAGCCCATTAATTGTAACTTCGTTTAGTACGTCTCTTGAGTGGTGGAATTTCACATTGTCCGCGCTGAATAATGGTCTAATTTCTTTGAAATAGAGTGTTTTTTATTCTGAATGAAGGTGTCTTTAGACAAAAATCAAATTAATAATTGTGTTTTTCTTTTGAATGACTGTCTCTTCTTTTTTGAAGAAAAGTATCTTATATTTGGATAAAGGTATCTGGCTTAGGGAATAACTCGGTTAATCTGTGACGATTAAATACCAAAAGTGATAAAAAAAAAAACACTTAAATCTTTGAAGCAACAAAATCTGAACAAAGTAATCCTCAATCACATGGGGAATTTGTTTGTCCTATGCATAACTTTAATTTTTGATTTCCATCTTTGTTACAGAGCTTTTCTCCTAAGTTATAATTGCATCATTGTTTGGGTCAACGAACAATAGTATTTGAGGGAGGGGGCGCTAAAGTATAAGAGCACCCAAGAATCAAACTAATGAATACATGACAACATGCACAAGAAATCTAACATTTAACAGGCCTCATTATTAATTTTGAGAGGTTTATTATTATTTCTGCTGTGATCAAAACGCCGAGGTACTTCTATTTTCACTGAACTGTGTAAGCTATGAATAGAATAACAAGGATTCACTAAAGATTAAATACCATCACTGAAAAGCGTGTATTTAATAGGAGTAGATAGATTCGCCTATCGTTCGGTTCACACTCCTTCCCGTCTATTGAACAAGAGTAGATGTTTATCCATTATTTCTTGTTTAGGCGTCTTCTAAAGTCTATTGTAATTCTGTGTTCTAACGTCTGAACCTAAATGCTGAAATTTTACTTAATATTTATTTAATTTTTTCCTCAATAGGAGTAAATAGGTCCTCCTATCATCCGGTTCACACTCCACCCCGAACTTTTGAACAGGAGTAGAGGATTATCCCTTGTTTCCTGCTTAGGATTGGGTTTCCTGCTCCTTCAAAAGTCTATTTCAGCTCTATACTTCTAACGTCTCCTCCCCAGTATTTTGAACAGGAGTAGAGATTTATCCTTTGTTCCCTGCTTAGGATTGAGTTTCTGGTACATTCTAAAGTCTACTTCAACTCTATACTTCTAACGTCTTCTCCCCTGTCTTTTGAACAGGAGTAGAGGTTTATACCTTGTTTCCCTGCTTAGGATTGGGTTCGCTGCTCCTTCAAAAGTCTACTTCAGCTCTATACTTCTAACGTCTCCGCCCGGTCTTTTGAACAGGAGTAGAGGGTTTATCCCTCGTTCCCTGTTTAGGATTGGGTTTCCGCTTCCTTCTAAAGTCTACTTCAAATCTATACTTCTAGCGACTCCTCCCCTCTCTTTTGAACAGGAGTAGGGGTTTATCCCTTGTTCCCTGTTTAGGATTGGGTTTCCGCTTTCTTCTAAAGTCTACTTCAAATCCATATTTCTAACGTGTCCTCCTCGTTTTTTTTTAGCAGGAGTAGAGGTTTACCCCTTTGTGACTCCCCCCGGGTGTCGCTGCGCCAAATGTGATCTCTGCCTCGCCAAGTCCGTCGTGCTATCTTGTTCTGTGACGACCAACTGGCTTGGTATTGGTCGCGGCACCAATTATAACGTTCTAATCTTTTGGTGATTCGGGTGGGAATCTGGTTAGATTCGGTATCAGCCTTGTCGTTCCCAGCTCCCCTTCAACGTCTGGTTACCGAAGTAACTGTTTTGATTTCCAGTCTGACCTACCCAGGTTGTGATTTGATCTTAGGCAGACGAAATCAATCAGTCGCCGGGCCGTTGAGGTCGTGATGCCTGGAATGTTTCAGTCAGTTTTTGCGAGGCGGGCCCAACTCAATTCAACTCAGCTGCGAACTTCACTGCGGACTTAACTGGAACTCGAACTGGTACTGCTTTTCACTCGCTGCGACTCTGCTTATATGGACGCCGACCAAAACCGGGGTGGGCCTGTCGGGGTTTGAGGCTCCTTGATAATTCTAAATCCACAATCCACTTCGTTGTTTTCGGTCAGGAAAATTTATTATTTTCCATTTTTGGAAGTCTTTCGTCTTCCCACCTTCTGTTCTCATATTGGTATCTCACCATGGTGTCAACGGGTTTCCCCTCTCTCTCACAGTGGCATCTCACCCTATCCCATCAGGGGGGCGCAACAGGCCTCCCCTCCTTCTTCACATGATTACCTCCACCTAACGCTCATGCCATCATCCCACCAATGGACGCTCTGCGGCGTGGGTGTGGCCAGACTAGCCTCGGTTTAAAAAATCTTGCTCAAAGAAAAAAAAATTATCTTCCTTTTTCTTTTTTCTTTTTCTTTCCTTCTGCCCGACAACAAACCTTAGACTCTTATCTTAGTCAAATGTCACTTGGACTTTATCACCCGGGGCCTTTGCGAAACAAGTGGGTGGTCAGTTGGACGTATTTGCATCCTGTTGCTAATTAACTGTTCTGATAAAATAATTTCGCTATCATAGCCAGCCCTGACAATAAACAGGTGTTTTCCCCAAATGACATGGAGGTGGTTCCACGGACATTTTCGTTTCTGTCAAGCTTGACCTAATTAATTTTTATCTCCCAGCACCCCGCGGGAGGTCGCGCGGGCATTTTGTTTTTTCGGTCAGTGCGTACTTAATTAATTTTTATCTGTTTAGAATTCTGTCTCGCAGGCCATTTGACCAGCCTGGAATTTTCACCATTGCCATGGGCAGATTGGCTATATCTTATTCTCCGCCCCGTAACATAAATCAGATTAAATCCAGTATCTTACTTTCTCGACAATAAAATTTTAACACTTTTCTTTGTTAGAAAAATAACATCGCTTAGTGTCCTGTTCGTGATGGCTTCTTATCACTTAAATTTAATTCTCGCCTTTTCTTTTTCTTCTTTCTTTCTAGCAACCCTAAATGGTCTCACAGTCCTCCCCTAACCTTTTTGTCATTTACTAGTAAATGACACCTAAACCCAAATACACCATTTAGCATACATCATGCATCATGCATCTGTCCCATGCAATTCTATTCTTCTTTTCTTTTTTTAAGGTTTTATATGCAAGGTGATGTATTTTTCATCTTCTGTTCTACATGCAAATGTAATGTTCTTTTAATCTTCTTCTGTTCTACATGCAATTGTAATGTTCTTTTCATCTTCTTCTGTTCTACATGCAAATGTAATGTTCTTTCATTTTCTTCTGTTCTACATGCAATTGTAATGTTCTTTTCATCGTCTTCTGTTCTACATGCAAATGTAAAGTGTGCGTGTGCTTGTGGGTGCCTGTGGGTGCATATGTGTGGTTATTATGGCTTGTTTTTCTTGGTCAATGTTTTTCTCTCGCTGTAGGAGATTTTTCCGCCGCACGTGTCCGTTTCACGCCAGCCTCCTCCGCCGGTCTTTCTGCAATTTCTTCGCCGATTCTCCCTCTCGAGTTGCTGCATGCTCATTTGATTATCGCTAGTTAATTTCCTCTTACTTCTAATCTTCCATAATGCCATACCCCCTATGGCTATAATTATGAATGTACCCATCATTGCCGACCAACTTATCGCGATCTGCTCATCATCTTCCCAAGCTATATCTTCATTTCCCAACGCACTTAACTTGTCCCTCAATTAATTCATATCGATCGTTTCTATCGGCTTCATTAGTACTGTCATTTTATTCAAGGTAACATTGGGGAATTCCCTCACTATTGGCTCCCACAACTCTGTACAATTGACTAAGCTTCTGCCAATCATTTCTATGATTGTATCTTTCTCTTCATATCTTTCTTCTTCCTGGTAATAGGGGGGTAAGGAAATAGATATCCCAAATGTCGAATATCCCAGAGGTAACTTTAACAGGGATAATGGTGGCTTTACTCTTAATGTTCTTGTGGACTCACCCCACATACCCTAGACAAGCTGATGGGTTTCTGTGTGGCCATTGCCCACACCCCGTCCGAAACACTGATAGCTTGTGGTAATGCCGTGTTTGCTAATACCTCTACTTGACAAGTTCTCTTAATTCCCTCTTTCGTCCCTTCAAACAATTCTAGTATGCACATTTTGTGGTTACCAGCTATATAGATAGGGCTTAACGATGTACAAATCCCTAGAGCATCATTTCTGCACTTTCTATCTTCTTCAGCTGTTAGCAACATGAATTTTGTTCTAGCCGAATTTAAATCTATGTATTCTGTTTCCATCTTGTACCTTGCTACCATTCGTGTGACTACCATCATCCTCATCACCATCATCCTCATCACCATTATCATCAACCCTTTCATTTTGGTCATTCCTGCAACAAGATTCTCTTGTTTTTATTCTTCATAACCATTTGGTCTTGTTCAATTCTTCACTCAATTAATCCATAATTTCTTTCTAAATTTGTAACACTTCAACTCTTCCCTCCCCTAACTAACTCCTAGCAGACAGAATGGTCCGGGCAGGTGCGTGGCGCCCCCACTTCAAAGGTCGTAATTCATGACACCACTGATGGCCAGTTAGCAATGCCAATAATCTTCTTCCGTCCTTCGTGAGGTGCAGCTCGCGACTCCATCCCCTCCATCCACATCCACCACAGTTAGCTAGTAGGTTTTTGGATGAGCCAGTGTCGTTATCTGTCGACACCGAGTGCTTCTATTTTGCACAGCCTTCTTTGTTCTACTGTGACTTGGGGTTCTCCACCCTTCTCAATCTCATCTTCAGAGGTAGTTCCTGATCGACCTCTAACCTTCCCTCGGTGTTCAATTCCCATTCAGGAGGTGTTTTGTCCTCTTCTTCCTCTGTTTCGAGTCCGCGCCCTGGACGTCTTCAATACTTCTTGACTCGATGTCTAAATCTCTCCTGTTTCTTAGTCTTTCTTTGAGCTGTGAAAGGGGTATTTGATTCTCTTCCTCCCACTCGTTGAACTCTTCGTCTTGTTTAGGGTGCCTCTTTTTAGAGCCCTTGACTGCTTGTTTGGATCTCTTCGTTTTTCTCTTCCATTTCTTTTGGAATGAGGGCGCGACGGTGACATCACAGGGTCTTCTCTGCACCGATTCAGGCGACGACTGAACGCCGCTGATCCCCGCCGAGGGTTCCAACCCCGTCACTCGGATCGCTTCGTCTATCTGACCAAGTCGATCTATCTCTTCATTTTCCTCGGAATCTTCCTCCGTCTCCATTTCTTCCGGCTCAACCAGAGTTACCTTCCTTGTCCTTGTCTTCTTAGGCCTCGGTTCGCTCATTTCCAGGTTAGCTATTTCAGCCTTCTTCAGATCGTTGGCATGGACCCTCCTTGCTCGTCCTGCCACTTGATCCCATATTACATATGATACTGGACCCGTCTGCTCTACTATCCGGTAGTACGGTTCCCATATTTGGTCCAGCTTTCCTTCTCTCTGTTGGATTTTATAGTAGACAGGGTCTCCAACCTTCAATTCTACTACCTTTCTTTCAGCATTGACTCTCATTTCGTCTTTTCTGTGCCGTCTTTATTCTTCTTCTGGCCTGTACAAATATTTTATGTTGTTGTTCCAGCAACAGCTGATGATGATCTTCTCCTCTCTTAACCTTTATCGTCTCTTGGGCCTGGTTCACCATCATAATGGGCACTAATTCAGCTGCCACCACCACCGCCCCACAGAGCCACCCCATTCTCTTCTAGGCCCTTCCCTTCTACAGGGACCAATTGCAGGGTTCCTTTTCCTATTTTCTTCCCTGACATTAGCCTACCCTTTCCCGACACCGCCGTTCTGGTGGGTAGCTTTACATCTTCCTCCGCCACTATTGTTATATCTTCTTCCGGTGGGCATCCCAATGGCGTTCTCTCGCCATTCACTACCAGCACAGTGGGGTTGAACTCTATCCGAGCCCTCTGGCTCTGAAGCCAATCTTCTCCCAAGACTGCTTCCGCACACAGGTTGGGGGTTACGTAGAAGTTATGGGTACTTTTTAGCTTCCCAATCCTCACAAGGAGCCTCGCCATCCCTTTTATTTCCAGGTGGGTTCCATCTGCCTGCGTGACCTCTATGTCCGCTTCCTGCAACCCATTCTTCTGTTTCGCCCGCCTGTATGCTTCCTCTCTCAGCGATGAAACAGGCGCTCCTGTGTCTATCAGGGCTTTCATTGCCCTACCTCCTATATCTGCCCTACAGGATAGCTCCTTCTCTTGCGTCAGCGAAGAGAATACTTGGGCTTTCCTTTTCCTAGGTTCCCACCTTTGGGTCATCCATAGGCGCCGGCAGCAACAAATTCTTTTCATGCTTCTCATATGGGGGAGTTCTGCGTTTTCTGCACCTGGGCGGTTCCGGCTGGACCTCTCCCAGTCTCTTGCGGCTGTTCCTAAGAATAGAATTCCTCTTCAGGTGCCCTGGTCTTCTACAAAACCAGCACCTTCTTCTCGGACAGTTTACCGCAAAGTGGCCCACCTGACCACATATCCAATATTTTACTCTTCCTCTCTTCCACTGGGCCACCCTCTCCCTTATTCCTGGGGGGACCTGCCCTCTACCTAAGTGGCTCTCCTGACCACATGTCCAACGTTTTACTTCCCATCTTTTTAACTGGGCCACCCTCTTCCTTATTCCTGGGGGACCTGCCCTCTACCTAAGTGGCTCTCCTAACCACATGTCTAACGTTTTACTTTCCTTCTTTTTAACTGGACCAACCTCCCTCTTAATTCTGGGGTGTCCCGCTGGCTTTTCCCTGGTTTTGTCTCTTGGGCTCGGACTTCTTTAACGATATCGGAGGGCACCTTTTCTTAACCCGCACCACTTGGCTAGGAGTCCTTTCTTTCCACACCTAGTACATTGATCCTGTTCGAAGTCTGGGGGCAAACCCCACTTCGTCGGACATTCCGCTGCACTGTGGTCCTCATGCCCACATGTCCAGCAGACCAGCCCGTATCTACCCGGCGTGGACTTATAGAACCTATGCCTTGTTGACCAAGCCTTTCTATTGGGATCTCCCTCCCATACCGAGGGCTGTTCCACCTCTAGCTTGACCTTCCGATTCAACGCGGGGGGGGTCTTCCTCCTTCCCCCTTTCTTCCGACCTATCGACTTAGCTCTTGCTTTTCCCCACCTCTTTTTACCTTCTCCCAAACTCCCTGGCTCTCTTTGGCCAGCGCCACTGCTGCCGATAACCTTAGCGGTCCTTCCTTCAAAACATCGTGACGAACACGCTCGTCACTGAGCGCTTCCACATACAGATCAGCCAACTGGGCCTGCATGACCGCATTATTTCTCACTACCTCTGGGAAAGCTAATGACGACAGTTTCTCCGCTCAGGCCCCCAATTCTCCAGGGGTTTCTTCCCTCAGCTGCGTCATCTTCAGGAGGGCTCTCATGGCCTCTGTCGCCGTCCCCTCGTCAGCGAACTCCCGAGTTAATAATTCTTCCAACCTTTCCCATGCCAAGTAGGATTCACTGGCTAACAGTCCTTTTCATAAACTCAGACGCTTTCCCTCTGGTGCCATCATACACCAAATATAGAGCCTCTTAGTCTGAGAGTCTATAGATTACGCGACTCTTATCCAGGACTGCCAGCCAGTCCCTAAAATCCCTTTTACTGCCGTCAAAGGCCGGGACCATCGGTCCACCCAGTAATTTTCTCAGGTCTGCTGGCAATCCCTGTTCAACCCCCTCTTCCTCTATGTCTACCCTATCTGGCTCGTTGTCAGACATATTTAACACAGCAAAAGAAAAACAATCTGAGCAGCAACAATCGAAATTGGGAGATCAACCGAAAATAAAGTGTCCTACCTGACAGACGATTTTCAGCTCGTTCTTCTCAGGTTCCGGGTTGCCGTACTAGAGTGTCTGAAACCGTATGGTTATAGCCAACCAAAGTCCTTTGGTTCCCACTCTAGTCTGTTTCAATTTGAGTCCTTGAGACGCCGTGTGTTGTCATGGTCGAATTTTTTCTGCAACTCCTGTGGCAGCGGCTGATCCTAGAGCGGGTGTCGCTGCGCCAAATGTGACGTCTGCCTGGCCACGTCCGTCGTGCTATCCTGTTCTGTGACGACCAACTGGCTTGGTATTGGTTGCGACACCAAATGTGACGTTCTAACCTTTTGGTGATTCGGGTGGGAATCTGGTTAGATTCGGTATCAGCTTGTCGTTCCCAGCTCGCCTCCAACGTCTGGTTACCGAAGTAACTGTTTTGATTTCCAGTCTAACCTACCCACGTTGTGATTTGATCTTAGGCAGACGAAATCAATCAGTCGCCGAGCCGTAATGCAAGCCGAGTTCGATCAAGGGTAACACCGCACAATATATGTAAAATAAAATAAAATAATAACTCGAAAAGTTCAAATGTGCTAAAAAAAGATAACAATATTTTATATCTGGTTGCTGAATACAGAACTGCGCCTTTCTCCCAAACCCGCTATAGGGATTCTTGACACTTTGTGTTAGGCGAGTCTTAACATCTTAAGTTGTTTGTTCTTTAAGAAACTAGTTCTTGGTGTATCTTCAGGCGATATTCGTAAAACTTGTTTTGGTGGTATGAGTCTAAGTCGTTCTACAAAAATAAATTGTTCTTGGCTAGAAGTTGAGGTCGTGATGCCTGGAATCTCTCAGTCAGTTTTTTGCGAGGCGGGCCCAACTCAATTCAACTTAGCTGCGAAGTTCACTGCGAACTTAACTGGTACTGCTTTTCACTCGTTGCGACTCTGCTTATATGGACGCCGACCAAAACCGGGGTGGGCCTGTCGGGGTTTGAGGTTCCTTGATAATTCTAAATCCACAATCCACTTCGTTGTTTTCGGTCAGGAAAATTTATTATTTTCCATTTTTGGAAGTCTTTCGTCTGCCCACCTTCTTCTGTTCTCATATTGGTATCTCACCACGGTGTCAACGGGTTTCCCCACTCTCCCACAGTGGCATCTCACCCTATCCCTTCAGGGGGGCGCAAGAGGCCTCCCCTGCTTCTTCACATGATTACCTCCACATAACACTCATGCCACCATCCAGCTAATGGGCGCTCAGCGGCGTGGGTGTGGCCAGACTAGCCTCGGTTTAAAAAATTTTGCTCAAAGAAAAAAAAATTATCTTCCTTTTTCTTTTTTCTTTTTGTTTTTCTTTTCTTTCTCTTTCGTTACTTCTGCTCGACAACAAACTTTAGACTCTTATCTTAGTCAAATGTCACTTGGACGTTATCACCCGGGGCCTTTGCCAAACAAGTGGGTGGTCAGTTGGACGTATTTGCATTCTGTTGCTAATTAACTGTTCTGATAAAATAATTTCGCTATCATAGCCAGCCCTGACAATAAACAGGTGTTTTTCCCAAATGACATGGAGGTGGTTCCACGGACATTTTGGTTTCGGTCAAGCTTGATCTAATTAATTTTTATCTCCCACGACCCTACGGGAGGTCGCGCGGGCATTTTGTTTTTTCGGTCAGTGCGTTCTTAATTAATTTTTATCTGTTTAGAATTCTGTCTCGCAAGCCATTTGACCAGCCTGGAATTTTCACCATTGCCATGGGCAGATTGGCTATATCTTATTCTCCTCCCCGTAATATAAATCAGATTAAATCCAGTATCTTACTTTCTCGACGATAAAATTCTACCACTTTTCTTTGTTAGAAAAATAACATCGCTTAGTGTCCTGTTCGTGATGGCTTCTTATCACCTAAATTTAATTCTCGCCTTTTATTTTTCTTCTTTCTTTCTAGCAACCCTAATGGTGTCACACCTTGTTCCCTGTTTAGGATTAGGTTTCCGCTTCCTTCTAAAGTCTACTTCAACTCTATACTTCTAACGTCTCCTCCCTAGTCTGTTGAACAGGTGTAAAGAGTTTATCCCTTGTTCCCTGTTTAGGATTGGATTTCCGCTTCTTTCTAAAGTCTACTTCAACTCTATACTTCTAACGTGTCCTCCCCTGTCTTTTTGAACAGGAGTAGAGAGTTTATCCCTTGTTTCCTGTTTAGGATTGGGTTTCCGTCTCCTTCTAATGTCTACTTCAAATCTATACTTCTAACGTCTCCTCCCTTGTCTTTTTGAACAGGAGTAGAATGTTTATCCCTTGTTTCCTGTTTGGGATCGGGCTTCCGGTTCCTTCTAAAGTCTACTTCAACTCTATATTTCTAACGGCTCCTCCCCGGTTTTTTTAACAGGAGTAGAGATTTATCCCTTGTTTCCTGTTTAGCATTGGGCTTCCGGTTCCTTCTAAAGTCTACTTCAACTCTATATTTCTAACGTCTCTTCACCGGTCTTTTGAACAGGAGTAGAGGGTTTTATCCTTGTTCCTTGTTTAGGATTAGGATTCTGATCCTTTTTAAAGTTTTCTTCTCTTTTACTCCCTGTAACACCCTTGCGTCTTAATGGCATTATCGCCTTGCTTACGGTGAAATTAATAGAAAATAATACTCATCGGGAAGAGGACAAAAGTAAAACAAAGCGCGAAATCAAAATGGGGACGTTATGCAATTACAGATTTTTCTTTTTTTTTTTAGACCTGTTCATTTTTACAGCCGCCAATGCCTTCACTGACAACATTTTCCACCGGCAAGAATAAAGCAATGGACATTCTCTAAATTATACCACTGAAAAGCTGACCTTTGTAGCTCTCAATAACTCCGCCATTGATTTGCTCATTTTTCTGAGTAGGTCATGTGCTGTTTTCCTCTGTCCCTGTTGCCTTTAGTATATCCTGTGATTACCAAATTTTGCAAACCGTCTTTCCTCATTATCTATCCTGGAAGCCTCAACTGTATCTTTCTGATATTAAATATAAGTGTTCCTTTTCTTCCCATTTTTTTAAAAATGCGTCGTTGCTTATATATTTAATCCATAGTATTCTTATCATCCTTCTGTAGGACCATGTCTCTGTTGTTTCTTCCTCATTTGTGAGGAGATTACCAAGCATTCACTGCTACATAGGAAGACAGATGTTACATAATAGTTCAATAATATATTGACAGATTTAACTCTATAGACAGATCACACTAAGTCCTACCAGCCCATCCTTTTGTTTGCATAAAGATGGTTGTCACGATTTAATATAAATTGTCTTGTGGCCTTTTAAGTGATAGTCGGAATGTTTTCCGCTGAAGTATCACGAAAGGCTGATATATATTCACAATTTTTTTTTTTTTTAATGGTGTTCTGAGATTACAAAACCGGATACAATGGAACACTTGTGCAAATTTTCAAGTCGACCTTTTCTGGGAATGTTGTATAATTCTCATCTGTAGCAGTTGAGTGGCCCTACCTCTAGAGTCAGTTACACATCGACACTTAAACTGGTAAATTAGACAAACATGGGCATGTCATCTTTACGATTTTAGCATTAGACGAGAAGAGGACATGGTGAATTGACAGAAAAATAACATTGCATGACACACGGGGAGATCTGTTTGGAAAATTTTACAAACACACTACTCCACTGTGCCCCCTCTTTTAAAAGCCATCACAGATATTTAAACTGTATTTGAATTTGTTTGAATTCGTAGTTCGTATCTCAGGGTTTTTCTCTTGCTAACAACCGTAAGAATGGACTGATTATCTTTTTTAAAACTGATAATCAGTCCTTTCTTCTTGCTTTCCTTTACCAACCAGTCCCTGCAGTTTTCTTTCCCTGTCTGCATCACCACAGTTTCATATGAATATCTTATGGGGCTAAGATTGTGTCCACTGATACGAAACCCTGGTAGGACTTCTACTTCTCTCCGGGTCGCCTCGTTATAAAGGCTGTATTTAAATGCGAAAGCAAGATCATATTTTATCACAGTTGTGCAGGGAATTAAAAAAAAAACAGATTAAAAATATTCCGGGCATAAATAAAATCCAAAATTGTTTCTAGACATGCAACCGGGGATCCATGCACTAGACAGTACCTCACCATTGTACTTCGAAGTCTGCAAAGACCGAGGTTACTGAGTATTTCTCCCACATTAAATGAATTACTTTGTGATGCATTTTTCTTTCGATCATTATCCACATGATGCATTGGGGTCCGACATATACTTCAGCTGTAGCAGCAGTGGCTGAGTTTCTATAGACCATTGGTCTCCGGTTGTTTTTTTTTATTTTCAATTCAGAGCAGTCTTTCTCCAGGACTGTTTGCCCCAAAGAGCCCAGTCTGCTCTGATATATAATACTCTTAACGGTGTAAAGATGAATTCAAACCATTTCCCAAACTATTAATGCATACTGAACGAAAGTGAATCGAGCAGAATTAGAACCCGGTTCGACAATTTGACGCTAACCGTTACATTATTCACACCTGTTGCCATATGAGAATGGCGAGTAGACGTTTATTTGTTCAACGGGCTTCTTTTCGAGGTGAACAAGCCATTTGATGGAAATGCGAGCAAATAAAAATAGTTTCATTTTTCTCTTCAATTTAAAACGCATGAAGTTAATATATGTTTTACAAGGACAAATTCTCCATATCCTGTTCGTTTTAAATTAAAAGGCAAAAGACTTAACTTTTGCCCGGAAATGTATTAAACGTTTCTCCTCATCTAGGATGATATAAATCTCCCTGTCCCGAGGATTCCAACTCTACGATAACACCTTCGCCATTGCAACAAAGGAGTTAGGTTAGGTGAGATTTAGGTGTGACAGTGATGGTGGGGACTGTGCAAAACATTTTTTGTCCTTGGCCCATATGGATACGTATGTGTATGGCGCTCCCCACATTAAAAGAACCTTATGTCAAACCCTGCCTTAGTGGAGAGTCCGAGTAAATATACCTGTTCGTTTTAAATAAACACATTTCTGTGTTTGCGCGCGCGCGCACGCGCGTGTGTGTGTGTGTGTGTGTGAGTGTGTGTGTGTGTGAATGTTTGAACGAGCACGGGCATTCACTGATATGCGTTTGCGCATTTATGCTTATATATGTGTATGTATGTGTATTTTTTATGTTTGACGGTGTGCTTTTACGTGAATCATGACACTGTGTTTGTTTTATGGATATTGTGTGTGTTTCTTCGCGCATGCGCGTATCTTTATGAATGAATGCGCGTTTGATATTTGAAAGCCTCAGTGTTTGTGTGTATACACGCGTCTCTGTGCGTGTATGTGTGTGTGCATGTACGTGTACGTGTACATGTTTTCTTTATTTATTCCTTTGCGTGTATATGTGAAGTGAGCATTGCTTGTGTGTTCGTGTGCCTACGCGGTTGTTGATAGATGCGTCTGTACATGAATATGACAATTTCTGTCTATGTGAGTATTTGAGTTTTATCTGCATGTTTCTGTATATATATATATTAGGTTGGTGCAAAAATAATAACGTAATAAGATCGTTTTTTGACGTATTTTTAACGTTAAAAAACGACATCATTACGTCATTATTTTTGCACCAACCTAATATATATATATATATATATATATATATATATATATATATATAACCGAATGGGTGAATATAGGTAGATATACGAGCGAGCGATCGTATTCAAATACATATTCTATAGTATAAGCAAAAAACAGTGCTTTCCAGCACTTGAAAATTGCTTCAGCATGAAACACGGAGATATTATATATATATATATATATATATATATATATATATATATATATATATATATATATATATATTGAACAATAAAAAAAACTTTTAAAAAAATTCAAATCTTCAGACACACTGGGTTGTAGATTAATGTTCTTTCGTTTTCTTTATTATTATTCCATTTAGATTCCTCGACTATATATATATATATATATATATATATATATATATATATATATATATATATATATATATATATATATATACCGGGTGTAACAGCAAAATTGTCCAAATGTTAGAATAAGTTTTGAAACTTTGCATCTTAGAAATGATTAAAGATATCTTACTGGAATTCTCCGAGGTTTTTGATAACACTCTTAGACTCTAGAGGCAATGAGAATGTATAATTACTCTCTAAGCTTAACAGAAGAATCGTGATAAAATTGATCATAAACGAAAATGACATGTTCATCATTAATTAATGATAGCTAAGGAACAGAAGCCTCTACAGTTGGATGTTCTGTCAACCATCTACTCTTCTGGCGGGGCCGTACCTCCCCGTATTCCCTTTTGACCTCGGAATGTCGTGTCAGTTTCTCCAAGCCCCACTCTTTCTTTTTTTCCCTGAAATTTAAAAATCTTTAAATATCCTCAAATCTTCCTCGTTGCTCACGTGCTCCGTTCATAACATTCTCATCATCCTTCTGTAGAACGACAAATTTGTTACCTCAAGTTTCCTCTTCTTCTGAGGAAATTATCCAGTATTCACTGTCATATAGGAGGATTAATATTACATAGCATTCCAGCAATATTTTCTTTGTTTCAAAAGAATATTTCCTGTTTCATAATACTTTGCTTAATTTTTAGAAGGCATAATTCGCTATTTCAACGCGCTTCTTATTTCGCTATCACATTTTAAATCTTGTGTTGAAACACTTGGCAGATATTTAAGCATCAACTCCAAAGAAGACCTAAATTCTGGTCTTCATCAATAGAAAAAGCCCGAGATGCGAGTTACAAACTGGAGATATACATATCAACCAGGTGCAAAAGTTTGAATATCTGGGGAACATTTTAGCAGATGATGGCAAATATGGCACCGAGATCCGAACACTCATTGGACTAGCGAAAGAGGCATTCCAAAAGCTAAAGAAGGTGCTGAGAAACGGGAAAAAATCGTTAGAAACAAAAGAAAAGATTGCTGAACTGTAATGTGATATCCTTCCTTTTATATGTCAGTGAATGTTGGACAATCTCCACAAGGATAAGGAGAAAACTGGTGTAATCAGAAATGTGATTCTACAGAAGCAGTCCCGGTATGATGATGAACTACATCCGCGTCCTAGGTAAGAAGATAAACTACGTCTGCGTCATGGGTGAGACAATAAACTACGTCCGCGTCCTGGGTATGAAGATAAACTACGTCCGCGACTTGGGTAAGACGATGAACTATATCTCCATCCTGGGTAAGACGATAAACTACATCCGCATCCTGGATAAGACGATAAACTACATCCGTGTCCAGGGTAAGACGTCCAACAGCAAGGCCCCTGATCAGGAGGTTTTGAGGAACGTGGAACCACCTCTTCATTGATGGTGTTCCCAGGTCCACCCTGACCCGGGGTGGTAGCACCTGTTAGGGTCTCAGCTATGGTCAAATACTTTACCCCCCCACCCCAAACCTGAGTCAAAACAATATGAAAGGGTATAAATAGGTTTTAATACCAGAAATACTTTGTAAAAAAAAAAAACAAATATTACCAGCAAAGGAAAATTCTTACCAGAAACTGATTTTTGAAGGAAGAAATATTACCAACAATGAAAGTTTTGACGCCATTAAATAACCCATTGAGATTGATATGCCGTAAAACAAAACAAAACAAACAAAACCAAGTGAGTAATTTAAAAAAAAAAAAAAACTTTTTACGAAAGTGAAATCATCCAAGGTTGTAAACTCCCTAAAAGAATTTGGATTGTACTCAAAAATATGAATAATTAAAAAATGGTTAATATATATATATATATATATATATATATATATATATATATATATATATATATATATATATATATATTTATTACCAAACTATCGCTATGAATCTATTTCACAATTTTGTTGGCATTAAATGACCCACTGAGGTTGCTTTGCCATAAAACAAAACAACCAACCAAAATTCTACAGAAGGATACTGAGAATTTTATGAAAGGAGCGTCTTCTATCCAGATGGAAACCCTACGAAGATTTCATATTGCTGGGGGTAATCTTAACAATATAAGATACGCAAGTGATACTGTGCTGATGGGCGACACAGAAAGAAAACGAGAAAAGGAAGGCAACAAAAAAGGACTATCCATCAATTGTAATAAAACAGAAAGTATGGTTGTCCGCTATAGAAAAAGCCCAAGATGTGATTTACGAGTAGGAGATGTCAGCATCAGGTAAGTGGGAAGTATTTTGACAGAGGACTGAAAAGGAGAAATCAAAATTCAAATGCAGACTGGATTTAAGAAAGATGACTTCCAAAAGCTAAACAAAGTATTAAGCATTAATAAAATTTCATTAGAAACAAAGAAAAGAGTTTTGAATTGCTATATGATAGCAATTCTGTTTTATGACAGTAAATGCTGGACAACCTCTCCACAGATGAAGAGAAAACTGGAGGCAGCGGAAATGTGAATCTACAGAAGGATGCTGAGAATTCCATTGTCGGAGCAAGTAAGAAACAAAGAAGTCTTAAAGAAAATCGCAAAAGAAAGAACACTTTTTTTATAATCAAATCACACCAAGGAAGGCGATGACGCCACTAAGACTCAAGGAGCTAAGAGCAGTGAAAGAGAATAAGAAGACTTTAGAAGGAATCGGAAACCTAATCCTAAACAGGGAACAAGGGATAAACCTCTACTCCTGTTCAAAACACAGGGGAGGAGACGTTAGAAGTATAGAGTTGAAGTAGACTTTGGAAGAAACCGGAAACCAAATCCTAAACAGGGAACAAGGGATAAACTCCTACTCCCGTTCAAAAGACAGAGGAGGAAACGTTAGAAGTACAGAGTTGAAGTAGACTTTAGAAGGAAGCGGAAACCCAATCCTAAACAGGGAACAAGGGATAAACCTTCTACTCCTGTTCAAAAGACAGAGGAGGAGACGTTAGAAGTATAGAGTTGAAGTAGACTTTAGAAGGAAGCGGAAACACAATCCTAAACAGGGAACAAGTGATAAATCTCTACTCCTGTTGAAAAGACCGGGGAGGAGATGTTAGAAGTATACAATTGAAGTAGATTTTAGAAGAAAGCGGAAACCCAATCCTAAACAGGGAACAAGGGATAAACTCTCTACTTCTGTTCAAAAGACAGGGGAGGAGACGTTAGAAGTATATAGTTGAAGTAGACTTTGGAAGAAAGCGGAAACCCAATCCTAAACAGGGAACAAGGGATAAACCTTCTACTCCTGTTCAAAACACAGGGGAGGAGACGTTAGAAGTATTGAGTTGAAGTAGATTTTAGAAGGAACTGAAAAACCAGTTCTAAAATGGATCAATTGATAAACATTTACTGCTGTTCAAAAGACCGATTGGGAGATGTTAGAAATATTGTGTTGAAGTAGAATTTAGAAGGAAACGGAAATCCGACCATAAACAAGGAACAAAGGATAAAGCTCTATTCCTGTTTCAAATAGTGCGGAGGTGTGTGAACCGGGCAATAGTCGACCCTATCTACTCTTATTTTGTACTCACGATCAGGAAAAGATAGTTGAAATTCCTTGAACAGATAATGAGGAAGGAGGGCTTGAAAAATCTTAACCTCATGGGGAACATTGATGGCACGTTGTCTAAGGGGAGGCAGCGAGCCACTTACATGAGGAGATCGTGTTGAATGGATGGCGGAACGGGGGCAGGCTATAGTATTAGGAAAATGAGGTGAACTACTAAGGGCGACAAAAGATAGGAATCTGTGGGAGAGCCATGATCGCCAATGTCCTGAAGGGACGCGGCACATAGAAGAATTCATAGTTCGTATCTTCGACTTTTTCTCATGCTGACAGCCGACGACGGCTAAATGATGTACGCAACAGTTGGGAGTGTATTTTTAAAAGCTGACAATGTATGAAGTGAACGGTCATGCTGAAAAATAGGTGGGCAGGGGTTTTTACGTGTGACTACATCTAGTAATAAATAACTCAATGTGTGTGTGGAGGGGGATCACCGTTTCGTTTTGTTTTCATCTTTGTAATTTTTTTTTTTTACAAGCTTCCAGTGAATGACCTATTCTCGTGTTTTGCTGTATCACGAACGATCACTCCAACTTTTCTCGACGTTTTCTTGGCTCGTGAGAAACGCACCGAATGACCCCGCAGCAAAAGCCGGCCGTGCGTATAACCGGGACGTTAAACGCACGGAGCTGAATCCAACTGAAAGAATTCAGAATGGTTGTTGTTGTTGTTGCTGTTGCTAGATTAAATAACTTACTGCCAATATCCGTCTGAGAGTTCGAATTCCCCTCCCGTCCGTTCCATTCATTTACCCGGAGATATCCGTGGGAAGAGAAACGAATCCATCTCTTCTCATTCATTCCAGCTATGGGTTAAATAATAAGACTTATATCTGGAAAAAAAAAAAACAATTCTTATTATTGTAACATACCTACGGACGATAATGGGTATGTCCCTATTCACATAAATACAGTAGTAAATACTGTATGTTGGTCTGCAGTTGGAGATTAGTCTCCAGTTGTGCTGGTCAAACTCTCTGCCTCCGGGCAGAGAAGATCCCCAGACGAGGCTATGTCGAAGGGCAGAGTCTCGTCTCGGGAAACAGCTACCCAATCCCGTTTTATACGGGATCTCCAGGGAATTTTTGGCGCGCATACGAGCTCGGGTACTCCACATTAAATTCGGCTTTGTACCACATCCGACCGCGCTAGCTGTTGGTAGATATCCTGCAGTTGGAGATTCGTCTCCAGCTGTGCTGGCCAAACTCTCTGCCTCCGGGCAGAGAGAATCCCCAGACGAGGCTATGTCAAAGGCCAGAGTCTTGACTCGGGAAACAGCTACAAATTCCCGTCTTGTACGGTGTATAGGAGGAATTTTGGGCCGAACCTACGACTCATATACCGTACATTAAATTAGGCTTCGTGCTACATCTGACTGCATGGGGCAGTTGGTAGATATCCTACAGTTGGAGATTCGTTGTAGAATTCACTTGACTCGCTCCTAGCAATTGACTACTGCTTCTACGTACCACTGGCGAATCTTATGTGTTGTTCTTGTTCTAAGTATTATCGTTCATTACTAACCCTCGGTAATTAGGTAACATTTTTTTTTCTTTTATTATATTTAAATATTATTGAAGTAAAATTTATGACAATGACGGCAAAAATAGCTAATTAATTTAACTGATTTAGTAAACTTTTATTTTTTTTTTATATAAACCTAGTAATGTTACATGAGAAAGTACTAGGTTTATATAAAAAAATAAAAGTTTACTAAACCAGTGAAATTAATTAGCTATTTTTGCCGTCATTTTCATAAATTTTACTTAAATAATATTTAAATATAATTAAAAAAAAAATTGTTACCTAATAATATACATACTTATACTTGATGTAAAAATAATTCTACATACTGTAAGGGATTCTAATACATTTACTTGTTCTTAAAAGAAATATAATATATTAAAAATTAAAAGTGAAAATACTTTTCAAATCGTAGTTAAATAAAACGTATTCTAACCTAAACACCCCCACCAAAATCTATAAATATACAAATAGAAAAAAATTCCGTAAGAATTTTTCCCGTTAACAAAAAAATTTTTAAAAATCCAGACGACATGCATTTAATGGATGTCAGATTTCATTGAAAAATACATCCCTACCCCCTACCAAAAAAGTAACTAATAACTGATACATCAAAATACAGCGATAATGAACACGCAAACACCCCTTGTCTGGTTGAATGGATTTCCCTGTATCCTTGGAACCGTTAATTATGATTTTTGCTGTGTCTTTAAAACCCAGTAATGTTAAAAGTTACTCCAAAATTCGCTTCAGGATGAAATGGAACTAATGTCTTTAATTTAATTACAAAATTAAATTCGGAGCTTTCAGCTTCCATTTTTGAAACATGGTTAGAACTGTGTACCGAAAAAAAAATTTAAAATCAATTAATTTATAATATTAATGCTCTGTGAATTTACATTGAGCAATATTTTGTAAAAATAAAAATATCTATAAGAACACCGTATTATATATCTTACTGTTCTTTCTTTATATATATATATATATATATATATATATATATATATATATATATATATATATATATATTAGTTTGGTGCAAAAATAATGACGTTTTCTCACATAGTAGCATATGTGAGAAAACGGCATTATTTTTGCACAAACTAATATGAATAAAACTATTCAATTTGACTTTTAACAGATATATTCTGTGAACTTTCAGGCAAACACACACCCATATATATATATATATATATATATTTAGATAGATAGATGAAGATTATATATATATATATATATATATATATATATATATATATATATATATATATATATATATCCATCTCTTCTCAATATATATATATATATATATATATGTATATATATATATATATATATATATATTGAGAAGATATATATATATATATATATATATATATATATATATATATATATGTATGTATATATACATCTCTTCTCAATATATATATATATATATATATATAAATATATATATATATATATATATATAGATCCATCTCTTCTCAATATATATATATATATATATATATATATATATATATATATATATATATATATATATATATATATTGGGTTGGTGCATAATTGTCTGGCGTTTTAATTTTTTTTAACAATATTTATTATGAAAAAATAAACATAAGATTTCACTAATAACAGTTTTAAATTATTATTCCGGAGAGTATGATTATCGACACACATTTTTATAACGTAAAAATAAATTAATATTTTTATTAAAAAAAAAAAAGGAAGTAAACAAAAAAAAGCAATTTTTATTTGCAAATAACTCGCCTCCAATAACGCCTGATAATTATGCATCAACCCAATAGTTACAAGAGACGGACGGAGAACAGAATGGCCGAAACGCAGCGAAAACGAAGCTACTGATTTGAAAGAATCATTTATATAAATAGCAACGGGAAGGCTAGAGAGTAGAGCGGCCGAATCATTGTTATAAGTGCCACAACGACGCGTAGACTGCCATAAAATACATTGCGAAATGCTTTTACTTGAACTATTTAAATTTTTAATGTTTCTTCTTTCTATCGATAAAACAGAAAAGTATATTCAAGACAGTTATCTTCATCTTTGTTATTTTTATCCCATTTTTGTTGGTATGATTCTTTTATGTAAGTCGGTAATCTTTATCAGTCAAGCATTATTGAATCAGACTTAAGAAGCGTGATACATGTTGAAACAAAACTCCAAAGAACATATTAGTCGAAACGTTGTGATAAAAACAACAAAGATCACGATACTGGTCCAAATGATTCATCGAATAAGGATAATTTACCTTCACATATGAAGCACCACTATTAAGGTCAAATATAGCAATAACTAAATCAAATTATCATCTGGTGGCTTACACAATACAATTCGGAGATCATACCCCCCTTGAATTAAAAATCCTTTCATTAATATCTCATATACCGTATATACTCACGTATCAGGCGACTTTTGAAGATCTAATTTTAAAACTAATTTTAAGAGGGTAGCATCATACACGAGATATAAAATTAGCGTATGTATTGCTGGCCCTGTTTACGCCGTTGACCAAACTATATATTCATTTACTGTTGTTAAATCAGATTCAAAATAAGGTCTTCAAAGTTCTCATGATACGCAAGTATATATATATATATATATATATGCTCTTCAATTTTTTTCAGAATAAAAGATTCAAGCAAATCTAAGGAAACAAGATACATTATTCTACCAAGCAATTCTATCACAATTATAACTGATAAGAATGTATCTAAGCTTAACATAAAATGTGGTCCTACTTCTTCTAGAACAATAAATGAATTAATACGAGAGGAAATAATAATAATAATAATAATAATAATAATAATAATAATAATGATAATAATAATAATAATAATAATAATAATGATAATAATAATAATAATGATAATAATAATAATAAGCTATAACTTGAAGGAGTTATTTACTCTATCACCTGTAATACCATATATAAACGTGTATCATGCGACTTTTGAAGATCTAATTATGAAGCTAATTTTAAGAGGGTAGCATCATACACGAGATATAAAATTAGCATATGTACTGCTGTCCCTGGCTACGCCGTTGACCAAACTCTATATCCATTTACTGTAGTCAAATTAGATTCAAAATTAGGTCTTTAGAGATCGTATAATATACAAGTATATACGGTATTCACATTTGTTTCAAAATATTTATATATTTCTTCCTTGTCTGCCTCGTGGACGTGCCCCGGGGTTTTTGAAAATGCTTTATGCCTTCGGGACAGAGTCGAAAATGTTTCTCTCCATATTTGATTTTTTATTTTTTATTTATTTATTTTTGTGGCTTATCAACCTTTTACATGTCATTTGAAGCCAGAAAACATTTTTACATTGAAAGAGTTTTTTTTTGTGGGGGGGGGGGTGATAATAATGATTTTCAGATACAAGTCCTACTAATTAACCCATATATGGTGGGAGAAATGGTGGATTCATATCTTTCCCAAAAGTATTTACGCGTAAGTGAATATAACGAACTGCAATTGAAACTTGGCTATTCGATTTCCTTTTCAGATTCGATATCCATTACACCACCTGCACATCCAAGATTACTGCAATTACAGCACCTGGTATTCCCAATGGGTCACCCATCTAGGTACTGACCGGGCTCGACGTTGCTTAACTTAATCACCGATTAACAATTCCGAGCCATTATCCATTACACCACCGACTCATCTAAACTTACAGCACCTGGTATTCCCAATGGGTCACCCATCTAGGTACTGACCAGGCTCGATGTTGCTTAACTTAATCACCGATTAACAATTCCGAGCCATTATCCATTACACCACCAACTCATCTAAACTTACAGCACCTGGTATTCCCAATCGGTCACCCATCTAGGTACTGACCGGGCTCGACGTTGCTTAACTTAATCACCGATTAACAATTCCGAGCCATTATCCATTACACCACCGACTCATTCACCGATTAACAATTCCGAGCCATTATCCATTACACCACCGACTCATCTAAACTTACAGCACCTGGTATTCCCAATCGGTCACCCATCTAGGTACTGACCGGGCTCGACGTTGCTTAACTTAATCACCGATTAACAATTCCGAGCCATTATCCATTACACCACCGACTCATCTAAACTTACAGCACCTGGTATTCCCAATCGGTCATCCATCTAACTCTAGGTACTGACAAGGTTCGATGTTGCTTCGATGATCCTACGGGAATCGGTGTTTCAACGAGATATGGCCAATTTTTGTTAAGGATATTTTTAATTGGTTTATTAACTTTTTCCTACATTTCGGATCAGTATTTTTCGTTATATCTACATATTTAAATATAAATTATCCAATGTCTAAGTACTTTGGTAAATTTGCTTTTTAAGCCCCGTGCTAAATATCTATTAAAATTTTCACAAATCTTTTCGACACAATTTAAATACGCAGTAATTTAGACGAGTATGATCAGTTAGGAGCAGTAAAATGGCCGTTAAGCTCCCGCGTGCAAAATGTTCCGCAGTGAATGTAGTTAAACAAGGCCAGTAATGGACGACGGCTGAATGCGACTGAGTCCGAACCTTTATTGTCGATAACTCCAAAATGGTTGGTTTTATCAAAATTTAATTGTTATTTTGAGTTCAGCGGGTAAATTTACACGGAAATATGACGATTTGGGAAAATTTTAATAGATATTTAGCGCGGGACTTTAAAAGCAAATTTACCAGTATTTTCGGCTGTCATTATCAATTATAAAATACTTGCTATTTTTTGTATTATCTTAATTAATTAATGCAAACATCCAGAAAAGTGGCATGAAGTCGAAATAATATACTGAATCCATTGCTAGGACAGCTGCTAAGAAAGTTGGCTCACTGTGTTGAACGAGACAATTTTTCTCTCCAGAACCTATGTCTCATATCTGTAAGTCTACCTTTCGTCCATTTTTTGAATATCGCTGGCACATATGGTCTAGTGCCCCACTATTTACCTTGAGCTTCTCGATACGATCCAAAGAATCAGCAATATTATTGGTCCTGATCTGGCTGCTCGTCTTCAGACACTTTTACACCACCGTAAGGTTGCCTCTCTGTGCATTTTCTATATGGTCATGGTAATTGTTCGGATGAGCTTTTCGCTACGGTACCGAGACATTTGAATTTAAGACGAGTACTAGACTGGTGTCAAGGTCTCATCAATTTACAGTTGATTTCTTGACATTTTAAAAAATTAAAATTGATTTCCTCATTTCGAAAAGTTTTGAAGATATTTTTAAACTGAATTTAAAACAAAAGTTTTTTAAATTCACATTTTTTTTTTTTGTTTCTTTAAATATAAATTTAAAAATCTTTTAAAACCTTTTAAAATTTAGCCTTCCCGGGCTAAAGTTCTCAGCTGACATGAAGTAGGAAAACTATATTGAATCCATTGCTAGGACAGCTTCTAAGAAAGTTGGTTCACTGTGTCGTAAGTGACAGTTTTTCTCTCCAGAATCTGTCTTACATATCTATAAGTCTATCCTTCGTCCATGCTTAGAATATTGCGGCCGCATATGGTCTGATGTTCTTGCTATTTACCTTAAGCTCCTTGATAAGGTTCAAAGAAGAATCGGTTATATTATCGGTCCTGATCTGGCAGATCGGTTTTAGTCACTTTCTCACTGTCGTAAGGTTGCCTCTCTGTGTCTTTTCCATAAATACTTTCATGGTAATTGTCCGGATCAGCTCTTCGCTATGATACCGAAACTTTATGAAATTAAGCGTAATATGAAGCGAGCATGTGAGCAACGATGAGGTTTTGGGGAGGATGCAAACAAGGAGGAGGCTTATACTTAACATCAGGAAGAGGCAGCTGAAGTTTCTGTGACACGTAATGAGAAAGGAGGGTCTGGAGAATATGATACTCACGGGTCGAATAGAGGGAATGAGAGACAAAGGACAGCAATCCATGACATACTTGGCGGCTTAATCACCTCGACATGGTGCAATGGTTAGCCAGTTTGTCTCGCTAGATCAATTACTACTGTGTAGTGAGTAAGATCCTCACTGGGTGCCCCATAGTTTCGGTCTTGTGCCACATCTAAACTACGCTTGGAAAATCAACATTTAGGGCGGGCTTAAGCAAGTGGATGAGAGAACGTGGTCTGGGGAAGGTAGGTGAGTGACGAAACTTACTGAGAGCTACAAGGGATAAGGGGAAGTGGAGAGCCATGATCGCCTACGTCCTCAAAGAACACGGCAGATAAAAAGAAAGAAAAAAAACTAGACTGGCGTCGAGATCTCATCAATTTACAACCGGGCTGGCTAACTCTAAATTCTATGCTAACAGTTTCTTTTCTCGCACTACGCGCTTGTGGAATCCCCTTCCAGCTCTATGCTTTCCCGCCAACTTTAATCTTCAAAAATTTAAACGCAATGTCAATCGCTGTCTACTGTGCTCCCGATTTTTCTTTCCTCTTCTTATTAATGTTTCTGTTCCTAATTCTTCCACGGCCTATAACCCCCTAAGTGGGGTGATGTTTTTTTTTTTTTTAAATGTCGTCAGTTTCTTAATTTTCAAGTATCACGTGCCTTTCGACGACTTCACACCGTATTTCATGTATGTTTGTTTTTATGTAATTATTGAAATAATTTTAAACATGTTTATTCCTAAATTTGATATCGTGTTCGTATACTGTCTATGCTTCCGAAATTCGACAGGATCTTATCCTGCTAAAGTAACCCGAGGAAACGTTGTAAGCAGAACACGTGCAATCGTTTAAGAGTCCGTCCGCAAACGGCGACCGTATGGGACCTAGGATTTGCAGTCATATAACAGCATTTTTTTTTTTTTTTAATTTTTGAAACACATGCTGCCTTGCAGACGATGGCCTTGGAATTTCTCTTGTGTTTCTGGTTCAGGGAGACACGTTTCGAAAGTCGTACAAATATTCTCAGGGGTAAAAAAAAAAAAAAAAAATTAAATGCTGATTTTCAAGGCCTGCACGCAAGTAGTCTACCATTCACCCATGCTTTGAATATTGGTGCCGCATATGGTCCATTGCCCCTTGAGCTCTTTGATGAAATCCAAAGAATATAATTGGTCCCGATCAGAAAATTACGTGGGCACTTTTTTTATATAATTTTTATGTACTCAATAGTTTTAAAAATGTTGGAAAATATTCTCCGTAATCTAATTTTAGGAAAGTTAACTTTAAATTTATTGAAGTCATCGCTCTTGTTTTCTGATAATGTCGTGTATGGTTGACCATATTTTTAAAAAAAATGGGTACGTTACATAATATTTTATATACATAAAAAAAAGTTATTTTAAAAATTTTAGAATAAAAGGGTTTTTATTAAGCTTTTCAATTCTTGGTTAGTAAATGTAATTTTCGCTTAATAGTAATATCACCTAACCGGATGAAAGTAATGCAAAATTTTAAAAGATTTAAAAGTTTATTAATTATTATAATTAAAATTTTAAAAAATGAAAATAATTCTTGTTAAAATTCGTTATTGATCGGAATTTCTTTTTCTTAAGACAAGTTATAAATACTAAGTGTATGATGACTATTACTACCGTTACATAGTAGCAATAGATCGCTGCATGAAGTACAAGGAGACGTGACCCAGTGGATAAAGACGCTAGTTAGATCCAGTGACTAGACACAAAGAGTTGCGAGTTCGAATACGAGGCAACTATAGTGGCGAACCAAAACTCGGAGGGAAATAACTGAGACATCCGGAAAAGACATGGCATGTGGAACTAGAACAATCTACCCCGGTAGACGAAATAAAGGGTTCGATTCGAAATTCCAATCACTTGAAGAAGGCCGGAGCGTACAACGGCCGAAACGTTGTGAATATGGCAATCAAGATGATGATAACGTAAATAATGCAAGTGGCAATGGTGCCTTCATCTAAGTAATGTCTTATCATATTTTTTTTTTAGATGCTGTCATGGCTTGGATCTGTGCATATTGTGCTTTTCCTACTGAAACTATTTTTTTTTTTTTTTTATGACTGGTGAATCTATAATTACAACACAGAATTTTCTGTTCTTATTTCATGTTACGGCGGAATGGTACTGTTTCGGGATAGAAAATCGACACTGCTAAGGGTTGAAAACTGCAGGACTGCATCTGCTTAAACGAAAGCCATATCTGAAGACCTCGCAGCGCTCAAATATTCGGATAAAGGAAAACACTAGAAATCGTCTGCAACAACGCCTGGCAAATAAAAGTCGCCATTTGGAGAATTTCGTTTTTAAAACCAAATGAATACAGCCTTATATCTCTATGTTTAAACAACAGGGAAATAATTTTTGGTAAACCTGGATCTTCGCGTCCGCAACAAGACGGGGTTTTCAAAAGAATATTTCTTTTCCCAATAGACCGCCATTTAGAATTGTAACTTAAATATGATCAATGTGAATTTATATATTTCTGTTCTTGAAAATGTACAACAAAGATATTAAATACTTGCATCTTACCTTGCTTGGGGTGAATCATTAAAAAAAAAAGTTGTCTAATGAAAATCTGATTCAAGAGTTCGTCTAAACATTTTCGGTTCAAATCGCGAAGCATATACTCAAAATATATCGAAGAGCCGCTTGATAAATAGAAACTGCAATAAGGGAAAATTGCAAATAACACTGAATTTATAAATGAATAAAATTTAATTATGTACAAGACCGTGTGAGTTTGAATGTGTTGTATTAGAAACATGTGTGTTTATTTCCTGCTAGAAGATCCAACTACAAGAAAACGCCGGACTTAAAATGAGTCCAACTGAAGATGTAAGGAAGACAAACAAGACCGATATATATATATATATATATATATATATATATATATATATATATATATACAGGGTGACCCCAATAAAATGGGAAACTTTGAGGTGCGTATTGCCAGACATGAGCAAGTGGCAACACTGCGAGACAGTGACCTTGAGCAAGTAAGCATTTCGCCATTTAGAATTCAAGATGAAATTCACAGTATCCCAGCTGAGATGTTGCAGCAGTCAATGAGGAATTTCAACTGCAGATTTCAAGAATGCATTCGTACAGGAGGACGCCATCTACAGGACGTAATTTTTAAAAAAATAAAAATTCCATCATTGTTTCTTAAATGTCATGTTTTAAGGTTTCAATTACTATGAATAAAATATTTTTTATTCCATCACTCTTGGTTTTATTGGATTGTTAAAAAGTTCCCGTTTTTTTTAGTCACCCTGTATATATATATATATATATATATATATATATATATATATATATATATATATATATATAACAAATGTATGTATTAAACAGCACAATTTAACAATCGACATAGACAATAACATTTGTGTGTGTGTGTGTGAACATTGGTGTTCGTTCTTTGGTGAATGTTCGTATGTGTGTACAATGTTCATGGCGTCTTCCCGCAAGTGGGAAACGCTACCTTTTTGCGAGGGCTCACATTGTAGAGGTGTTCGCTGAAACGAAGAAATGAGAAAGAGAACGAGTCAAGAAGTTGCCTAATATTTATAGTGTAGGGAGAGCGACCCCTAGTGAATAATGAGGAAATTAAGAAGGAGCTAACTCCGACAACTATAATTTTTTTTAATTTTTTTTTTTTTAAGAGTTAAGTTTATTAACAAAGACAGATGTTATTCATTACACAACATTATAGAATATAATTAGAGTTGACCACGACATATTGCTTTAAGTATCACCGAGTGTCTTGGGGCATATCTTGAAATGTCTTGAAGGATATCCCACCCGCGAAGAAATGGCCACGACTGTACTGACACAAACATACTTTGACACAGGGTCAGTTTTTCAGCGCACCTTGTCACTACTGATTTAATATGCTTGTATTCTTCAAACCTCCCCCCAATCCAACAAATGAAACATTGTGCTATGGTAAGCGCCCAATAAGCGCAGTGTGTGAGCGAGATATGGCTTCGTTTATTTATCAATTGATTTATTTACAAGTTTATTTTAAGTTTGTACTAGTGGGTGAAGGAGAGATCAAGTCTACGACTTGCTAATTCTTTTGGCAGAGAATTACCCGGATGCTAATTTGCACAATGGTGTATTGGACACTCCTAATATAATCTAAGTACCATGGACAACAATAAACAATTGTTGTGAAGTTCTTAAAACGGAATGTAACCTGATATACTTTTGAGAAAACAAAAAAAATAATGAACTGAACTGGAATGAAACAATCACCCAAGTGTTGTAGCAAGCACGAAAGTCATTATATATGTGTGTGTGTATGTGTGTGTGTGTGTGTGTGTGTGTGTAATAGTAGTAATAATACACTTTGTAGTTATAACTTGTCCGATTTTCGTATTGTTTTGATGCGGTCAAGTGTTCTTTAGAGAAATGCGTGAGCGAGTGTAAAACGTGACATTACTTCGTAATGTGTTTGTAAGAGGTTTGATATATGGGAAGCAGTGTTGGCCAAGCGTGTGTAAGACACGCACATGCTCACATCTCAGACACACAAATTCCACATATTCTGACAAAAAAAAAATAATTTCTACTAACTCTTCTAAAGACAAATATATGTCTGGCTTTTGCTTGACTCTAACAGAATAGACATGCAGCCTACTGTGCGTCGACATTTAATATATATATATATATATATACTTAAGTAATTCATCGAGTCTGAAAGAAATCTCAACAGAATGTAGGAAGCACTGGACGGCCGTTTCGTCCTATATTTGGGACTCATCAGCAGTGCGCATCCACTACAGAGAATTGAAACCCTGACAGTTAGGTTATCATGCAAGCGTCATACCAACTGTTCCAATGGGCCTCGGTGACGAAGATATAGCAAATCAGACTCAATATAGCGCCGCTCGCTCACATATTCAGAGGTGGAACTCAACTGAGATTCTCTCTAATCAGAGGACTGTGCCCCCAGGAGCCACGACTACTATCATCAAGCCGCTCAAACTTGAGCATTAGAAGACGGTTCAAGCAATGTTATACAAATGATACAGATTATTAATAATTTCTATCATATATATATATATATATATATATATATATATATATATATATATATATATATATATATATACGATTATCTGTTGGTCAATGCCTAACAAGATAAATGCATGCCTGCCCGCTTGTCGATCTCTTACAAAGCAAATATTAGGTTGGTGCAAAAATAATGACGTAATAATGTCGTTTTTTGACGTTAAAAAATATGTCAAAAAACGACATTATTACGTCATTATTTTTGCACCAACCTAATATATGACCATCTGTTTTTCAATATTTAAAAAGATAAATACGCGGATCCTTGTGTCCGCCGAAAACAAATATCCGACTATGTCTTTGACAATCTCTGGCAAAAGAGATATACGGTAGTGTGTTTGGTGAACTCTTTCAAATCCAATATACTGCTATCTGTCGACTTCTAACGAAAACAATATACGTCAATCTGTTTGAAAAATTCTTACCAAACCAATATATGGCTATCTGTCGACATCTAACGAAACAAATATATGGTAGTTTGTTTGATGAGCTCTTACAAATCCAATATACGGCCTTCTGTCGGCTTCTAACGAAAAAAAATATACGGCAGTCGGTTTCATGAATGAACCCTTGACAAAACAAATATGCGGCAGTTTGAAGAACACTTCCAAAATTAATATACGTCTGTCTATGTCTAACGAAAAAATTATACGGCTATCTGTTGATGTCTAACGAAAAAATAAACGACAATCTGTCTGCGGAACCAATATATGGCTGCCTGTCGATTTATAATAAAATAGATATGCGATAGTCTGTTTATTCTTCTGACGCCAATATACGGCTTTTAATCAATCTTTTGCAACACAGATATAAAGCAATTGGTCTCTCTATTAAAAACAAATACATGACTATCTTTGTCAAGCCCTAACCAAGCATCTATATGGCTGAGTGTTACAAAATACGGCAGTATCTTTCTTCTTTTATATGCTGTGTCCTTTCAGGACGCAGGCGATCATGTCTCTCCAATCCCCACTATAATTTGTAGTTTCCAATAAGTTTTTTTTTTTCACTTTGATACATCTCCCAGACCCTGTTCTGCCATCCACTTACATATTCCCGCTAGGTATATCATGCGTTATTTTCCCTTGTCTCTCTTTCCCTCTATTCGACCTGTGAGTATCAGATTCTCCAATCCCTCCTTTCTCATTATGTGTTATGGAAATTTCATCTGCCTCTTCCTGATGTTAAGTATAAGAGATTGGAAACAAAAAGCTGCATATTAGTTTTATAAGTGTTAGGCATTAGATTCGTTTTATAAGTGATTGGAAACAAACAGCTGCATATTAGTTTTATAAGTGTTAGGAATTAGATTCATTTTATAAGAGATTGGAAACAAAAAGCTGCATATTAGTTTTATATATGTGTTATAACCTAAGAAAGGTTACTGAATAGAATAATCAAGCCAAGGTTGGAATTGAATGATAATACTTAGAACAAGAACAACACATATAAGATTCGCCAGTGGCGCGTAGAAGAAGTAATCAACTGCTAGAAGTGAGTCAAGTTAATTCCACAATGAATCTCCAACTGCAGGATATCTTCCAGCCGCCCCACGCTGTTAGATGTGGCACAAGGCCGAATTTAATGTGGGGTATCCAAGCCCGTAGGCTCGGCCAAAAATTCCCCGTAAACTCCGTATAAAATGCGATCGATAGCTGTTTCCCGAGGCAAGACTCTGGCCTTTGACATAGCCTCGTCTGGAGATTCTCTCTGCCCGGAGGCAGATAGTTTGACCCACATAGATGGAAACGAATCTCCAACTGCAGGAGAATCTCCACGCAGTTAGATGTGGCACAAGGCTGAATTTAATGTGTGTTATCCGAGCCTGTAGACTCGGCCAAAAATTCACCGTAGACCCCGTATAAAACGAGGTCGGGTAGCTATTTACCGAGACAAGACTCTGCCCTTCGTCATAGCCTCCTCTGGGGATCCTCTCTGTCCGGAGGCAGAGAGTTTGACCAGCAATGCTGGAAACGAATCTCCAACTGCAGACCAACATACAGTATTTACTACTGTATTTATGTGAATAGGGACATACTCATTATCGTCCGTACGTATGCTACAACAAAGTGTTAGGCAGTAGATACGTTTTTCGTTGTTAAATTTTGGAGAACCACTAATCATACTTTGAGCGTGGGTGTTTGTGTTTGTGTTTGCAGGAGGTAATCTGAGCCAGATTCTTTCTTTTATTATTTTATCTACTTTCTTTGTCTTTTTTTCAAATTTAGGCTTTTCTTTTTTTTTCTTTTTTTTTTTTTCTTTTTTTTTTTTCTTTTTTTTTCTTTTTTTTTTTTTCTTTTTTTTCTTTTTTCTTTTTTTTTCTTTTTTTTTTTTTTTCTTTTTTTCTTTTTTTTTCTTTTTTTTTTTTCTTTTTTTTCTTTTTTTTTTTTCTTTTTTTTCTTTTTTTCTTTTTTTTTTTCGTTTTAGCCTTAGTCAAAGCGTATACTGCACTTTTTCTATATGCGAAAAAGGTTTTGGGCGTATCGCCGTGGTGTAATGGTTAACAAGCTCAATCGCTGGATCCATTGCGACTGAATAGTGAGTTCGATTCTCACTAAGTGCCCCATACTTTTGGCCTTGTACCACATCTAAGCTACTCTTGTAAAATCGCTATGTTGATGACAGGGGCACCTCGAGGCGATATAATGGTTAGCAAGCTTGTCTCGCTAGAACAATTACGACTAAGTAGTGAGGTCAATGTCTAATGACTAGAAGGTGAAATTAGAGATCTAAGTTCGAATTCCAGTCGTCTTCATACTTTCACTTTCTCGTAAATACTATTGGAAAATGTATTAATCCGTATTCTACGCACCCTATGGGTTAAATAGTAGAACTTTTAACTGAAAGAATAATTGTTATAATTAAATAATAATTAACACAATGTTCATTCGCCAAAAAATGAATTATTCTTACAATCCAAAATATAATTCGTCTTTAAATAAATAATGCTTCAAGGGGGCGGGGGTTGATAAGAAAAAAAAACAAATCAATCTATCAATCTTAGGCATCACAACACATTCCCAATTAGATAGATAGATAGATAGATAGACAGATAGATTTAGATATTAACAGAATTAGGTATGAACAGATTCAGATAGATAGATAGATAGATAGATAGATGTATGCATGCATACATACATACATATGAACAGACTGATGATGATAGAGAGATATGAATAGACTGAGATAGATAGATAGATAGATAGATAGATAGATAGATAGATAGATAGATAGATGTGAGGAGACCAAGCAATAGATAGATAGATAGATAGATAGATAGATAGATAGATAGATGCATACATACATATATATGAACAGACTGATAATGATAGAGAGATATGAACAGACTTAGATAGATAGATAGATAGATAGATAGATAGATAGATAGATAGATAGATAGATAGATAACATTTTTAAAATGTTTATAAATCGTGAGAAATGCACCGAGTGACCTCTACCTCCAGAAGAGTTTTATCGAAATGCCACGAAAGTTTGTATTAGTGCGAGTGCGGAAGGCGTGTGAGGAAATAAATACTGCGAGCGATTGGCCGTAGCCATAAAACTTTAGCTTCTCCCACCTGCTCGAAAAAAAAAAAAAAAAAAAGAAAGAAAATTCCATTGCAAACTCTGTCTTTAAGACTGGATGGGGAGAATTTCAAGTAGTGGAAAAAAAAAGAAGAGTTTCTTCTCTAAAAAATAGTTTCTTCCACCTGTACGTTCTCCGAAGCTGACATGTTTCTTATGTTAAGCCTTCAACAACAAAACAATAACAGATGGCTACATCGGACAGGTTGTAATATGTTTTGAAAAATACAGACAGATAGATAGATAGATAGATAGATAGATAGATAGATAGATAGATGAAGGGGCTAAGAGATAGATAGATAGTAGATAGATAGATAGATAGATAGATAGATAGATAGATAGATAGATAGATAGATAGATAGATAGATAGATAGATAAATGAAGGGGCTAATAGATAGATAGATAGATAGATAGATAGATAGATAGATAGATAGATAGATAGATAGATAGATAGATGAAGGGGCTAATAGATAGATAGATAGATAGATAGATAGATAGATAGATAGATAGATAGATAGATATGAGGAGACCAAGCGATAGATAGATAGATAGATAGATAGATAGATAGATAGATAGATAGATTTGAGAAGACCAAGCAATAGATAGATGAAGGGCTAATAGATAGATAGATAGATAGATAGATAGATAGATAGATAGATAGATAGATAGATATGAGGAGACCAAGCGATAGATAGATAGATAGATAGATAGATAGATAGATAGATAGATAGATAGATAGATAGATAGATTTGAGAAGACCAAGCAATAGATAGATGAAGGGCTAATAGATAGATAGATAGATAGATAGATAGATAGATAGATAGATAGATAGATAGATAGATAGATTTGAGAAGACCAAGCAATAGATAGATGAAGGGCTAATAGATAGATAGATAGATAGATAGATAGATAGATAGATAGATAGATAGATATGAGGAGACCAAGCGATAGATAGATAGATAGATAGATAGATAGATAGATAGATAGATAGATAGATAGATAGATAGATTTGAGAAGACCAAGCAATAGATAGATGAAGGGCTAATAGATAGATAGATAGATAGATAGATAGATAGATAGATAGATAGATAGATATGAGGAGACCAAGCGATAGATAGATAGATAGATAGATAGATAGATAGAAAGATAGATAGATAGATAGATAGATAGATAGATAGATAGATAGATAGATAGATAGATAGATTTGAGAAGACCAAGAAATAGATAGATGAAGGGCTAATAGATAGATAGATAGATAGATAGATAGATAGATAGATAGATAGATAGATGTGAGGAGACCAAGCGATAGTTAGATAGATAGATAGATAGATAGATAGATAGATAGATAGATAGATAGATAGATAGATAGATAGATAATCTATATATAGACGTGATATTACATTGTTGAGGATGAAAACTATCACAGACCAACCCCCTTTTTTTTTAACAACATTTACTCATGTATTTTCTTGTGGTTAATCCTTTGTTCAAATCATTTCCGCTTGTCGTAAAAGATTCATTTTCTTCGCATGTTTTTTTCTTAACTCAAGAAATGGATAATTTTTTTTTTACTGAAACGATCACATCAAACAACAAACTTCAAAACAGAGATCTTCCTGATTGCCAACCTTTATTTTTATTCATTTATTTATTTTATATATATATATATATATATATATATATATATATATATATATATATATATATATATATATATATATGTATGTATGTATGTATGTATGTATGTAGTTTCTTTTTCTTTGAAATGATTATCATTGAAAGCTTTAATTCTAAGATCAATTCTGGAAAGAACTGGTGAAGTTCCTCTCCCAAGATATCTCTCTCTAGATGGTTTACCATTCTTGCAGGCTGACGTCGTCACCTTTGGGATTTCGATCTTCGTTTCTAAACTTCAGAGACAAGAACATGCTGAAAATGTATCTTCGCCCAGTTCCTGATTAGCTTGAGTCTGTTAGTTTGAGTCTGTTAGCTTGAGTCTGCGAGATATTTAGGCGAAAAAAAATCCATTGATTCTTTTAACGTCTCAGGCCGTTATTGTTATCTGTAATATGTAATAACATATATATATATATATATATATATATATATATATATATAAGTAATAAATTAATAATCTTAATAATAAATAATAAATAATAGTGCCGGTCGCTTTCCAAGACATGCAGCAATAAACGACATCATCAGAAGAGGTTTGAATGCAGCTGGGTTCCCTTCCCAAATCGAACCTGTAGGCCTCGACCGCGGTGATGGAAAGCGGATGGCATTACCATTTTCCCTTTTAAAATGTGGAAGTCGTTGATTTGGGATGCGACCTGTTCGGATACATTTTCGGTCGGTAATTTGATCAGGTCCGCGGTTGAGCCCGGGGGTCCGTCGCCCGCGGACACAGAGATAAAACAAGTAGTTAAATATTCTTCTCTTACTGATAGATTTTTTTCATTTACTCCTGTCGCAGTGAAGACTTCAGGGTTTAGTGCCCCTCGTTCGATGGCGTTTCTTCGGAGGAGTGGCTCTTGCAGCGTGTCTCATTGGCCATGGTTCGAGGTAATGCTTTCTCCATCATTGAGGCTGGCAGAGGATAGCAAAACAAAAAAAAAAAACCATTTTGTTTATAGTTACTTTGTTCAAACTTTTTGTTCAATAAACAAAGATATTCACCATTGATGACATAGAAGATTTGCTATGCGATGATAAACGGTCGCGGACGCAGGTCGTAAGTTTAATATGCGTTTCTATGACGTCTTAGTTTTTGTGGGTGTGGGTGTGCGGGCGTGTGTGTGTAATCTATTTCCATACCTGAGGATGTCTGTAGGAACAGACGAAAGCTTGTAAAAACTAAAAAAGACCTTATGAAACTGGAATTTATAAACAAGGATCATATCATTCATATACAGGTTCGGGATTAGTGTAACTTATTGAAATTGTTTGCGAAGATTTATTCTCGCCATTTAAATCATTAACCTCTATATTTGTTTTTGCATGAATGATTCATGTAATTATAAGTTGAACAGCACCTATAATCGATATATATATATATATATATATATATATATATATATATATATATATATATTAGATACCTCCAGAGAAATCCGATACTGAAGGTTTAAAATGAATTTTTAAAAAATGAAAAATCTTTCTTGAAGTTTTTAGTTTACTTTTAATTTAAATCTAATAGATTAAATTTGATATTTCCAATAAGCAAGATAATTTACTGCATTTCAAAAGTAATTTAAATTTACTGGAAACAGATTTTGTTTTGAAATCAATAAAATCGCTGATTTTAGCGCCATTCTTAGCCATCTGTCAGCACAATGTAAAACATACTTTTCTGATTTTCATTTTATGAATATTACCTGATTTATAATTTAATTAATATAATTTGATACGATTTTATATGATTATTTACTCTAAATTTAAAATGTCGCAGAAATGCATTTTCTTTACACGGTGTTTGTTTAAGGTATTGACAGGTTGTCTGACAGAAGTTAATTTTTTTTTCTATGGGGAACCTATCTGTAAAAATTACTTGAGGAATATAACGTGAGCGTCGTTTTTTAAACTACCCAATAATCTTTAAAATTTAAGAAAATATTCTTCGTAATCTAATGTTTTATTAAATTTTTAGGTAGTTTTGATTTAAATTTACTATTGTTATCGCTCTTATTTTCTGATAATGTCGCGTATAAACATATGGATTTACAAAAAAGAAAATAAATAAATAAATTTTCGATGTCCATTTAGTAAGCTTTTCCATTTGTTATTAGTAAATATAGTTTTTACTTTATAACATGAACTAACCGGTACAAATTACTAGACAAATGTGAAATATTTGAAACTTCATAAATTATTCTAATTAATTATTTCTTAAAAGAAAACAATTGTAAAAATTCATCGAATTTTTTTTTTTTTTTCTTAAGACACTTGTGCCATAATACAGGATGAGTTATGGGATATGATAAAGGATCGTGTGAATAGCAGAAATGTTAGAGACATCGAAGTAATCAAGGACAGAATAAAAGATGTAATATCAAACATTCCACGTGAAATGTGTATCAAGGTACTATTAAGTTGGTGCAAAAATAATGACGTAATAATGTCGTTTTTTGACGTAACGTCAAAAAACGACATTATTACGTCATTATTTTTGCACCAACCTAATATATTGTACTGTTGATCGCTGGGGTTTTGTGCCTCAATCGTGCTGCTGGACAGGTGAAGACTGTTCAGTAAACTCTGAATAAATGATTCCTCTCATACTAGTGTTAACATAATTTTGTATTTTCATTTTCTGATGGCCTTTCCTCTTTTCCCGCTTCCCTCTCTCGTTAGATGACAGAGATGTCAGTTCCCTTGTAGATGCGGGATCTTTTTCATTTTTGAGTGTGTGTTTCGTATTTAATTTTGTACCCGGAATGATTGTGTGTTTGAGCAAGTGTTTGGGCGAATAATTGTTATTAATTACCTAGTCCTGCATTAATTTAATTCAATTAGCTGACAGAATAAAAGATGTAATATCAAATAATTCCCGTGAAATGTGTATCAAGGTACTATATTGTACTGTTGATCCCTGAGGTTTTGTGCCTCAATCGTGCTGCTGGACAGGTGAAGACTGTTCAGTAAACTTTGATTTAAATATTCCTCTCATACTAGTGTTAACAAAATTTTGACTCAACCTGTATATCTATTAAAGGGTAATTAGTAACATGTTGTATGCGTACACATATAAATATCATGGATGATAAGTGCCTGCCAATAAAAAGGGAAAAGAGTGGCTTTTCAATATCTTTTCACTATTCTTCAAGTCAAAGCCAATAACGTTTCATTCAACACCGAGAAGGCCGCAAATCTACTCTAATCCAGATGAACGATCATATTGACAATGTAAGTATTTGCCTCGGACACCTATTGGGTGTCGAACTCACTTCAGCGATTAACACAGTGTGTCAGATCAGGGTAGTGTGGTGACCATGCCAACGGTCCGTCGTGACCTATCCAACGATTTGGGAAACTTTGATCGGGACAAGTTCGAACAGTACGTCAAAATGAGGCGGTGCACCATCTTGTTGGAAATACTCTGCTCGTCTGATTTGTAGGCTTATGTTATCAATGGCAAACTTTTGCAGTCACCTTTGGAGTTGTAAACAAATATTGGCCAATTACACCCTGTGACTTCTGGTTATGAGGAATAATAAAGGATCGTATGAATAGCAAATAAGTTAGAGACATCGAAGTAATCAAGGACAGGATAAGAGATGTCATATCAAACATTCCCCGTGAAATGTGTATCAAGGTACTATATTGTACTGTTGATCCCTGAGGTTTTGTGCATCAATCGTGCTTGTGGACAGGTGGAAACTGTTCTGTAAACTTTGAATAAAAGATTCTGCTCATACTACTTTTAACATAATTTTGACTAATCCTCTCATACTAGTGTTAATATAAATTTGACTTACTCTGTATATCTTATTCATAAAAGCAATTCCAAGCTTTTCTAATTAAATAATGTCTTAGTTTTATTGCATTTTACTTTGCGATTCAGAATTTCGGTAACTGGTGATTCTGATTGAGAAAATGAAATTGATTATTTCAATTTTTCTAAGAGTCCTATTTTTAATATTTACGTCAAAACAAATATTCAGTTATATGCCATGCGTGATACACGCTTTGGCAATCATGTATCTTTCGATATTTTTTGCTATTTCTTTCTGCGATAGACCAGTTGCCATCCAAATAGTTTTATTGCATTTTATTTTACGAATTTCGGTAACTGGGGTTCTTGTTTTATAAAATGGAATTGATGATTTAATTCTCGAAGGAATTCTGCGTATTAATAATATTATTAATATTAGGCGATACAAAAATTAGTTTCTCGAAATTTCATAAAATTAAAGAATCGTGTCTGGGAGGAGGTAACAGAAATAAAAAAAAAATGTTTTTTACCAAGATTTTCTAAAAAGGAAACGTTTCTTAAATAATTTAATTCACTTGCTAATAGGTTCTGAAAGTTTCGATAAAATACGACAATTATTTGATTTTTGCAAGAATTTCCAAATCAATATGTTTTTCACCGCAAAAATAAAAGACGCTAAAATGTTCTCTACCAATCTTTTAGTCCTGGGCATGACGATAAACTAAATCCGCGTCCTGGGTAAGACGATAAACTACATTCGTGTCCGGGATAAGATGATAAGCTACATCTGCGCTCTGGGTAAGACGATAAACTACGTCCGCGTCCTCGGTACGACGATAAACTACATTCGTGTCCGGGGTAAGACGATAAGCTACATTCAACAACAAGGTCTCTGATCAGAAGGTTTTGAGGAGCGTGGAATCACCTCTTCATTGCTGGTGTTCCTAGGTCCACCCTGACCCGGGGTGGTAGCACCTGTTAGGGTCCCAGCTATGAGCAAATAGTTAACCCCCAAACTGGGGTCAAAACATTATTAAAGTCTAAAACTATGTTTTAATAACAGAAATACTTTTTGTAAAAAAATTATTACCGGCAATAAATTTTTGAAGAAAAAATTATTACCGGCAATAAATTTTTGAAGAAAAAATTATTACCGGCAATAAATTTTTGAAGAAAAAATTATTACCGGCAATTTATTATTACCAGCAATACATGTTTTGAAGAAAAAAATATTACTAAAAATACATTTTTGAAGGAAAAAGATATTAACAGTAATAAAAATTTTGTTGGCATTGAATAACCCATTGAGGTTGATATGCCGTAAAACAAACCAAACCAAACCAATCTACTAATTTTTTGTCGTCCTCCTGACACAAGAAGAACAAGATTTTTAACCAAAATTTTGAATGTTCTAAAACTGGTAAAAAATATAATTTAATTATCAAAAATCCTTTGGTCTTTCTTCTTGATAAAAAAAATAAAGATTTTGAGAATAAACTGTTTTTATTAAGTTTGGAGCATTTTTTCATCATGGTATGCTCTTCTTTCAGCGAATCTTTGGAGGTACCTAATATATAATATTGTGGCAAGTACTACGGGCTAAACTCCGTAGATAACTGTCAAATGGTTTACTGGAGAAGCTCATTACACATCCTTCACCTTCCACAGTGAGAGCTCTCTTATTACTGAGTGTGACTCTCACCAGGGGCTGCACACTTTGTAGCTTTTTACTCGTAAAAAGAAAATTCTGAGCTAGAGGGGGGGTATCTTTTCTGTGCAGGTACTCAGATTTTACATTATAAACCTCCAAATATTAGGTTGGTGCAAAAATAATGACGTAATAATGTCGTTTTTTTGACGTATTTTTAACGTCAAAAAACGACATTATTACGTGATTATTTTTGCACCAACCTAATAGATCCGTCCTCCTCAGATGAAAAAAAAAAAAAATAAAAAAATAAGAAAATTCCACTTTTGTTTATGGGACTCTCCTTAAATGTTCTAAATGTCATTATTTATTTTTGTTTTTTTAGAAAATGAATCATATATTTTTTTTTTTCTCAACATATTATAGCTGCTCTCTTTCTTTTGTGGAGAGTCCTTGTTGTTGTTGTTGTTTTTTATTCCACCCCCCCAGCCACACCCTATAAATAAATAAGTAAATAAATATCCGTCGAATGACGAATCATTTACTACCAACTGCGTAATTGTTCGAGAACTGTCGATTCTCGTTATTATGATATATTTAGAACAAAGAAATTATAAAAGAAAATATCTATCACACACACACACACACACATATATTTATATCCTGGTATTCGTGAAGTTTAGAGTACCACCACAATTAATGCTTCATAGTGATTCTTGCTTAACGAAATATTTAGAACACTTTCGGGTCTTTCCTTTATCTATTATCTTCATAAATGATATTTAGTTTCCTCAAACCCAACCCCCACAAAAATGTAATCTGAACATTGATATAACAACTGTCACGATAAAATCAAAAGGGATTTTTGGAGTGAAATTATTTGAATATAAACGATCCTAATACTATGAAATGGCAAACAACAATTTTTTTTTCGTTAACCCAATTAAAATGAATGTCAAGACGTGAATTTTTGCAATAAAATCAAAAGCGATCTTTTTTAATGAAATTAGGTAAAAAAAAACGCTCCTAATACCATGATATGACAAAGTATATTTTTTCATTAACCCAATACAAATGCATGCTAAAATGTGAATTATTGCAATAAAATCAAAAGCGATTTTTTTTAATGAAATTAGGTAAAAAAAACGCTCCTAATACCATGATATGACAAAGTATATTTTCTCATTAACACAATACAAATGCATGCTAAGACGTGAATTATTGCAATAGAATCAAAAGCGATCTTTTTTTAATGAAATTACTTAAGCCTAAACTCCTTATTAAGAAATTGCAAACTAAGTACAATGTCTTTCGTTAACGCAATACAATTGCATGCAAAGACGTGAATTGTAACAATAAATTAAAAGGGAGCTTTTTTGAGTGAAATTATTTAAAACTAAACACTCCTAATGCCATCTGATGACAATACATGGAACAATTACTTTAGTTAACCCAATGCAAATACAAACTAATACGAAAGATGCTACAATAAAAACAAAAGGGAATTTATGGAAGAAATTGGTTAAAACTAAACACTCCTAACGCTATCGAATAGAGCAGACCGAACTTTTTGGTTAAACTAATACAAATGCGAGCTTGTAGAAGTGATCCTACGAGGGTAATTTTTGTTACTTTAGGGGGCCATCTCAGTGTTGGCCAGTTGTTATTAAGTTTACAATTTAATGAAATTAAAAATATAAGTCAAAACGTGCAACAACTAAAAATAACGTTTATAGTGAGAAGAAATAATGTCAAATAAAAGTATATTTTCATTTACATATACATATACATATATGTAAGCAAATATATGGATATAGATCCGACAGTATGAAGAAAAATATACGGAAGAAAAATCCTTATATGCAATTATGCTGTTTTAATGTTAATATAATCTCAACGTCGGACGTTTCGGTCTAATAGACCATCTTCAGGACATATTCATAAAATATAATTAACATTATCAATTCAACATGACAAAGACGATGGACATAAGAACAAGACTTATCCAAACAGATAACTGAAAGCAGATCATAATTTCGATTTTGATTCCGTGAAGATTTTAAAATATCTTCATAATAAAAATCTTAGGCGGATTTATGAAGCAGGCATAATATCCATCTCACGCACGGTGAATACTAGACCTGGCTTCTTTAGTATTTCCCCTTTTCTAGCGAGATTAACGCTCGACATGCGTACATATAAATTTTAGATCAAAATAGAATTCTTTTCATTTTTCATTTTTCATTCAAAATACTCAAATATTAGGAATACGTTTTCACAGCGTCGCCCACGTGACGACAACGTGACCATGTTTAAACGGAACGCTGATCATATAAAACTTTCAGTTATCTGTTTGGATAAGTCTTGTTCTTATGTCCATCGTCTTTGTCATGTTGAATTGATAATGTTAATTATATTTTATGAATATGTCCTGAAGATGGTTTATTAGACCGAAACGTCCGACGTTGACATTATATTAACATTAAAACAGCATAATTGCATATCAGGATTTTTGTTTGTTTTTTTCCGTATATTTTTCTTCATATACACACACACACACACACATATATATATATATATATATATATATATATATATATATATATATATATATATATATACATACATGTATATAGTAATAGTATAATAAAAATTACATACATATATATATATATATATATATATATATTATGAAATGGACAATGTTCGAGAATTATTTAAGAACGTATAAACATAGAAATGTCTTTATATATATATATATATATATATATATATATATATATATATCAAAATAAAAAAGAAAGAATAGTCAGATTTATAATCCACAGTTCTTTAGCATCTATTTTTAAAACTCGATACAAAGTAGAGCATAATATTATAATATTATTTTTTTAAAATATGTATTCATCGCGACACTGAAATTTCCATGTTTCAGAACAAAAATCTAAACTTCAAATTAAACGTAAAATTAAGTTTTTGTTCCATCCTCAAGTGATGCTGAAAAAATCTTTCGAAAGTTATCCAACATTCTTGAGAAGAAAAAAGTAAGATATGATATTTTTATTAGAAATTTTCTTATGATAAAAACAAAAAAGCATTTTATGATTAAATCTTGCTCTCGTCAAAATATCCTCCTTTATCCTTGATTACTGCAGCATAAATCTTTAGCATTCGTTGCAAGTTTCTCGAAGTATAAGTTTGATAATTGATTCCATTTTTTTTTTCAATAACTCTATGAGGTATTTTTCATTTTTTTTTTTCTCACTCTTCTGTCAAGTTCATTTCTTGCTAATTCTAGGGGTTGCTTCAAACTTTTGAACTGTGGTGAATATATATATATATATATATATATATATATATATATATATATATATATATATAAAATATGCCGAAGAGCGTATATTTTCCTTTAATGTGTATATACCGGGTGTCACAACAAAATTCTACAAATCGGACAATTCGGAGATCCCACAAAATGTTAAATATCTAAAGAAAAAAAATCGCTGAATTAATATATATATATATAAACATATATATATATTATAAATTAATTGATTTAAAATATTTTTTCGCTACACAGTTCTAACCATGTTTCAAAAATGGAAGCTAAAAGCTCCGAATTTAATTTTGTAATTAAATTAAAGACGTTAGTTCCATTTCATCCTCAAGCAAATTTTGCAGTAACTTTAACAATTAATTTATAATATTAATGCTCTGTAAATTTACATTGCGCACTATTTTGTGAAAATAAAAATATCTATAAGAACACCGGATTATATATCTTACTGCTCTTTCTTTATATATATATATATATATATATATATATATATATATATATATATATATATATATATGCCGGAGAGAGGGTATTTTTCATAAGATGTCTCAAATATTCAAGCTGGTAGACGAAAATAAATCAATATGCTGTTTATTAAATCAACGGTGCGTCCACTCAAATATGGGTAAGTAATAAAATCTATTGGATTAATAAATTTTAAAAATCCATTACTTCTTTAGAAATTACATTGTTTACGCTAAGATACAAAACCTAGCAGATTTGTATATTTCTAGATTCAAGGAAAGATTTGCGCTTATATATATATATATATATATATATATATATATATATATATATATATATTTAGTTTATGAAAAACTAGGTAATCGGTATGGGTAAACCTAAGGAGGATAAAATCCAGAGAGCTCAATGTAAATCCAGAGCAAATAATTTAAATAAAAACAGAGCACTTGAAGGTTCCATGTAATAAATTATTATTTAACTTAACGGAAATTATATATTGATATCGAAGGGATAGAGAAGAAAAACCCCATAGAGAAAAAGAGAGAAGGAAGTTATGAGAGAAGGTGTAACTAATTTTCTATGTATATATATCACCTTTTTTTATTCTCTGTTTACCTATCTCCTGACAATGCAAGATATGGCACAAGGCCAGTTTGTTAACGTGGAGAATTCCAAGCCCGTAGGCCCGGTCAAAAATTGCCCGTAGATCCCGTATACACGGGGTTGAGTTTGTCTATCTCCCCAAACGAGACTCTGCCCTTCGGCATAGTTTCGTCTGAGTTCCTCACCGCCCAGAGGTAGAGAGTTCGACAAGAGAAGAGGAAGAGAAAGCCTCGTTCTCGTTTTTATTCTTCTTTTTGTCATCGTTTTTTTTTTTTGTTTTTTTTTAATCCTCTCCCCTCATTAAATTTTCTGTCTCTTTCTTTAACGGTATTTTTTTTTTCTATTCGTATTTTTTTTTTTTTTCTTAAACCTCTTCGCCATTCGCTTTTAGTCTTTCCTTCTTGAAACTTTTCCTCCGTTCGCTTTTTTATTCCTCCTGTCTCGTTATTCTTCATCCTTTTTCTCATTTTCTGTTGCCTCGTTTGTTTTTTTGTTTGTTTTTTTTTAGTGGGGTTTGTGCGTGTCGGTGAGTTTCTGTTGCCTTTTAGTGGCGAACAAGCACCGCCTTGGTCGCCTTCATCTTTTCGAACGACAATAAAGATTGGATTTATTTACACCAACATGCATCAATTTTGCTCCTTCTGTTTTTCTCACCCCACCTTTCCTCCAATTTGACCAAAAGGAAAAAAAAAATCTTGGCAGGTGTTTACGAGACGTAACTCAATCCGAGTTCGTTTCTACATACGGACAATAAATGTTGGAACTTTTATTTAAAATTACTCAGCCTTTGAAACAAACAGGACCTTCACTTTGAAAGCCCTCGGCTGTGCGTCCCTCCCTAAATAAGGGAGTTTTACACTTCTCCACAAACCCTATTTCATTCTATGTGGCTGGGGAACAGAACTTTGGGTCCTTTTTAAAATAAAATATAGCTTAAAGCTATGTGTCTGTTGTTAATGTATCATACCAGGAAATAAAAGCGATAGATATGAAGCTGGAATGATATTTCATTCATATAAATCCACTGCATTTAGCCGTCAATGTTAGTTGGTTGATTTTGTTTAATGGCATATTAACACCTCTATGAGTCATTTAATACCGAAATCTATCGATTTTGCACGCATTTGCATGCCTTCACCCACAAATAAAATGTATTTTTGGTCATTCTGCTTTAAATATGTATTGTTGGTAATTTTACTATAAATACGAAAGATTTCTTGTTGCTTGATTTTGTTTAGCGGCATATCAACACCTTTATGGGTTATTTAGTACCGAACTTTTGGAACAGTTTTATGGCATCGACTAGATATATTTTGAACGCAATTGTAAGTATGGATTGTTGGTAATTTGGTGGAATCTCCCGTCGTATTCGACGTATGAGGGTCAGGCAACTCAGTTCCCAGGAACTGACAGCCAGACACCAACACATATGATTTGATTATAGTGGTGAAGGATTTGTGTAGAACCAACCACACGTTTCGAAAGGCAGAATACTGACTACGTGCCACAAGGCTCCCAAACAACCCTCCGTAGGTTTTGAATTCAGAGTTGTCTTTCTCCTAGACCAGTTGCCATCCATATCTGAAGAGAGAAGAAGAGGGTTCATACCTTTTTGCAAGGGTATTAGCACGTAAGTGAATGTAATGGATTCGAGTGGAATTCGAGCTCGGCTCTCGAAATCCTCAATCCAACCAGCTATTCCACCATGCCTCGTTGGTTTTATATATATATATATATATATATATATATATATATATTAGGTTGGTGCAAAAATAATGACGTAATAATGTCGTTTTTTGACGTTAAAAAATGCGTCAAAAAACGACATTATTAGGTCTTTATTTTTGCACCAACCTAATATAAATGGTGGTACTCGCTTGGAAAAACCTTGGGTATTTCGGCTTTTAGTAGAACAAACCAGTACCCAAGTAATAAAAAAAAAGAAATAACCAAGAACATGAAATTGAGGCGAAAACAATCGTCCAGAGTTCAAGCCCAGAGTCCAAAGAAAAAAACCCTCCAAAACGAGTAAAAGCAACTACATAAAGTACTCAATACACGAAGTAGAGCAAATCTAATATAAACCTAAGGAGCCAGGCAAACCTTTAGGTTTTACCTAAACGGGTCGTCAGGGTAAAGCTGTTCAAAAAGGTAAAAAAGGGAACAGAATATATACCTTAAACCTTTTAGGTGAAACCTAGGTAGATTGCCTGGCTCCTTAGGTTTATGTTTATATATATATATATATATATATATATAATAAAAAGGCTTAAACACTAATATTCCATGGTCATAATTTATTCCATTGGAATCAATATATTGCTCCTTACCATTATAATCAATATATTGCTCCTTACCATTATAAAATTACGATTCCAATGGAATAAATTATGACCATGGAATATTAGTGTTTAAGCCTTTTTATTATATCCTTACTCTGTCCTGGACATTGAGTTCTACCTGGATTTTATCCTCTCGGAAATTTTTTATTCTAAATATACATGTGTATATATGCACCTGTGGATTTTGCATATATATGTATATTTACCACTAATATTATCTATCTATATATATATATATATATATATATATATATATATATATATATATATATTAGGTTCGTGCAAAAAATAATTAAAAAAAAATACGTCAAAACCGATATTATTTTTGCACCAACCTAATATATATATATATATATATATATATATATATATATTAACTGATTTAAAAATAATTGTTTTTTCGCTACACAGTAATAACCATGTTTCAAAAATGGAAGCTAAAAACTTTAAATTTAATTTTGTAATTAAATTAAAAACATTAGTAACATTTCATCCTCAAGTGAATTTTGGAGCAACTTATTTTTTTTTTTAAATTGACTACAAGGGAAAATCATAATTTACGTTTAACAAGAAGACAAAAAAATGCAATCATTGAAACAAGCGGTGGTAGCGTGTTCTCTTTTATTAACTTTTGTTGCATCAGCTATCTGTTACGTTCGACATATATATACAGTGTAACCCGGATATAAGAGAAACCCGCATATAAGATACTTCTTCTCCGGTCCCGATAACTCTCTTATATCCGGGTTACACTGTATATATATATATATATATATATATATATATATATATATGTGTGTGTGTGTGTGTATGCGTGTGTGTCCAAATGTAAAAGAAGGAAGATTTCAGCGTTCAAAACAGTAATTTAAGACAGAGCTCAATACAAAAATAGAGCCGTAAATATTGCTGGTAATTTACTATAAGAATGCGTTTTTATCATTTCATTTTTTTGTAGGGGGTGGGGTTCTATTTACCCATGGCTAGAACTCTAACATGTGTTACCATCCCACGACAGGATGGTCCTTGGAACAACAGTAATTAAAAGGTGGTTCCAGTATCCTTAAAACTTTTAATCTCCCTATCAAATTCCTTTCTATCATTTTTGATCATATCTAGGAAAAGCCGTCAATAATTTTCCTGATTTTCTTTGATCTTTCAGCTTAATTGTGTATGCGATGGGTCGTAACAAGTTGACACAAATGTTTTCAGCCTTTTGCGTTTCTTTTTTTTTTATTTTGTGGGTGGGGGACTTTTTTATTAATATAAATTCGTAGCATCAGTATTCAGACATCAAAGTATATTTTCCGTTTATCGACGCCGCGTAGTGACTTCTATTGAAGTTACAATGAATTATCGAAGTGTTTAAGGGATATCGTTTACTGATTGTTTGTTTTGCTTTTTTAACGGCACATTAATACCTTATGGGTCATCTAATGTCAAAATTTAATTTTCTTAGAGGCTTTGAAGTAAAAATAAATATGATAGGTTATTCTGCTTTCACATTTGAATACATGGCAAATGATACTCAGCTTTTATGCATGTTTGTGCGAACATAATTACTAGAGGTTGTGATATGGATTTATATTTTGGCATACACTTTAAGAAATTGTAGGATATTATATGGATTAATGTCATTAAAGAGTTCCTAAATGTTGGTTCTTGGTTGATTTCGTTGATTTTGTTTAGTGGCATATCAACACCTCTATGGGTTATTTCATGTTGAAATCTGAATTATTTAAACACAATTTTATGGCTTTAACTACCGATAATATGTATTATTGGTCATTTTACAATTAGTATGTATTGTTAACCTTTTTTTTAATAAAAATTATACTTTCATATTATTTTATTTGTGGAGTCACAATTTGCTCATAGCTGGGGCCCTAACAGATGCTACCAACCCATGTTAGGGTGGATTTTAGAACAACAGCAATTAAGAGGTGATTCCACGCTCCGCAAAACCTCCTGATCAAAGGCCTTGCTGTTGGACATAGTTCATCGTCTTACCCACGACGCGGATGTAGTTTATCGTCATATTCAGGACTTATTAGGGAGATCAGGATGCGTGACTGATAAATATATTATTTGAGAAAGAAGGTGCTTTTGCATTTTCTTCGATAATTACGCTGAAATTACTATTAATTTTTATATTCTAAAATTTTTCTTTCTACAGTTACTTAATATCAGAGTGGCGAAACTTTATATTAGTAACCTTTTAAAATGAGTAGGACCTCTCCTGTATCAAGCTCAGTCTTCTTCTTCTTCGTCTTCTTCTCTTCTTCTCATTCATCTTCTTTTTCTTCTTCTCATTCTTCTTCTTCGTCTTCTTCTCATTCTTTTTCTTCTTCTCATTCTTCTTCTTCTTCTTCTCCTCATTCTTCTTCTTCTTCTTTTTCTTCTTCTCATTCTTCTCCTTCGTCTTCTTCTCATTCATTTTCTTCTACTCATTCTTCTTCTTCTTCTTCTTTTTCTTCTTTTTCTTCTTCTCATTCTTCTTCTTATTATTATTCTTTTTCTTCTTCTCATTCTTCTTCTTTTTTTCTTCTTCTCATTCTTCTTCTTCTTCGTCTTCTTCTCATTCTTTTTCTTTTTCTTCTCTTTCTTCTTCTTCTTCGTCTTCTTATTCTTTTTCTTCTTCTCATTCTTCTTCTTCTTCTTCTACTTCTTCTCATTCTTCTTCTTCTTCTTTTTACTTCTTCTCATTCTTCTTCTTATTATTATTCTTTTTCTTTTACTCATTCTTCTTCTTCTTCATCATCTTCTTTTTCTTCTTCTCATTCTTCTTCTTCTTTTTCTTCTTCTCATTCTTTTTCTTCGTCTTCTTCTTCTTCTCATTTTTCTTCTTATTATCATTATTATTCTTTTTCTTCTTCTCATTCTTCGTATTAATATTCTTTTTCTTCTTCTTCTTCTTCTCATTCTTCTTCTCCTTCTTCTTTTTCTTCTTCTCATTCTTCTTCTTCTTCGTCTTCTTCTCATTCTTTTTCTTCTTCTCATTCTTCTTCTTCTTCTTTTTCTTCTTCTCATTCTTCTTCTACTTCTTCTTTTTCTTCTTCTCATTCTTCTTCTTCTTCTTCTTTTTCTTCTTCTCATTCTTCTTCTTCTTCTTTTTCTTCTTCTAATTCTTCTTCTTTTTCTTCTTCTCATTCTTCTTCTTCGTCTTCTTCTCATTCATTTTCTTCTACTCGTTCTTCTTCTTCATCTTCTTCTTTTTCTTCTTCTCATTCTTCTTCTTGTTGTTGTTGTTCTTATTATTATTATTATTCTTTTTCTTCTTCTCATTCTTCTTCTTCTCATTCTTCTTCTCATTCTTCTTCTTCGTCTTCTTCACATTCTTTTTCTTCTTCTCATTCTTTTTCTTTTTCTTTTCTTTCTTCTTCTTCTTCTTCTTCGTCTTCTTATTCTTTTTCTTCTTCTCATTCTTCTTTTTCTTCTTCTCATTCTTCTTCTTCTCCTTTTTTCTTCTTCTCATTCTTCTTATTATTATTCTTTTTCTTTTTCTCATTCTTCTTCTTCTTTTTCTTCTTCTCATTTTTCTTCTTCTTTTTCTTCTTCTTCATCTTCTTTTTCTTCTTCTCATTCTTTTTCTTCGTCTTCTTCTTCTTCTCATTCTTCTTCTTATTATCATTATTATTCTTTTTCTTCTCATTCTTCTTCTATTTTTTCTTCTCATTCTTCTTCGTCTTCGTCTTCTTCTTCTTCTTTTTCTTCTTCTCATTCTTCTTCTTTTTCTTCTTCTTCGTCTTCTTCTCATTCTTTTTCTTCTTCTCATTCTTCTTCTTCTTCCCTTTCTTCTTCTTTTTCGTCTTCTTCTCATTGTTTTTCTTCTTCTCATTCTTCTTCTTCTTCATCTTCTCATTTTTCTTCTTCTTCTTATTATTATTATTCTTTTTCTTCTTCTCATTCTTCTTCTTCTTATTATTATTATTATTCTTCTTCTTCTTTTTCTTCTTCTCATTCTTCTTCTCTTTCTTCTTCGTTTTCTTTTCATTCTTTGTCTTCTTCTCATTATTCTTCTTCTTTTTCTTCTTTTTCTTCTTCTCATTCTTCTTATTGTTATTATTCTGTTTCTTCTTCACATTCTTCTTCTTTTTCTTCTTCTCATTCTTCTTCTTCTTTTCCTTCTTTTTCTTCTTCTTCTTTTTCTTCTTCTTCTTCGTCTTCTTCTTCTTCTCATTCTTCTTCTTCGTCTTCTTCTTCTCATTCTTTTTCTTCTTCTCATTCTTCTTCTCATTCTTCTTCTTCTCATTCTTCTTCTTCTTCTTTTCCGCATCCCTTCAGATTGAGTTACCTCTCGTAAACACCTGCCAACATTTTTATCTTTTCCTTACCGGATGGTCGAATTGAGCAAAAACAAAAATTGGGTTGGCGGTATCGGTGGCAAATTTAAAGACCAAAATTGATGGATGTTGGTGTAAATACGTCCAAACTTTATTGTCGTCTGAAAACATGAAGGCATCCAATGCCGTCCTCGTTCGCCATTAAAAGGGAACAGAACTTAGGCCGACAGTCAGTTATGTGCCATACGTGATACACGCATAGGCGATCATGTATCTTTCGATACATGACTGACGAGGTAGAATTTTCCCGCAGTAGGTTGCCATTACTTTCTGCGGTAGACCAGTTGCCATCCAAAGCTATAAAAGCCCGTTTGTCCCGCTATTTACCCATAGCAGGGGGGATTTAGAAGAGGAGGATTCATATTTTATGGGTTATTTAGTACCGAACTTTTGGAACAGTTTTATGGCGTCAACTAGATATATTTTGAACGCAATTGTAAGTAAGGATTGTTGGTAATTTGGTGGATTCTCCCGTCGTATTCGACGTATGAGGGTCAGGCAGCTTAGTTCCTAGGAACCGACAGCCCAGACATCAGAACGTATGATTTGATTATAGTGGTGAAGGATTTGTGTAGAACCAACCACACGTTTCGAAAGGCAGAATACTGACTACAAGGCTCCCAAACAACCCTCCGTAGGTTTTGAATTCAGAGTTGTCTTTCTCCTAGACCAGTTGCCATCCATATCTGAAGAGAGAAGAAGAGGGTTCATACCTTTTTGCAAGGGTATTAGCACGTAAGTGAATGTAATGGATTCGAGTGGAATTCGAACTCGGCTCTCCGTTTCCTCAATCCAAGCCGCTATCCATTACTCTACGAAGAGAAGAAGAAGAAGTAGAAGAATGCAAAAACAAAGACTGCGTAAAAGGATGAAGAATCACGAGACAGGAGGAATAGAAAAGCGAACGGAGAAAAAGTTTCAGGAAGGAAAGACTAAAAACGAATGACGAAGAGTTTTAAGAAAAAAAATAGGATAGAAAAAATTACCAAGGGAGATTAAGGAAGGAAAGACAGAAAAGTCGATGAGAAAAAGAAGAATAAAGACCAGTAAGAGGCTTTCTCTTTCTCTTCCTCTTCCTCTCTTGAACTCTGTACGTCCGGGCGGAGAGGAACCCAAACGAGGCTCTGCCGAGGTAGACAAATTCGACCCCGTGTATAATGGGTCTACGGGCAATTTTGGCCCGGACCTACGGACTCGGAACGCTACACGTTAAAAACTGGACTTATACCATAACTTGCCTTGTGAGAAACCGGTAAATAAAAAAAGGTGATATATATATATATATATATATATATATATATATATATATATATATATATATATATATATGTGTGTGTGTGTGTGTGTGTGTTTATATATGTGTGTGTGTGTGTGTGTGAGAGAGAGAGAGAGAGAGAGAGAGAGAGAGAGGGAGAGAGTGAGAGAGCGCCTTGTAAACGCAAATCTTTCCTAGAAAATCGAAATATACATGTCTGCTCACTTCGTATCCTAGCGTAAACAAAGCAATTTCTAAAGAATTAATGGATTTTTTAAATTTATTAATACAACAGATTTTATTACTTAAACGTTATTTTAACGGATACCCATATTTGAGTAGACGTACCGTTGATTTCATAAACAATATATTTATTTATTTATTTTCGTCTACCGGCCTGAATATTCGAGAAATCATATAAAAGAAAAATATACTCTCTTCGGCATATGACTGGAGGAAAAAAATCATTCAGGCTTTCAGTAATATATATATATATATATATATATATATATATATATATATATATATACCGTGTGTAGCAGCAAAATTGTCCAAATCGAATAACCGCAAAACTTTCCAATTGCTAGATTAGGTTTGAACCGTTGTAGCTTAGAATTGATTAAAGATATCTTACTGGAATTCCCCGAGGTTTTTATATCACTACTGGTCTTTACTTTGAACAATACGAATGTATTTCGGTCTAAGTTGAAATGATGATCCCTCTTCCTGTTGTGACATCCTGATCCAGTTTTCCTCTCTACTGTTCCCTCTTTTTTAAACTTATTCACCATTCTCTTGATGGTTCTTGAATGGACTTTGAAGATTGAAACCAGAATATAACTGTTGGTACCTTTACTTAAGGCCTGAATGATCTCTTTCCTCCCACCATTACTCAATTTCCTATCCTAGTGTAAACAAAGCAATTTCTAAACGACACACGGGATTACTTGGTTTGAAAGAACGAAATGTTGACCACGTTCACCATAGTCTATGAATATAGAATACAGCGCAGTACGTAATCTGTTCAATGAAACAACATTAAAGATTAACATTCACGAGTCAGACACTCTACTGAATCTGACTATAACGCCAATACCACCAGCAGCTGTTCTGTAATTCTTCAGTCTTCGATATCAAAGGCTGGCAGTGAATATTCGGGAATAACATGGCCGCCTTTATACACGTCGCATTGAATATTTTGAGCCTTCTGATTGGTTAACCTTTCTATTGGTGAACTATGAAATGAGTCAGCTAATTTTGGCTGAGTCACTAGTACAACTTGCCTCTGAGGTAAGTAACAGTCGAACTCTCTGCTTTCGGGCGGTGAGGAACCTGGACGAGGCTCCGCTGAAGGGCAGAGTTTCGTTCGGGGTGGTTGACTGCCCCTGAACCCGTGTATGCGGGTACAAAGAGGGAATATTTTTGGCCGAGCCTACGGGCTCTGAAATCCTACGTTAAACCCGGCTTTGTGCCATATGTAACCCTGGTGGGGGGGGGGGGCTAAATATTACTAGTACAACAGGGTACCCCAAAATTCCAACACTAGAAAACAGAAACATTAATAAGGAGTGACAACAATAGAAGGGTAATCAGGAAGAGAATAAATAACGATTGACATTGCATTTACGTCCTGGATGTGACGATAAACGACATCCGGCAGCAAGGCGTCTGATTTGGAAGTTTTTAATAACATAGAATCACCTCTTATTTGCTGTTGTTCCCAGCTCTACCATGACCCTTGTTGGTAACACCTGTTAGGGTGCCAGCTATGGGCAAATAATGAACCCCAAAACTAGGGTTAAAACAATATGAATGTATAAAAATAAATTTTATAAGTAAATATTCCCAGAAATAGATTTTAATAGTAAAAGAAACAAAAACTAAGTTCTCAGGTAAATTAAAATTCGGGATTAAATGACCCATAAAGAGTTGATATGCCATTAAACAGACCAAACCAAACGAAAAAGATTCCATTTAAATTTTGGAAGATCAAAGTTAACTGGAAAGCATGGAGTCGGAAGAGAGTTCCGCAAAAAGAAAGTGGGTGAGAAGAAACTGTTAGCATAGAACTTGCGGTTGCATCTATATCTAGAGACAGAGGCGAACCACCATCATTTCCTTTGTATTCCAATACATAAAAAGGAAATTGTATTTTGACAGCATTCTCCCCTAGAGATTCCTAAGATGTTTCCCTAAACACTACAATCTTAACCTCTTTGGGTATTAGGTCAACAGCTACCTATCCCCCATATCCTCATAATTTGCGCTTGGTTTCCTGACCTACAATCAAGCAACAACCTCGTTTAATAAGTGTCACATAGGGAAAAAAATGAGTAACTATCGACATCGAGGTTCGAGAGTGACACTGAGGATTTATGAATATATGTTTCCCGCCAGGTGTATAAATAGCGATGTCAGCCTACTGACTGCAGTGATTAATGAGTAACTGTTAAGTGGAACTATCCAGTCGAATTAGTGTGAATTATTTTGCGTCGATGATTAGGGTTTTGATTTAGGATTTACCGGACGTTAAGCCGAGCCGCGTTACTAACAAGGTCTTCACTGAAATGGTTAATTATCTTTGGTTGACTTTGATTTCGTTGTTCTTGTTAAGTATTTCTTATGTGACAAGAGAGTTCCATTAAGACTTATACTAAGCTCTTAGTAACTAATCAACTAACGGAAAATTCCAAGATGAACAAGATCACTATGATATTAAGCACATTTTAATTGCATGCCTTTACGCTGGTGGCGTTTCATTCGTTTTGACGCATTGATTTCTTATTACAAGACAAGCAACTTTTGTATAAAGGTTTATAATTATTTGTAGATCTAAATCTGTACTTGAAATTTTTGTTTGGATATGCCATATAGGAAGAAATTGGTTAACTATTGACACTGAGGTTCGAACGTGACACTCTGGACTTATAAATATATTTTTTCCGCCAGGTGTATCAATAGCGATGTCAGGTTACTGACTGTTGTGATTATTGAGTCACTATTGAGTGGAGGTATCCAGTCGAATTCGTGTGAATTATTTTGCGTCGATGATTTGGGTTTTGATTGAGGATTTGCCGGACGTTAAGCCGAGGTGCACTACTAACAAGGTATTTACTGAAATGGTTAATTAACTTTGAATTTTCTTTGCTCTTGTTAGGTATTTATTTGCGGTTGTAATTATGAGGTTGGGGCAAAAATAATGACGTAATAATGTCGTTTTTTGACGTATTTTTTAACGTCAAAAAACGACATTATTACGTCATTATTTTTGCACCAACCTAATAAATACTGATTTATGTTATCATTGAAGTCTTCAGCTATAGTTAACCATTAGCGGCCACCGTACAAATGTAAGCTGCTATCTTAAGTGGCTGTTGAGGCTTTGTATTGGCTGAAGATTTCGTAAAAGTAATTCCCATGATAAATACGATGAATTTACCTTCCGCTAAAACCGGGCCGATTTCCGGTTTCCTCTCTCAGCTGACCAATCAAAATCTTCGTTGTGTTTTTTTTGTTTTTTTCGTTTTTTTGTTTTTTTTTCGCTACCGCCATTATCCTACCCCAAACTCCGTATAAATCCTGAATATTCTTCCGTTTATATTATTTTTCTATTTTGATCTATTTTTTTTTTTTTATCTTTCGGGTTTCTTTCCAACTTCATGTCCGGGCTTCCCTACCGACTTTCACCTGTCCAGCACCCAACCATATTATTATAAAACGAGTTACGGTACTCTGCCTTCGCCGGTAAATATTCATAGCGTGTTTATTAGTGATCGGGTGCGACGTTTGGAGGGGAATGGGGAGAGAGAGAGAGAGTATTCCCGTACGTGAAGACGCACGGAAGGACACACGTGCTTTTGCACGTATTTCCGCAAACACAGACGCGAATAGATAGATAGATAGATAGATAGATAGATAGATAGATAGATAGATAGATAGATAGATATGAACAAAGATAAAATATATTAATAGATGTAGATAGATAGACAGTGAAAATACTCAGATAGATAGATAGATAGATAGATAGATAGATAGATAGATAGATAGATAGATAGATAAACAGTCTGACATAGATAGATAGATAGATAGATAGATAGATAGATAGATAGATAGATATATAGATAGATAGATAGATAGATAGATAAAATATATTAATAGATGTAGATAGTGAAAATACTCAGATAGATAGATAGATAGATAAAATATATTAATAGATGTAGATAGATAGTGAAAATACTCAGATAGATAGATAGATAGATAGATAGATAGATAGATAGATATGAAGAGGCTAATAGATAGATAGATAGATAGATAGATAGATAGATAGATAGATAGATAGATAGATAGATAGATAGATAATGAAGAGGATAATAGATAGATAGATATGAAGAGGCTAATAGATAGATAGATAGATAGATAGATAGATAGATAGATAGAATGGAATTCTCTTTCGCTTTCTTTCTCTCGTTTCTTGTTTGTCAAAAGAACCCGATCAGCTTTCCCCAGCTGCATAACTCAACGAGGTTAACAAGTGCAAACCTGTGTACGGCTGCGAACCGTGATCGCGTAAGAGAATACAAGAAAAATAAACGTAGGAGAAATTCGATGTGGACGTGTATAA